>CM060201.1:26977806-27016220 GCA_030562195.1 Nipponacmea schrenckii
GGCCACACTGGCCACCCGTCTAGGAATCCCCTGGCCCAAAGTGATGTATTGGGAGGTATGTTACCCTCAACCACCAGGAGTCCATTCAAAACCGACACGGGTCGCACCTCATGGCAAACGAGGAGCCCCAATTCAGTCGCCTTTTACGACACGCAATGGGGGACGGTGGACCTATTCTTAACCCCGGTCCACTGGGGGGTCCTCCAAATAAGAAAACTATTAAACACATTAATTCAATTATTTATATTTTTTTTTGGGATGCTGGTGCCGAGTTAATAAGCAGAAAAACATTGTCTTGACCGATTACCAATATTGAAATTAAATTACAGGCTTTTGACTTGCAGCAAATAGGATGGGCAAGGGATGGTATTAACCAGCCTTGGGTGTCTCTACTTTTCTATTGGTTAGGACCCTCTTTAAGGGACTTCAATAATAGCAGAAGCTACTCAGTCACGACTCTAGAAACACCAATTAAATACCATAATCTTACTAAGAACTTTAGAACAGTGAAGATAGACTGGACAAAGTCTATAAAAGCAAAACAGATATATTCAAAGCTTATTCAATCAGAGGGTCATGTGATCACCGTGAAGCAGAAATTCCCCCACATTAATTTTGATGAGGTATTTGGCAATATTGCCACTGCCAAACTCAGTCAAAAGGAAAAGGAATTTCTGTTCATGGTGATCCATGACGCCTTACCAACTAAATCTCTGTTAAATGGAAGAGGGCTCAAGATTCCAAACATCAGGTGTGCCTTCTGTAAGAAAGCCACGGAAACTCTCTTCCATCTTCTTATTAAATGCCCTAATCTAGAGCCGTTGAGGAGTAGCTTTTGCTACTTTGTAGAGAACACCCTCAAGAAGCCCTTCATCATGAATGAATTTACCAGATTCATGATGGGGGTAGACAAAACATTAATCTCATACCGGCACCTCCTATATGCTGCAATATGGAACGATAGAAATACCCCAACACCCATTAGCAGCGTGATCGATAAATTACTGTATAAAATGCTAGACATAACACCGGTCTATGCAATTACATAAAACAGCCATCTATTCTCTACTCCTCAATTAAATATATACTACATACCATAATAAATGGTGCATATTTCATTATATTTACATTCTTATATATTTGTAATATGAAAGCAATGCTGTGATATATACATTGATAATATAACTGTGATATTCAATTAAGGAATTAAATATGATACTCGCCTAAAGCATCACAGATATAATTTGGTACACATTTTCACAATTATATCCCCCAGTGGACCGGGGTTAAGAATAGGTCCACCGTCCCCCATTGCGTGTCGTAAAAGGCGACTGAATTGGGGCTCCTCGTTTGCCGTGAGGTGCGACCCGTGTCGGTTTTGAATGGACTCCTGGTGGTTGAGGGTAACATACTTCCCAATACATCACTTTGGGCCAGGGGATTCCTAGACGGGTGGCCAGTGTGGCCCACACTGGTCAATCGGCTTGTCGTGTTGAGCTTATGAGTCGGTGGTCAGAAGAGATAAAACTTTTTCTAATCATAGATTATTTCCTTATCCTCCAATTCAATTCACCGACTCAGAAGCAGCGGCTAGGGTCAATTGGGTAAAAATAAAATGAAAGTTCGGAATATATTTGCTCCATCCAGAACTTTTCATTCCCTTTTTTTATCTGAGTATATCTCCTGATTACCCCTAGGGCGCTGGCGCTGGATTACCGCGCCAAGCCCGCGCGGAAGTCGTGGTCCGTGGTGGTCGGGGGTCTCGGGAGATGAATCCTTTACATTCCACTCATGGCTACACAACTTAAAAAAAAATATTAACGAGCGTAAACGCCGGTTAACTGAGGCCGAATTTACTGATTCGTCTAACTCAGACGAATCATGGCCTCGGTTTCTTGTCATTGACAGTAGTGACCCTGAGAAAGCATTATCATCATTATCTCCATTTGCTATTGCTAAAGGTTTGACTGGCCTTGCCAGTGAGCCCAAATCAATAAAAAAAATTACGTAGTGGGTCCTTGTTGGTTGAATGCTCTCGTAAAATCCATTCAGAGCTATTATTAAAATCCTCCTTATTAGCTAACATTCCAATTAAAGTTACGCCTCATTTCTCACTGAACTCCTGTAAAGGGGTCATTCGACATCCAGACCTCAATGGATGTTCAGCTGAGGAAATGAAGGAGGAATTAAAAGATATTGGCGTCACGAACGTTGATAGGATATCCATCCGTCGTGACGGCCAATTAATTCCAACTAACACGTTTATTCTTTTATTCAACCAACCGCATTTACCATCAGAAATAAAAGTAGGCTACCTAAACATCAAAGTTTCTCACTACATTCCAAACCCTCTCAGGTGTTACAACTGTCAACGCTTCGGGCATGGGACTCGAACTTGTAAGAGATTACCATTACCATCTCCAGCCTTGTTACCATCTGGTCTAGAAACAACTGCATCTACATCATCAGCTACTCAGACTCCTCAAATTGAGAAGTCAAGTGCTGATGATCGTAATTCTATTATACCATCTAAAGACATTCAGCCAAAAGGGACTGGTAAACAGTCCAGAGCTAAAAGTAGCGAAAGTCTTTCTAAAAATGACAAGTCCGGTAAAAAAAATGTATCCTCCTCCAAAGAGGGAGGTAGGGATTTATTGAAGTCTGCCATATCTGATAGTATAGATATGGAGGCTTCCGAGGTTGATGCGGAAGTTCTCAACCCCCCTTACCGCAACCCTCGTAGTCCAATTAAACCACCCTGACGATGCATCCAAAAAATAATATAATGCAATGGAATTGTCGAGGTTTAAGTCATAATCTTTATGAAGTTCAGCTATTAATCCAACAATACAATCCGTTGGCTTTTTGTCTGCAAGAGACATTCCTCAAGTCAACGGATTTACATTTAGTGCCTTTTAAACATTTTGTTTCTTACCACCATTATGGCACTGGTACTGACAAGGTCTCGGGTGGTGTTTCTATTATTGTCAATAGAAACGTTGCCCAGTCCGAAGTCACACTCAATTCTCATCTGCAGGTAATTGCCGTGCGAGTAACACTCCATGTGCCTATTACCCTCTGCTCCATCTATTTGCCACCTAACTCCACTCTAAACCCCAGAGACCTGGATGACCTTGTTGCCCAGCTTCCATCTCCTTGCATTTTGCTCGGAGATTTCAATGGTCACCATTCTTTTTGGGGTAGTCCTAATGACAACAACAGAGGAAAATTAATAGCTGACTTCATATATGACAACGACCTTTGTATCTTTAATGACGAATCGCCTACATATTTCTGCTCAAGAACAAAAATCCTTTTCTCATCTAGATCTGACAATTAGCTCACCATCTTTGTTCCAAGATTTTTCTTGGAGTGTCCATGACGATCTCTGCCACAGTGATCATTATCCTGTAATTCTACGGAATAATGGTCCTTCACCAGTAGACAGGCCACCAAGATGGAAACTCTCTAAGCTAATTGGCCCCTCTTTGAGGCGCTTTTCATTTCTTCTTTTCCTCAGGATGATCTAGATGAAGCAGAAGACCCGATGGAACTATTTACCACCATCTTACAAGATGTATCGGGTCAGGCGATTCGTAAAACCTCGGGAACTCCAAAACGATTCAATAAACCATGGTTTAATGAAGACTGTAAGAAAGCACTGAAAGAACGTAATCGTGCTTTACGACTGCTTGAACGTGCTCCTTCCGATGACAACATGGCCTCTTTTCACAGGCCAAAGCCAGGCGGACTATCCGCCAGGCAAAGATGTCAAGGATCAACAGTCGTACGTCTTCCAAATCAGTCTGGGATAGGATTCGTAGGATCAAGGGTAAAGCGGATACAATATCTGTGAACCATCTAGAAGTAGATGGTTCAACGCTTACCACACTACCAGATATTGCTAATTCGTTGGGAAGTAATTTTTCTTTCAATTCATCCTCAAACTTTTCCTCTGATGCTTTCCAGAGAGTCCGTCTCCGGGAAGAGAGGAAAAGGTTAAACTTTACATCTAAAAATGAGGAATATTATAACGAAAAATTTACTATATCTGAACTAAAGTATTCTTTAAAACAGGCTCATGATACAGCTACTGGGCCTGACGATATTCATTATCAGATCCTCAAACATCTTCCTTACCCAACATTAAAAAAACTGTTACTTATATTTAACCAGATTTGGGATAACGGCGTCTTCCCGCCTTCGTGGAGGATTGCTACCATTGTTCCCATTCCTAAACCTGGTAAGGATCCTACGAATCCTACTAATTACCGCCCTATTGCATTAACCAGCTGCATTTGTAAAACCATGGAACGGATGATCAATAGAAGGCTCGTTTGGCACCTTGAGTCAAACAATCTTCTTACTTACCTCCAATGTGGATTTCGGTCCCAAAGGAGCACTCTTGACCATCTCGTTAGATTTGAATCGTTCGTCAGGGACGCCTTCATCCAAAATCACCATTTAGTAGCCATATTTTTTGATTTGGAGAAGGCATATGATACTACTTGGAGATATGGCATTCTTCGTGATCTCTTTGACTTCGGTTTTCGAGGAAGATTGCCATTATTTATCTCCAATTTCCTACATGATAGGACGTTTAAGGTACGACTAGGCTCCATTTTTTCCGATCCTTTTCCTCAGGATAATGGAGTTCCTCAGGGTAGCATATTATCCGTTACCCTTTTTTCTATCAAGATAAATTCCATCACGTCTTGCCTTAGACGGGGGGTTGATGGCTCTCTGTATGTTGATGACTTTCAGATGTGTTACAGTTCTACTAACATGCAGACGATCGAGCGTCAGTTGCAGCTTTGCTTAAACAATCTACAGCAATGGGCAACTGACAATGGATTTCGATTTTCGAAATCCAAGACCGTCTGCATGCATTTCTGTAAAAGAAGAGGTTTGCACCTTGACCCAGTGCTACGTTTTTGGGCAATGCTGTCGTTCCTGTAGTACAGGAATTCAAATTTCTTGGTCTTACATTTGACAGCAAGCTTTCTTTTCGTCCACACATTAAAATCCCCAAGAAAAAAATGTCTGAAAGCTCTCAACATACTGAGAGTCTTATCTAACACTGACTGGGGAGCTGACCGTAAGGTCCTCCTCCGATTATATCGAGCTTTGGTTCGAATCAAGCTCGATTATGGGTGCCAGGTGTATGGTTCAGCTCGTCCATCCTACCTCAAAGAGCTTAACACCATACACAACCAAGGACTTAGGATCAGTTTAGGCGCTTTTCGCACAACTCCAGTTGAAAGTCTGTACGTCGAGGCTAACGAACCCTCATTGTACGACAGGCGTGACAGACTTTCACTGCAGTATGCTATTAAAATAGCATCTTTGCCATACCATCCGGCTCACCGCCCTGTATTTAGTCCTTATTTTGAGCATCTGTACGAGGCAAAGCCTCGTGCAATTTCTTCTTTTGGAGTCCGCATTCAACCTCTTATGTTAGGGGCTGGTATCAGTCACGACAGTATTGCGGACTTCATAATGACCACAACTCCACCGTGGTCTATTGCTCCATTTCAGATAGACTTTAGTCTATCAACCAATAAGAAATCACAGACAAGCTCTATCGTCTTCAAGTCTAAATTTCTTGAATTAAAGGGATAATAAGCTTTGTAAATTGGTGATAGGCTTGAATGAAATGGACATATTGTCAAGGTTTTTTTTGTTGTTACTATTTTATTTTGTATTACGTACACTGGCCAAAAAAAGAAACGCATAACCAAAAATTAGGATTTATTTACATTTTTTTCCAAGCAGGATTAAATAGCCAATAGTGCTTGGACGGGCACACAAGTTTACACACAGTCAGATACAACATCAAACCAACCAAAAAGTGTATCGAATGTTCTTTGTAGCGTCATGGTCTGTGACGACAACCTCGTACATTCAGTACCTGGTGTTGCCACCATGTGCATCCAATACTGTTTGACACCGCCGTGGCATGGACTGTATCAGACGTCGGATTTGCTGTTGTGGGATCCTTCCCCACTCGTCCTGCAATGCATTCCTCAGCTGTTCAAGTGTCTGTGGTTGAGGCTGTCGTCGTCGCACACGTCGGTCCAGAAGGTCCCACAAATGTTCAATCGGGTTGAGATCTGGGGATTTGGACGGCCAAGGTAAAACAGGAACATTGTTCTGAGCCAGATAATCCACTGTCACGCGTGCGGTATGCGGTCTGGCATTGTCGTGTTGGAACATCTGACGTCTGACGTCAATGGCGGGAATGAGGTGACGCTGGAGAATTTCGTCGCGGTAACGTACAGCCGTCAAATTGCCCTGCACATGCACCAGGTCTGTCCTTCCATCCACAGATATGGCCGCCCACATCATGACACTTCCTCCTCCGTATCGATCGACTCCTTGGGTGCAGTGTTGGGCGTAGCGTTCATTTCTCCGTCTGTAGACGCGCATTCTTCCATCATGTCGATAGAGCAAGAACCGCGACTCGTCGCTGAACCATATTCGCCTCCACTGTACCAAGGTCCATGGACGGACGTTCCTGCACCACCTCAGACGTGCGCGACGATGTTGACGTCGTAGAACAGGCGCTGTATACGGTCGCATTGGTCGTATCCCATGCTGTCGTAGCCGGTTTCTGACAGTTTGTGCTGAAATTCGCCGAAGCCCAGGGATGTTGTGGGCGGTGTATTCGGCACTGACAGTCCTGTTCCGAAGATGTAACACACGGATGAAGCGGTCCTGCGCCGGAGTTGTCGCCCTTGGTCTCCCAGATCTTGGTCGATCTCTGGTGGAGTGGTGGAGATTGTAACGTTGCCAAAGACGGCAGATGGTGCTTTGTCTCACGTTGAAGTGCCTGGCTACTGATGACTGAGTTTCCCCAGCTTCAAGACGTCCAATGGCTTGATTTCGGTTCTCTTCACTAAGTCTCGGCATCTTGCACGTCGCATGTACGGATCATTTGAGAGTGTTCCGTAATCTTACTGCCACCCTTTTATACCCACTGTTCAAGTGCTTCAATACCCGTATTTGCACGTGCAGCATGCTTAGCAATTTTTTCCCATGCACTTTTCCACATTTTTTTTTCAAGTGGCTGTGTTTTGGCGACAATTCACTAAATGTTGTGTTTCAGTGATAAACTATCGTAATTGCGGTTTGAACCTTTATTAGTAACATCCATTTTGATTTTTGGCTTTAATTAAAAGAAATATTACAATTTAAAAAACAGATTTGAGCTATGCGTTTCTTTTTTTGCCCAGTATATTTCAAATTAAAATCAATAAATTCCAATACCTGGGGGCCGCCATCTTTGTTAGGAAAGTTACGTGGCATGACGTCACGTCGTAGATAGAATATCAAAATGGCGGAATGTCAAGCTGGGGTATGTAGAGAAATAAAGACGTAAGCTATAAACGAATACCAGATCCCATTAAGAATCAACAAAAGAGCTCAACAATATCGGTACAGGTTCGACGGTGGATACGTTTTATTTCTCACCAAATAAAGTCGTGTGTGAAAAACATTTTCTACCGGCCGACTTCGAAGTCGGTAAACAAAACCGCTTTGCCTTTTTGGTCCTGGTTCTAGAATTGCACCCGGTGGTTACTGGTAAGTGGCTGAAAGACACAGATTTTCATACCGTTTGTGTCCACAGGCAACTGCTCACAAAGGGTGAGCGTTTTGGCCGTCTACAAAAACGATAAAAAAACGCGAAATGCGAAATGCACAGACTGAGGAGGTGAGTCAATAGCCTAATGTTAAAACATCTACCCAAGATAAAATAAGCCAAGGCCGCCAGCGGCTAAAACTACTGTTCTATATCTTGCAAGGCAGGTGACATTGACAGTACACACTAGGTTCGATAAATAAAATCCTTAGAGGAGGTATGTACTCGGGTAATCTGTTCGAAATGATTCCTTATTAGCCTAAACTAAAAACGCATTGGCCGAAAGAAATTGTCAATTTCGACGAGGCCTAGATCTACTTCGTTGTCTCTTTTGTTTACAACCTGTACCGTCCGGTCAAGATATCTTTTATACTAAATTTGTTTCCGGAATATCCAGTCCTTGTTATGCAGATTGTGGCATGTTATTGTAAGTCCTGATTGTCAAGATTGATTGCGTTCTGGCTCAAATTGATCGGACTGAATGTCAGCAGCCATGTTTGTTTACCTTTCTACGACGTGACGTCATAATCTCGCATATTCACGATCTTAAAGCCATCAATGGCAGCCTCCATAAAATGACAATTTCAGCCGAAAATTGCGTAATATTTAATTTTGACGGTGAATATGTGTCATTTTATAGTTTGGACATAATTATAACATGTCTTTTTACCGGAAAATTGTATTATTGACATAAAGCTTATTCCTTTAAGGACTAAATATGGGGATTATTCTCCTTTCTATACAGATGGGTCTAAGGATGGTGATAAGGTAGCAGCCGCTACCGTGACGCCATCCGAAGTCCTGTCTGTATCTCTTCCACCAGCAGCCTCTATTTTTACTGCAGAACTCATTGCCATTTTACAGGCACTCGAGTTCTTTCAGTCCTCATTATCCATAAAAAAATGTATTATCTATTCTGATTCTTTGTCCGCATTGAAAGCTATCCATAACATCCAGCTTGTGCACCCAATAATCGGAGATATTTACAAGCTCTCGGGACCGAAAAGGGACATTGTTCTTTGTTGGCTCCCCAGTCACATGGATATACGGGGGAATGACCGGGCAGATGCGGCGGCTAAGGCTGCTTTGTCACTGCCGGCCTCCCCCTTTTCCTTGCCTTACACCGACTTTAAGTCGGTGATAAGGACTTTTATTTTGCAACGATGGCAGCAAAAATGGGATGCTGCAGATACAAACAAACTTCATGCCATCAAGCCTCTCTTGGGGGATTGGCCGTCCTCCTATTGTGCCAACAGGAGAAATGAAGTTGTTTTGTGTCGCTCTCGTCTTGGACATACTCACCTTACCAACTGTTACCTGCTTAAGCGAGAGCCTCAACCAGTCTGTCAGCACTGCCAGGTTCGCCTGACAGTGAAACACATTCTGATTGAGTGCATGCATCTCAAACCCATAAGATCTCAGCACTACCGTGCTAGATCCTTGTTCCATCTGTTTGCGCAACCTTCTCTTTATGAGAAGGTTGTCGCGTTTTTAAAACAGACTAATCTATATTTTAAATTTTAAAATATATTTTGTGTTATAGTTTTGTTTTTTGCTATTTTGGTTTTAGCCCATTTTGGGTTACAACTATTCTGTGATATTGTTTTTAGCATTGTATTGTTGCCCTTTTTGGGTTTTCTGTGATAATTTTTATTTCAATGTATTGATTTTCTAGTTTTAATTTTTGTTGTATTTTAAATCGCATTCAAGTGCTATATAGCCCGTTTTGGTGCTGATGCACTTAAATACATTTCATTTCATTTCAAAATTCTGAAATATATACTGACTGCAAATAGGTAAGTATACCAGGTAAGTATAGCAGTCAGTATATGTAGCACGATGATGATTTGCTTACAAGATTCTTATTAGTTTAAAATTATTTAGGCAACTATTGTAAGCAGCAGCTGATCCATTTGAGATGGACTACACCAGCTGTATAATCTGAGTGCAAAAAAAAAAAAAATTCCCACTTCTAGAGGAGGCAGATATTTATGTTGCGAAGGAAATATATATAGGATGCATAAGGTTAACAAAAATGGTTTTATTAGATGGAAGTGCCGAGAAACAAACTGTGCCGCTTCTTTGACTACAGAAGAAGATATACCAACTCGTATTCCAAATAACCATAACCATGAAGATGTCAGTGTCGACATTAAGGTAGTAATATTATTTCATTAAATATTATTAATAATAATATTTTTTTATGATTAATAATAATATTGTGTATTATGACTTGTATTATAATATATTTTTGTCATTTCTATAGGTTTTGGAAGCACTTCAGTCCTTAAAAGACCAAGCAGAGTGCACCATTACACCCATTCCTTCCCTTTACCAAAAGGAGCTTAATAGCGGGTCCATGGTCAATAGAGAATCGAGAACTGGTGTCTTCAATGCCATGTATCATTCTGTAAAAGACTTACTGTATCGAAAAAGAAAAAAACGCTTCTAATTTTACCTAATTCCAGAGACGATTTGCTTGTGCCAGAAACATTCAAAATACCGACGCTGGCGACAACTTTCTGATCATTGATGACGGTGAGAGAGAGAAGATTTTAGGCTTTTTTACTGTTGAAAATCTTCAACATCTATCTGAAGCGGACAAATGGTACGCTAATGGGACTTTCCATGTGGTTCCCAGACTTTTTTTTACCAACTCTACACAATACATGTACAGATACAGGAACACATTTTCCCACTTGTTTATTTCCTCCTACCAAACAAGAAAAGAGAAACTTATGTAAAGGCGTTTACTCTAATGAAGGAATTTGCGTTGCAGAATGGCATCCGTCTTCAACCTACAACCTTTCAGATTGATTTTGAGACTGCTGCTGAAAGTGCTTGTAATAATGTATTTTCCTTGACGGAATGGAAAGGATGTTTCTTTCATTTCACACAGTTTATTGGCGCAAAACTCAAAATTATGGTTTACAGACAAGCTATAAAGATGAAGAAGTCAATAAGTTCGTTAGAATGTGTGCCGCGTTACCACTATGTCCAAATGTTTGGTTAGAAACTCTGGCCGAAATGCCAAATGCCTGCATACCATTGGCAGATAACGTAACCACACAATGGATCGAAGGGGATTTTCTCTTGGAACAGTGGAACCACCACCATACTGATGGACCAAGAACCAACAACAATTTAGAGGGATGGCACTCACGCATAAAGAAAGTGATAGCAAAAGCCCATCCCAATATCTTTGAATTTCTCAATTTTTTAAAGTCCGAACAAAAATTCAATGAAATTAAAAATCTGTCAATATCAAGCATGAGGACGACTTCCTCCAAAACAAAGACGCTATATGGGTTTAGACTCTAATAAGAAGATCTCAAAATGAAGTTGAACACTGGAGTCATCGATGTTTTACAGTTTGTAGATAGGGTTTCGTTTTATGTTAACTTGAAATAAATATATATATTCTGTTATATAAATTGTTGTCAAATACCATTCTATTAAATTATACAAAGTAGTTTTTTTATGAGAAAGTCCCTCTTTCACACCTTGCTGATTGGTGTTATAGCTATAATCGCCCATTGTTTTCACTAATCCGATTTTGGAAAAGTACCGTCGTGCGACTAAACCGTAAATTTCTACTTTGATATATAACATTTGTCCAATGGCAGTTAGTTTATTTGTTTATAGGAATACATGTTTTATGTTTTAGGTGTGATTATGTGAGAGATGTGGTGTGAGATTGGGTGTATAATTGTTTAATGCAATTATGTATAATATGTTTGTTAATATGTTTGTGGGAGTGGTGTATGATAATCTATTATCATGTATATTTATATTATTTGTAGTTAAATGTTTGACGTGAGAATATGGTGTGAGATGGGAGAATAAAAGTGTATGGTAGTTAAATGTCATTATGTATATTTGATATAGTATGTAAATGTGTGACTGTGTGTGAAAATGGGTGAATGAAAGAGTATGATTGTAATGTTTTTAATTCGTTATGTTTCATTCATATGTATAGATCATTTTTGTTTCATAAATTTATTCAAAAGTAAAAGTATCTGCGAATTTGAATTGGAGGATTTTTACAGTAATTTTTTCAGCTGTTTTGGATTGCTAACCTATTTTATGACGAACAAAATGTAGAAAATGTCGGAAATAAGTGTAATACCTGCCGCACACGACGGACTTTTGTCCACGAAACACTGTTTCGCGACAAAAGTCCGTCGTGTGCGTTGGTGAAAAACAATGTTTTTTGTTTCCCGAAACATTTTAACTTAGAGGTCATTTGAGAAAAAAGTCACATGACGAAGCGGCATTTATAATAATTCCTTTGAACAAAAGTCTATCGTGTGCTGCTATAGTCCATCGTGTACGGCAAATGAAAGCCTGAAATCAAAACAATGTTTTTTGATTGCAATGGACAAAAGTCCGTCGTCTGCGCCTAGCTTAACGGATCAGGATATTGATGAGTCAATTGTAAGATTACAATGGAAAGATATGGTAACTTTTTAACAGGTAGAGAAATGGGTTTTTTTTTTTTGCTGTTAAGTCATGTCTAAAATTGAAGTATAATAGCGAAATTGAAGCTCTTTAAAAACTAGACAAAACCGAGGAATGGTTCGTAACCCTTTCCACACAGGAACACGCTAAAAAAACTTTTAGCTCAGAATATTTCTTTATTTTTTCTGACGCCAAAAAAACGGTTGCGAAGTATAAGGGCGCACTGAATACCAACTTGCGTATCGGACAATTGCATTGGCACGGTGGTGAACGTCTTGCAAGAAGAAAATGGGGCAAAACTTGCTCTCAGTGGTACGAAGTCCGGATTGAGGCGAATTAAACTAGAATGTACTGACACACAACATGTTAATGTCCCACATGTTATTAGTGTTCCCGGTGTAAGACCTTTCAGGATACTTGTTACATCATCAGACCGTCAACCTTTGTGCTTATTTTGTAAAAGTATCGGGCATATGGCCAGGGATTGCCCGAGAAAAATCCAACGTTTTGAGGAACGAAAGCAAACAATTTCTTCCTATCCTGATGCTCTAAGTGGAAATGTGAACAGTTAGTTTTTTACAACACCGCTACACATCTCTCTAAACTCTTATCAATATTCGGAAAAACAGCTGACTCATTCATAAGTGACTCTAGTGACTTCTGTTCCAAAATCAAAAAAATCAAACCATTAGGGACAATGATATCGTATGATGTGGTTGACTTATTTACAAAGGTCCCAAGGAAAGAAGCCCTGGATGTGTTATTCGATAATATAAAACAAAGTGCGACTCCTCTTGATACTAAACTTAGTCCTGCAAACATCATATTATTAGCTGAAAACTGTCTCAAATCTACATATTTCACCTGGGGAGATGATATATATGAACAAATCAGGGGATTACCTATGGGCAGCCCACTTTCTCCACTTTTAGCTGAACAGTACATGACCTATTTTGAACGAAAGGCCTTACAAATCTCTCCCATAAAACCTATATGCTGGTACAGGAAAGTAGATGACACTTTTGTCATGCTTAAAGAAGAAGACGACCCTAAAACATTACTTGACCATCTCAACAACCAAAGCCAATCAATCAAATTCACCATGGAAACCAGCCAAGACAACTCCATTCCGTTCCTAGACATCCTCATCGAAAATACCAATAACCAAATCAGCACCTCAGTTTACAGAAAACCAACACACACAGATCAGTACCTACATTTCAAATCAAACCACCCCTTACAGACGAAAAAAGGCATCATAACCACCCTTACCAAACGAGCAGTAAACATTTGCAGTGAAGATAAACTGGAGAAAGAAATTGACCATCTCAAATACGTCTTCACTAAACTCAACCAGTATCCAGAGCACCTAGTTAACCAGACAATAGCCAAAGCACGAAAATCATCAACCAATAATGGAAAAACCAAGCCAGAGAAGCCACCAATTATAGTATGCATACCATTTAATGGGAACTCGTCATACAAGATAAAACGACTACTAAAACAAGCTGGGATTGAAACCGTTTTTTCTGGGCAAAGAACAATCAAAGAAGTGATGCAGGCCAATGGGAAACATAATCCCACTAAAAAAGCAGACCCCAAAGGATGTGTATACCAAGTTTTCTGTTCCTGTGGGGAATCTTATATCGGTGAGACCAAACGACCACTACAAAAACGCATAAAAGAACATCAATCAAAGGCAGCCAACAACCCATCAGCAATCCAAGAACACATCAAAGATACAGGCCACAGAATAAACTGGAATGAAACCTTAACACTTGCAGTTAACAAAAACAACAAAAAGGAAAGGAAAATTACTGAAGCCATCCAAATAAGAAGAAATAACCCATCAATTAACAGAGATCCAGGAGTCTTTATCCCTAGAGCATATGACCACCTTATTAATAATCAGCACTAATCAGTATTAATCCCATGTTTTGTCTTGTTGTGTTTGTTGTTTTAAATGTACATGTATATATACCTTGTTAACCTTTTACATTTATTCATTGCTTGATAAAGACCAGAGAACGCTGGTTGAAACGTCGCTTAAATAAAGTTAGTAATTGTATCCATAAGAATTTGTTTTGTTGGCTGTGAAATAGTTGAGGATTCCTCTGGGGAGGATGATTCAATTTGATTTGTCATTTACAGTTTTTTTTTTTCATGTAGATAAATTTCTGATTTGTTTTATTACCTTCAAGCAAGATGGATATTGAAATAGCATCTATTAATAATAATGGGTTATTAAGCCCCAACAAAATTCATTATTTATATAATTTTTTATCTTTTGAGCTCTTTGAAGAAACACATGTTTCAAATATCAAAACTGCTAAACGTTTTGAACAGGTTTTAGGCTACAAATGTTTTTGGTCTTTTGGTTCCAATCACAGCTCTGGTTCTGCCATTCTTCTTCGATCTGTTCAGAATTAAACTGTAGATTATTTTCATTTTGTTTTGAATGAACGTCTTGGAATCTTGGATATTGATCTGAACCAATGTCCATTGAGATTCATAAATATATATTGTCCTAATAAGCCTTCAGAGAGAAATGATTTTTTTCGTAATTTAGAAAGGTTTTTGGTAACTTCAAGGCAAGTCATATTAGGTGGTGATTTTAACTTTGTTTCAAATAATGAATTAGACAAGACTGGAGGTAATGTTGATAGAATTTCCTCTAGTTGTCCTATTTTTAATAATTTAATAGCTCAGTCTTTCGTTTTCATCATCCAAATAAAGTTCTTCCAATTCAACTGTTTCTTGTAGATTGGATAGGTTTTACGTTAGATCTAGTATACTTTCTTCCCCAAGTGATTTTCAAACTCAACCTTTAATCTTTTCAAATTACTGTGTGTTTCTTTTAAAATAAACAGGATTTTCGTTTATTTTTCAATGCATTTTCATTCCTTTTTTCTATTGAAGGTCTTTCTTTAGAGAATTGGGACATTTTTAAACGACATATTAAAACCTTTTGTAAAGAATTTCAACGTAAAACATATTTACAAAGAGATTCCGAAGTGTTAGTTTTAAAATCAGAGTATAGGACTTTGACTGAAGCGCGATTTGTTATGTCCTGGGCTTTTGTCTTCTCGTATTGCGGTAATAAAACATCAGCCTCGCTGCTTGGAAGATGAGAAGTTTGAGGTTCTCGTTTTCGTTCAAAGTCAAATGCTTTTGAAAACAAGGATAGACCGTCACGTATTTTCTTGAAGAAGGAGTATGATCGTGGTGCCAAGAAAACAAAAATACTTGTTTTCAGGATGGTAATCGCCTTTGTACCACCAACACCGCGATCATGCAGTGTTTTCAAACTTTTTATTCAACCCTTTTTTCAAAGGAGGAAGCAGATTTTTCTGATACTTGTGATTTCTTGGCGGATTCGCCCATTTTGGACGAATCTGTCAGACTCACTAGAAAGTGAAATTTCAAAGGATGAAATTTTAACTGCCCCTAAAGGGATGAAGAGTGAGAAATCTCCTGGTCCAGATGGTCTGATTAGGGAATCTGGACAATTTTGACGTTCTTGTTCGACTCTATCGTATTTTTCTTGCAGAGACATTAACATGTTCTCAGAGTTTGTCATATATAACTCCTTTGTGTAAAGATCCGGAGCATCCCGAGGGCGTCAAGAATTGGCGTCCGATTTCTCTCTTGAACTACAAAATATTATCTAAAGTTTTGGCTACTAGGTTGGGTGGTGTCATTGACATGATTGTTGGCTTGGATCAGACCTGTGCTGTTCTTGGCAGATCAATCTTGGATAATGCCCACCTGTTAAAATCTGTTGTTGATTATGTTCAGGAGAGGAATCTACCTTGTGCTTTTGTCTGTCTGGGCCAGGAGAAGGCTTTTGACAGAGTGTCTCATGATTAACACTTCAATATTACAATTTAGGGACAAATTTTCAAAAATGGATTAAAATTTTATATACAAATATTTCATCATCACAAATTCATTTCCTGTCACTCGCTCAGTCAGACAGGGTTGTAGTCTTTCTCCACTTTTATTTGTTCTGGTCTCAGAAACCTTTTTTAAATACGTATTCGTAATGACCCTGAGATAGTTGGTCTAACCATTCCTGGAACTCCGCCTGTTACTGCCAAACTTTTAGTGTGTGCCGATGACACGACTGTCATTTGTACTACAGATGCTTCTATTCAGAGAATTTTTTATGTTTGTAAACTTTATGGTAGAGCATCTGGGGCAAAACTTAATTTGTCCAAAACTAAAGGTTTATTTTTTGGTAAATGGGCAAGTCGGTCATACCATCCTTTCGGCATAAGCTGGATTGATGGCAGTAAGCTGGTGGGGATTCCGTTTGGGAACACAATAACTTTTGGGAAGATGTTCAAAAATTTGGTATGTAGGTTCCGTTATTACTTGTCCAAAACATTATATTACTTTTTTTAAATTCTCACATTTTTAAATTCATTTGGCAAACAAATAAATTTGAACCTATTAAGAGAACTGTTTAGTATGGGGATAAGTCTATTCTGGGGTTAAATGTTATTAATATTCTTTACAAACTTAATGCTATGCGTTTAAAACATATTCATTTTATTCTAATTAATTACGATGCAAAATATATATTTTTTTTTTCAGTGTATTATATAGGTTATTAAAGAAAATATGACAATAAGTATTACAATAATTCTATACCTCATTCTTCAACTATTCCGTTATTTTATCAGCAATGTATTGATTTTTTGAAAAATTTTGATTCTTTAGAGCCAAATTTTGACTGGAAAAAAACCACCACTACCAAACAATTTAATGATATATTCTAATGAAAAAAGTTATAATAGAAAATCCTACTTTTAAACTTTTTCCAAATTTAGATTTCAAAATTTCTTTTAAAAAAGTACATAATTTTGCAGATCCACATGCAAGGAGCTTGGCCAATGTGTCATGATATTGTTCCTTGCATGTGGACTTTATATACTTTGGCTAAAGTATGTAATTATTGCAATGATATAGAAAAACTGTTGAACATGCCTTTTATTCATATAATATTGTATCCCCATTGTGGACACTAATTAAAGGCAGGATTTCTATTTTAACTTTAAACCAATTCATTTTGAATTTTATTCATGTAAGATTTCTTCAGTTACCTACATTTTCTCCTATTATTAATGATATTATTCCACTTTAAGTTAATACAGCCAAATTATGTATATGGGAATAGAATACATTGACCAGTAGATGATTAAACTTTTATGCAAAATAAAAAAAAATAAAAAAATGTAGTATCTGTTCTTATCAGCTTAATATCTGATACGGAAAAGATAGAACTATTAGATCTAAAGACCAACCAGACCGTTGAGCGGATCCAGATAACGAAACCAGTGTCCGCTATGAAGGACAAATTAGACAACGATTTTGTTACCAGTGTAGGGAGCATGGGCACTTGGGTTCCGGGCGTTCTAATAGAACATTTCAAGTTACTTTGGACAATGAAAAGGTTTCGTATAAATTTTTTGAAAATAATTGTAAAAAAATGTGTATACCGTGTCGGCCTGCAATAAATCAAGGATTATAGTGTTCTGGTCCCACGAATATATTTCAGATTCGGATATTTCGTCTTTATTTTAAATCCTTTGGTTTGGGTGTGGCATCAGTGCAAAGGGAATTCCATCTCTCTGGTGGCATAAAGCACATCAGAACATTGACGCGTAGAGTTTACGTGGAAGGGCGATCCACTTCTTTTGGTGCTGATGCACTTTAATATATTTCATTTCATTTCATTACCCCATACGTCTGTGAGCACTGTCAGTGAAACGCATTCTGATTAAGTACACGCATCTCAAACCTATAAGATCGCAGCACTACGCAAACAGATGAAACAAGGATCTAGCACGGTAGTGCACTCAAACCACTTATTATACCCCAGTGGACCGGGGTTAAGAATAGGTCCACCGTCCCCCATTGCGTGTCGTAAAAGGCGACTGAATTGGGGCACCTCGTTTGCCGTGAGATGCGACCCGTGTCGGTTTTGAATGGACTCCTGGTGGTTGAGGGTAACATACTTCCCAATACATCACTTTGGGCCAGGGGATTCCTAGACGGGTGGCCAGTGTGGCCCACACTGGTCAATCGGCTTGTCGTGCTGAGCCTATGAGTCAGTGGTTAAAGAAAGAAGTAACGTTTCTTATTGTTGATTTTCTTTTCGCATAGTCAATTACACTGACTCAGAAGCAGCGGCTTGGGTCAATCAGGTAAAGGTTACAACAAGTTGCAGGAATTTTAAATGCCCCATCCTGAACTTTTCTTTATATCTTTATCTGAGTATATCTCCTGATTACCCTCTAGGGCGTCCGCGCTGGTTACCCGCGCACAGCCTGCGCTGAAGACGTGGTCCGTGGTGGCCGGGGGTTTCGGGAGATGAATCTTGCATATAACATAAATGGATAACCAAAAAAACAAAAACCCTAAACGTCGATTAACGGAAGTCGAATTTCAGGAAACGTCGTCCAACGATAATAGTTTCCCTCGTTTTCTTGTAATAGAGAGTTCGGATCCCGCAAAACCATTAAGTAAATTATCTCCTTTTGCGATCTCGAAAGGTTTATCTGGCTTAGCCAGTGAACCAAAATCTATTAAAAAATTACGTAGTGGCCTGCTCCTCATAGAATGTCATCGCCGTATTCATTCAGAATTGCTTTTGAAATCAACTTCATTAGCAAACGTGCCCGTAATAGTATCACCTCATAAATCGCTGAATTCTTCCAAAGGAGTTATCAGACATCCTGATTTAGATGGCTGTACTCCCGAGGAAATGCAGGAGGAATTAGCCGCCATTGGTGTTGTCAAAGTCGAACGGATCTCCGTTCGACGAAATGGCGTGCTGACTCCAACCAACACCTACATTCTTCAATTCAACCACCCAGAAGTTCCTGCATCTATAAAAATTGGCTATTTAAACATCAAAGTGAACCCTTTAAGTTGCAAATCCTTTAAGGTGCTTTAATTGTCAGCGATTTGGGCACGGTGCACGCACTTGTAAAAGTAAATCGAAGTGTGCCAAGTGCGGAAAGGAAGGCCACGACAGCAAGGATTGCTCTGACACTCCTTGCTGTGTAAATTGTACTGGAAGCCATGTAGCTTATTCTCGTGATTGCCCTAAGTGGCAATTCGAGAAAAATATACAAAAAGTCAAGACAGAACGTAAAGTTTCATACTTGGATGCCAGAAAGGTTGTCGAGGAATCGACACCGTCAACACCATCTGGTAAGACTTTCGCTACTGTAGTGAAGTCTACAAGTATGATTTCGATCGGTTGCCAGACGGACGTTACTTGGCTAAATAAGCTGGAACTGAATTATTGTAAAGTTGCTCCACCACAACAAATGCCTCAACAAAGTGCATCCTTGGCGACACAGACTGAGTTGCGTCATTCTGTCTCTGTCAACAAGGATACCAGACCTAAGGAAATTATTCCTAAAGGCACTGGTAGGGAGGCTAAACAAAAAAACAGTAATGTATCTTCCAGTACAATTAAAAAGACTTCCGTTAAAAAGGGCGGATATTCAAAAAAGGCAGGAAAGGATCCGATCCTGTCGTCCATTTCTGAAGAAATGGATACAATAGAAACTATAGAGGTTGCTGCAGTAGTTCACAACCCCCCTACTCGCACACCTCATAGTTTAGTTAATCATACCTGACGATGAATTATAAAAATAATATAATTCAATGGAATTGTCGAGGTTTAAGTCATAATATTTATGAGGTTCAGCTGTTAATTCAACAATACAATCCGTTGGCTATATGTCTCCAAGAGACATTCCTCAAGCCAACGGATATACATCTAGTGCCATTTAAACATTTTGTTTCTTACCACCATTATGGCACTGGTGATGACAAGGTCTCGGGTGGCGTTTCTATTATTGTTAATAGAAACGTTGCTCAGTCCGAAGTCACACTCAATTCTCCTCTGCAGGTAATTGCCGTGCGAGTAACACTCCACGTGCCTATTACCCTATGCTCCATCTATTTGCCACCTAACTCCACTCTAAACCCCAGAGACCTGGATGACCTTGTTGCCCAGCTTCCATCTCCTTGCATTTTGCTCGGAGATTTCAATGGTCACCATTCTTTTTGGGGTAGTCCTGATGACAACAGCAGAGGAAAATTAATAGCTGACTTCATATATGACAACGATCTTTGTATCTTTAATGACGAATCGCCTACATATTTCTGCTCAAGAACAAAAACCTTTTCTCATCTAGATCTGACAATTAGCTCATCATCTTTGTTCCAAGATTTTTCTTGGAGTGTCCATGACGATCTCTGCCACAGTGATCATTATCCTGTAATTCTACGGAATAATGGTCCTTCACCAGTAGACAGGCCACAAAGATGGAAACTCTCTAAAGCTAATTGGCCCCTCTTTGAGGCGCTTTGCATTTCTTCTTTTCCTCAACATGATCTAGATGAAGCAGATGACCCGATGGAACTATTTATCACCATCTTACAAGATGTATCGGGTCAGGCGATTCGTAAAACCTCGGCAACTCCAAAACGATTCAATAAACCATGGTTTAATGAAGATTGTAAGAAAGCACTGAAAGAACGTAATCGTGCTTTACGACTGCTTGAACGTGCTCCTTCCGATGACAACATGGCCTCTTTTCGCATTGCACGGGCCAAGGCCAGGCGGACTATCCGCCAGGCAAAGAGGTCGTCATGGCAGGAGTACGTGTCAAGGATCAACAGTCGTACGTCTTCCAAATCAGTCTGGGATAGGATTCGTAGGATCAAGGGTAAAGCGGATACAATATCTGTGAACCATCTAGAAGTAGATGGTTCAACGCTCACCACACTACCAGATATTGCTAATTCGTTGGCAAGTAATTTTTCTTTCAATTCATCCTCAAACTTTTCCTCTGATGCTTTCCAGAGAGTTCGTCTCCGGGAAGAGAGGAAAAGGTTAAATTTTACATCTAAAAATGAGGAATATTATAACGAAAAATTTACTATATCTGAACTAAAGTATTCTTTAAAACAGGCCCATGATACTGCTACTGGGCCTGACGATATTCATTATCAGATCCTCAAACATCTTCCTTACCCTACATTAAAAAAACTTTTACTTATATTTAACCAGATTTGGGATGACGGTGTCTTTCCTCCTTCGTGGAGGATTGCTACTATTATTCCCATACCTAAACCTGGTAAGGATCCTACGAATCCTACAAATTATCGCCCTATTGCATTGACCAGCTGCATATGTAAAACCATGGAACGGATGATCAATAGAAGGCTCGTTTGGCACCTCGAGTCCAACAATCTACTTACTTACCTCCAATGTGGATTTCGGTCCCAAAGGAGCACTCTTGATCATCTCGTTAGATTTGAATCGTTCGTCAGGGATGCCTTCATCCAAAATCACCATTTAGTAGCTATATTTTTTGATTTGGAGAAGGCATATGACACTACTTGGAGATATGGCATTCTTCGCGATCTCTTTGACTTCGGTCTGAGAGGAAGATTGCCATTATTTATCTCCAATTTCCTAAATGATAGGACGTTTAAGGTACGACTTGGCTCTATATTTTCCGACCCTTTTCCTCAGGATAATGGAGTTCCTCAGGGTAGCATATTATCCGTTACCCTTTTTTCCATCAAGATAAATTCCATCACGTCGTGCCTTAGACGGGGGGTTGATGGCTCTCTGTATGTTGATGACTTTCAGATGTGTTACAGTTCTACTAACATGCAGACGATCGAGCGTCAGTTGCAGCTTTGCTTAAACAATCTACAGCAATGGGCAACTGACAATGGATTTCGATTTTCGAAATCCAAGACCGTCTGCATGCATTTCTGTAAACGAAGAGGTTTGCACCTTGACCCAGTGCTACGTTTGGACAATGCTGTCGTTCCTGTTGTACAGGAATTTAAGTTCCTTGGTCTTACATTTGACAGCAAGCTTTCTTTCCGTCCACACATTAAAATCCTCAAGAACAAATGTCTGAAAGCTCTCAACATACTGAGAGTCTTATCCAACACTGACTGGGGAGCTGACCGTAAGGTCCTCCTCCGATTATATCGAGCTTTGGTTCGATCCAAGCTCGATTATGGGTGCCAGGTGTATGGTTCAGCTCGTCCATCCTACCTCAAAGAACTTGACACCATACACAACCAAGGACTTAGAATCAGTTTAGGCGCTTTTCGCACAACTCCAGTTGAAAGTCTGTACGTCGAGGCTAACGAACCCTCATTGTACGACAGACGTGACAGACTTTCACTGCAGTACGCAATAAAAATAGCATCTTTGCCATATCATCCGGCTCATCGCCCCGTATTTAGTCCTTATTTTGAGCATTTGTACGAGGCAAAGCCTCGTGCAATTTCTTCTTTTGGAGTCCGCATTCAACCACTTTTGTCAGCGGCTGGTATCAGCCACGACAGTATTGCGGACTTCATAATGACCACAATTCCACCTTGGTCAATTGCTCCATTTCAGATAGACTTTAGTCTATCAAGCAATAAGAAGTCACAGACAAGCTCGATCGTCTTCAAGTCCAAATTTCTTGAATTAAGGGCTAAATATGGGGATTATGCTCCTTTCTATACAGATGGGTCCAAGGATGGTGATAAGGTGGCAGCTGCAACAGTGACACCATCCGAAGTCCTGTCTGTATCTCTTCCACCAGCAGCCTCTATTTTTACTGCAGAACTCGTTGCCATTTTACAGGCACTCGAGTTCTTTCAGTCCTCATTATCCTTAAAAAAATGTATCATCTATTCTGATTCTCTGTCTGCATTACAAGCTATTCATAACATCCAGCTAGTGCACCCAATAATCGGAGATATTTACAAGCTCTTTGGGCCAAAAAAGGACATTGTCCTTTGTTGGCTTCCCAGTCACATGGACATACGGGGAAATGACAAGGCAGATGCGGCGGCTAAGGCTGCTTTGTCACTGCCTGTCTCCCCCTTGTCCTTGCCTTACACCGACTTTAAGTCGGTGATAAGGACTTTTATTTTGAAACGATGGCAGCAAAAATGGGATGCTGCAGATACAAACAAACTTCATGCCATCAAACCTCTTTTGGGGGACTGGCCATCCTCTTATTGTGCCAACAGGAGAAATGAAGTAGTTTTGTGTCGCTCTCGTCTTGGACATACTCACCTTACCAACTGTTACCTGCTCAAGCGAGAGCCTCAACCAGTCTGTGAGCATTGCCAGGTTCGCCTGACAGTGAAACACATTCTGATTGAGTGCACGCATCTCAAACCTATAAGATCTCAGCACTACCGTGCTAGATCCTTGTTCCATCTGTTTGCGCAACCTTCTCTTTATGAGAAGGTTGTCGCGTTTTTAAAACAGACTTTAAATTTTAAAATATATTTTGTGTTATAGTTTTGTTTTTGCTATTTTGTTTTTAGCCCATTTTGGGTTACAATCATTCTGTGATATTGTTTTTAGCATTGTTTTGTTGCCCTTTTTGGGGTTTCTGTGATAATTTTTATTTTAATGTATTGATTTTCTAGTTTTAATTTTTGTTTTTATTTTAAATCGTATTCAAGTGCTATATAGCCCGTTTTGGTGCTGATGCACTTTAATACATTTCATTTCATTTTTCAAACCACTTATTAAAAAAACAATAATAGTCAATCGGCCAAACTTGTTTGTGCGGCTGCTGGCGCTATATGCAAATCACCAAAGGTCAAATTATCCACTTCTAGTTCAGGGGAATCCCAACGACTAGAGGGATACGCTATGGATACTGAGTTAGTTGTCTCTGTCTGGAGTTCGGGAGGCAAATTTAGCCGACATAGAACTTATTAATGAGGACCTAGAAGACTCTGGAGATGCCACATCAGAACATAATTACTGATGGTGACATTGTCCGGTCTGAATCTTCCGAGGAGTAGGATTGAACTTGATTTGTATATTTCTTTTTTACTGTTTTTCAATATCGGGATCTTGCTCCGCCCTATTAAGGTCCAAAACATTATTTTTACTTTTTCTGATGCCAATAAGAGGATTATGAACATTAAAGGTCATTGGATTCCCCTTTGTAACTGATAACTTTATTTAAAAAGTGTTTAACCAGTATGGCAATACCATTAGTGTCGTGCAGGAGGAATATGGCCCTAGACATGTCCTTAACGGAACCAAATCAGGTCTCAGAAAAATAAAAACTTGAGTGTACCGATCTCGAATATTACTCAGTCCCAGGTGTGAGGCCGTTTAGAATCCTTGTTGCGGTTCTCTGACAGACAACCATTATTTTTGCACTGCAAAGAATGGTAGATCTAGTCCTAGTTGAAGTCCAAACAAGAGGGGTGGTAAAAAACTTAAAACGTAAAGTTCACTATTTTAATTCTAACAATTATTTTTTTTCAGATGTATGTTCATTTTTTGTAATGTTATTTATGGCTGGTTTGTATTTAGTGAGTATCTGGGTATTTTCTGTGTATGAAATATAATCATGTATTTTATATTTCAGTTTCTTAATAGGTAGCAAGTTTGTCTGTTCGCTCACAATTATTGGTTAGTGAGCTATCTTTTTACTTGGTGGACTATGTTTGTTTATCGTCTGTCTGTCTCTGAGTTTATAATCACGTCTGTCCGTCTGTCTTATGGCCTAGTCTGATTTATGTCACTCTTTCCTCAATCAAAAATCTTAAATGGCGAATATTAAGACTATCAATCAACTGTCATGGTTTACTATCTATTCAGAAATCGAGAGTAATATCGAGAGATCTGAAATGAAATGTATTAAAGTGCATCAGCACCAAAACGGCGGGCTATATAGCACTTGAATACGATTTAAAATAAAAACAAAAATTAAAACTAGAAAATCAATACATTAAAATCAAAATTATCACAGAAAACCCAAAAAGGGCAACAAAACAATGCTAAAAATAATATCACAGAATGGTTGTAACCCAAAATGGGCTAAAAACGAAATAGCAAAAACAAAACTATAACACAAAATATATTTTAAAATTTAAAATACAGATTAGTCTGTTTTAAAAACGCGACAACCTTCTCATAAAGAGAAGGTTACGCAAACAGCTGGAACAAGGATCTAGCACGGTAGTGCTGAGATCTTATAGGTTTGAGATGCGTGCACTCAATCAGAATGTGTTTCACTGTCAGGCGAACCTGGCAATGCTCACAGACTGTTCGAGAGATCTAAAAGATATGGCTACTGATATTTGTTTTTTACAAGAAACTAATATTCGTAATGTTGAGCAGGGAAAAAGTTACGAGAATAGTTTTGTGATTAGAAAAATTAATTTCGATTTTGAAGGCCGGCAAGTTGTTGTCGATGTCGACATCAATCGCGCACAATTTAGGCTAATATTTATATATGCACCATTTATAGGTGCGTAAATAATTTTTACGAACTAGACCGCATTTTTTGGCCACTCAGCGGTATATTATTTTTGGCGGGGATTTTAATTTTGTAATGGACAAAATTAGGGGTAATATGGAACTCGGAATTGTGGGTAGGAAAGTTTTGGGGACATAATTAAGGATTTTAATTTAACTGATGAATATCGACACATTTACCCTAATATTATTTGGGTGACATGGCGGGACCACGGCGTCTCATGTCGCTTAGACCGATTTTATTTAAGTAAAAATCTTTTAAAACATCTTGTGAGTTTTGAGGTTCTCCCTTGTGCTCCCTCAGACCATGATTATGTAATTGTTACCATTAACGTTTCGGACGGAATCCAAATTGGGGAGGGTTATTGGAAATTTAACAATGCTATTTTTTTTTTATAACTGCTTTAATACTAAAAACTCACGTTGGAAAAGGGAAATAACTAATAGCAGAGTACAGACCACAACCAGATCTATACGATACCCTAGACCCCAGTTTCTCATCTTGTATGTATGAGTGGCAGCTTGGAGTACTTCAGAAAAGAGTGAATCGTAATGAATCAGCACATTTAATCACCTTCACTACCCAATCACCGTATCTACAGACCTGGACATACTCACACTTAGCCTCCTCCTACGCACTGCACACTAATTCAACAATATAATAAAATAACAATAATACTACAGTGAATAATGAACCTGTGTGGAAAAAGTGTAAATATAGGTATGTAACTACATGTATTCTGTAAATGTTTAACTATCCCCTCTAATTTCTGATTAAACCTCTCTTTCTCTTCGACTGTTCTATATGGAACGCCGTAACTGCCTTCTGTTAGTATTTTTGCAGTATCAGCATCTTTTTGTATTATCAGCATCATCTTTTCGTATTATCATCTTTTTCTATTATCATCTTTTTGTATTATATGCATCATCTTTTTGCAGTATCAGCATCTTTTTGTATTATCAGCATCATCTTTTCGTATTATCATCTTTTCGTATTATCATCTTTTTCTATTATCATCTTTTTGCATTATAAGCATCATCTTTTTGCAGTATCAGCATCTTTTTGTATTATCAGCATCATCTTTTCGTATTATCATCTTTTTGTATTATCATCTTTTTGCATTATCAGTATCATCTTTTTGTATTATCATCTTTTTGTATTATCAGGATCATCTTTTTGTATTATCATCTTTTTGTATGATCATCTTTTCCCGTAACTGGCCGTAGGTTTGCGGAAATAAAC
Organism: Nipponacmea schrenckii; assembly: GCA_030562195.1. Lineage (NCBI taxonomy): Eukaryota > Metazoa > Mollusca > Gastropoda > Lottiidae > Nipponacmea > Nipponacmea schrenckii. The sequence continues at coordinate 27,004,498 of CM060201.1, forward strand.
GGTAATTTTCGTAAGAAGTCCACGTAAATAAGATGCCGTAGACTAGGTTAATGAGTCTGCAGTCTCCGATGAATTTAGTGAGGGCACTAACAGATGTTTCTCTAATACTGATTAAAAGGTAGCATGTCACGCTAAAGAAGTTGGAAGAAAGAACTCGCAGAAGTAGAAATGTAGAAAGTAAAAAAATGATGGTCTGATGTAGAAAGCCGTTTAAAGGGGGTGGGGTGGGGGCAGTAAACAGTCAAATATTTAAGCCTGAAGGAATATAGATTTAGAGGTAGGAAGTCAAAAGCGGGTTTGGGATGTCTAGCAATAGGAAGTCGGACATGGTAATCAGATTTAGGACTTTGGGGAATCACGTATGAATTTGTAAGTGACAGTCTGATGTAGGTTGTTGGAGGTCAGAAGTTCTATTTTCACGGGGGTTTAGAAAAATGAAAATGCTATGGTTTTTTAATGTGTTCTGACAAAGTCTGGCATGAAGAGAAAATTGAGAATCGTATTACAGCTAATTCTCTAACAATGTCAAAATCATTTGTGTGACGCTAAATTTGCTATCGTAAACTATTTGTGCTATGAATAAAAGAATTTGAATATTTCTCTTTGCACCAGTTTTTTTTAATACCATATGGTTAAATCTTCATGTAATGTTAATGATAATTCCCTTTTGATATTGGATTTGTCTCAACATATTTTCCCCACTTCTTGGAAATTGAAAATGCATCATTGACTTCAGATTTTAACTCAGTATCGTTAATTTGAGTAAAACTGCGAACGGATAAGTCAAAAAATGCCATTCGCCGATATACAGTTCTTTCCGATACAGACAGCAACTTTGAAATTTCAGATATTTTGAAACCAGAGTCTAATAAACTCTCTTAACAATTGTTTTGATTCAAAACAATTCTGTTGTGTTTGCATTCTGACTGGGCATATTTAATACATTCTGTTCCGATTTTTATCATATCTGAAGAATTTGATATCCCAAGGGATCCCATATCATATCTGGACAAATGGCAAACTAAATCAGGAGTTATTTTTTCTCTTTGAAAGGCAGGCGTATGCAATGAAAGGTGTAAATTTTTTAAAATGGTATCCATTTTGACAAAATAAAAGTTGCGTCTCATTAACCTAGTCTACAACATCTTCTTTACGTCGACTTTTTACGAAGATTAACGTTGATTTCCGTAAACCTACGGCCAGTAACGGAAAAGATGATCATACAAAAAGATGATAATACAAAAAGATGATGCTGATAATACAAAAAGATGATAATACAAAAAGATGATGCTGATAATACAAAAAGATGATGCTGATAATACAAAAAGATGATAATACAAAAAGATGATAATACGAAAAGATGATGCTGATAATACAAAAAGATGCTGATACTGCAAAAAGATGATGCTTATAATGCAAAAAGATGATAATACGAAAAGATGATAATACGAAAAGATGATGCTGATAATACAAAAAGATGCTTATACTGGAAAAAGATGATGCATATAATACGATAAGATGATAATAGAAAAAGATGATAATACGAAAAGATGATGCTGATAATACAAAAAGATGCTGATACTGCAAAAAGATGATGCATATAATACGATAAGATGATAACCGAAAAAGATGATAATACGAAAAGATGATGCTGATAATACAAAAAGATGCTGATACTGCAAAAATACTAACAGAAGGCAGTTACGGCGTTCCATAGTTCTATCTGTATATACTGTGAATGCTATAATATATAGTACAAAAAAACTTTGTAAATACATGTAATTAATAACTAAAATAGCACGATGATGATAAAAATATGTATGCATAACCGGACGAGATCTATCAGCCTCATTAATCTCTTCACTTCTGAACTAAATACTAATAACAGCATGTAACAACACCCATGTTTCAGAGAGGGTCTCTTAACAGATCCTCGGTTAATACTCCCAGGACTGGTTTCGTGCCAGCATCAGCTCTTCCTAAAGAGAAGGCTTCTCCTACTCATGAAGGAGGAGTGTTGATGAGGATGGGTTTTACACACCCAAACAAAATGCTAAAAAACGCACTTTATCAGAATGTAATACTGTGCTCGTTAGCAATACTTCTACTTCGGTTAATTCTAGTACTAAAAAAATTGCATTACAAACTTCTTCTCCATCTAAAAATAAAAACAACCAAAAGTCTAACAAGCTCCAGTTTTCTGCAGCTGGAGCCAACACGAACACGTCTTCAATAAGACCCGAAAATCTGCCATCTGTATTAAAGCCAAGAGGGTGCAACTTGGTTAAAGAAGACACTTAAAAGCTAAATGACATCTTAAGTACATGTGGCATGGCTCCTGGTCGGCCGATGGGGAGGGGTTCGGATCGGATGAAGAGTCTTTTGAAGACTCTCCGACTTAATTTCTTTTTGTTCTGTTTTTTGATAATGTGCCTATATATACTTACCTTGTGCTTCTTTTTGTTAATATTTTTCAAGATAGCTCTCAATGTTTTCTCCATTAACACAAATAGTTTGTTAGGATTTAATAAAATATATTATTTATACAACTTTTTAGCCCTTAACGTTGTTTTCTTACAAGAAACACACGTTTTTAATTTAAAAATTGAAAAATTGAAAGAAAGTTTGAACATATTTTACAGCAATATAAATGTTTTTGGTCCTTTGGGTCTAATCATAGTTCTGGTTCTGCCATCCTTTTCAAAAACTCCTTAAGATATATAGTTCATCATTTTCGTTTTGATTTGGAAGGCCGTCTTGTTTATATCGATGTTGATATAAAATGACTGCCCATTACGTTATATGAATATTTATTGTCCTAACAAACCATCTGATAGAAATGATCGTCATCTTGAGAGTTATTTATTCTCCTCAAGATGTATTATTTTAGGTGGGGATATTAACTTTGTTTCAAATAATGTTTTAGATAAAACTGGTAGAGGTTACTGGAACTGTAACAGCTCCAGTGTTATTTCCTCTGAGTTCATATTTCAATTTCGCTCCTTTTTTTTTATTCATTTTCGCATTTAGTTTCTGAAAAAGAACTTTTTTTGTTAAATTGGGATGATTTTAAAGGCCATATAAAGACTTTTTGTACGGAGTTTCAACATACAGAGAAATGCAGATATCTCAACTTTAAAACGAGAACATAGGGACTTAACTGAGCGCGAGATGCTCAACCCGGTGAATGGTGCTCTGATCAGATCTAAATCCCCTATCATTGAGAATAAAGAACAACCATCACGCAAAGCGTGCAGATACGCCCTTCTCAGGCTTATCAGATAATAGGCAAAAATTCATGAACCATTTTATCAGATAATGGGCAAAAATTCATAGGTGTACCATGAAATCAGACTAAATATGAATCAAAATTGTCACTTAGAGTACTTATTAATAAAAACTGTAGTTTGTAGATTGAGCACAAGACAGCGGAATTTCGCAACAATGAGAATAGCTAAGTCGAACACTGTATCTCCGCTAAAAATTATCCGATCATCACCAAAATCAATACAGTTCATCTTTGTGATGCCATGAACTCACATACCAAAAATTATTAAAATCCAATCAAAACTGTAGTCTTTAGAGTGAGCACAAGCAAAGTTACTCGCATTTTTCCGAAATCGCGTTAAGTCGGACACTGTATCTCCGCTAAAAATTATCCGATCATCACCAAAATCAATACAGTTCCTCTCTGTGATGCCATGAACTCACATACCAAAAATTATTAAAAGTCTGTAGTCTGTAGAGTGAGCACAAGCAAATGTGAACAGACAACAGACAGACTGAAAGTTGATCACAATATACGCCCTACATTTCATGTGAGGGCGTATAAAAAATTAGCATGATCGTGCTGCCAAGAAAACAGTTACATATATTCAGGAAGGTGATATTTCTTTTACCACCAACAGCACGACCATGCAATCTTTTGTATCCTTTTATTCAAACCTGTTCCTTAAGGAGGACATTTCTTGGCTGATCTGCCCTCTTCCAATGACTCTGTGGGAGATTCGCTGGAGGGGGAGATATCCAGGAGTGAAGTTCTATCAGCTGTTTCTTCCATGAGTGAGGAGTCTCCTGGTCCAGTTCTATCAGCTGTTTCTTACATGAGTGAGAAGTCTCCTGGTCCAGATGGACTAAGGAGTTTTACCTCGCCAATTTTGACGTTCTTGAGAATGTTCTAGTTCGACTTTACCACCTTGTTTTTGAGTCGGAGTCGTTATCAGAGGGAATCGAGTTTTCAGTAGGTTTCTTAGCTGTTTCGGTGGTTAGGGTCGGGCACTTGTGATGTAATTTTTGAGTAGGTGTTGGGGTTAAGTGTTTTGCCTTTTATTTTTCTAAACTGGGTTTTTTCGTTTTTACCTAGTTGTGGATAATAAGTTTAGTATCCAAAGACGTACAATACAGTTTGTCCAATCCTCGGGCAATCAGTTTGTTTATGGCCACGAGTTTGTCCGGTTTGTGGAAGAACATCAAGTTGATTTACGTCGGATTGTGCTGATGGGTCCTTGACGCTCAAATAGAACATTTCAAGTCACTTTTGGCGATGAAAAGATATCTAGATCTTTCTTGAATTGTAACGATACAGCCAATATTGGGAAAAATGTTATTCCGTATTACGGACGGTGATTTATCTTTGTTCTTGATTCTTTACCCAGGAAGAAAGTGAATAATGCTTTAAAGCTGTTGGCGTCTGCTGAAAGTGAATAATGCAGTAGGTTTCTTAGCTGTTGCGGTGGTTAGGGTCGGGCACTTGTGATGTAATTTTTGAGTAGGTGTTGGGGTTAAGTGTTTTGCCTTTTATTTTTCTAAACTGGGTTTTTTCGTTTTTACCTAGTTGTGGATAATAAGTTTAGTATCCAAAGACGTACAATACAGTTTGTCCAATCCTCGGGCAATCAGTTTGTTTATGGCCACGAGTTTGTCCGGTTTGTGGAAGAACATCAAGTTGATTTACGTCGGATTGTGCTGATGGGTCCTTGACGCTCAAATAGAACATTTCAAGTCACTTTTGGCGATGAAAAGATATCTAGATCTTTCTTGAATTGTAACGATACAGCCAATATTGGGAAAAATGTTATTCCGTATTACGGACGGTGATTTATCTTTGTTCTTGATTCTTTACCCAGGAAGAAAGTGAATAATGCTTTAAAGCTGTTGGCGTCTGCTGAAAGTGAATAATGCTTTAAAGCTGTTGGCGTCTGCTGCTGGTGCCAATAGGTTTAAGTCTGGCAAATCTTCACCTCAGATCACCGTTGGGTGTGAGATTGGTGATGTTAGCTTGTCTGTTGATGATGCAAACATTTCTGACGCTGTCGTGATGACATCGAAGAATCTGTTGCAGGGAATATTAAGGATGTTGACTCTGAAACGGAAATGGAACAGTCTGATATGCAAACCAGTTCGATAATAATGATGATGTTGTTTTAAGTGAGGAATCCTCTTTAGAGGATTCTCCTCTGTAATTTTTTATTTATTAGCAATATCTCCAAGGGAATACTTTTGACATTGTTCTCCTGCAGGAAACATGTTTTTAACTGTGCTTCATGCAAGATTGTACAGTCTTATATAACAAATTTTAATTTTATCTAGAGTTTTGGGTCCCAGTTTTCAACGGGATGTGCTATCCAAACAAAGATCAAAGTGTTTTTGCTAATTTTCGGTATTTACAGAGATTTCATGAAGAATTATACGTTTTTGCTGGGTTGCTAACCCCTAGACCAACAACTAAAATGGAGAAAATCCGCAATATTTCTATTTCGGATATGGATATAAACGAAGATATCGTAAGAAGAAACGTCAAAATTACTGGCCTGGAAGCATCCTTACAGGTAGACAGACGGTTTTTTTTTTTTTTTTGCTATTAAAAAAGTATTGCTGTAGAGGCGTTGTGGAAACTTGACAGAACAGAAGAATGGTTTGTTACCCTAGAACATGTCGATAAATTGTTAAGGGAAAAATCCGTCAAATTTCAAAATATCACGTTCATGTTTAGTGATGCAAATAAAAGAATCATGAACATACGGGCTTCATTGGATTCCTCCCTTTGTGACTGACTAGATCACAAGAAAAGGGTTAAATCAATATGGGACAGTAGTGAACTTTCTTCAAGACGAATACGGAGCGGATTATGGAATTGCTGGGCCATAGGCAAACGAAGGATGAAGGGCCTGATTTCCCATTTTAGAGAGGGGCTCATCAGCATCAATCTTATGCACGATGTCGGCATTCATTACCATTAGGCTCCAACAAATTTAGTCGATCCTCACACATAACGCTCCTAGTAGGACACTTTATTAGTTTTAATCTTCAAAAAGATCGCTCTGCAGATGCACTGCAGATGCATTTGATATCAGTTTGCTCAAATATATCCTCAGAGTTACCTCTACATTAGGGTACTCAGCTTGTAGCTGATTCTGATGAATGATTTGCATCATTTCAGTTTCAGCACTAACCTTACTTTCAATATTTCTAAGAAAATAGGAAATGTACTCATCAATAAGCGAAATTGACAAAATTCATCGCCAGCGTTGTCCACCTCAATATCATTAGGATATGTCAGTGCCACCTTTTCCACGGCTTCAAGAATTTCGCGTCTAGTTTGTTGGCCATCTCGTAAGTTTTCAACGAACCAAAATTCGTTCTTTAAGTTCATATATCAGCCGGTCACAAGGTCACAAAATGTTTTAACTGCGACGTTAGGAATGTGTCTGATGGAACTCATTTCTGTCTCAGGAGTTTTCTCGTAGTCCCACAGCGTATTACGTTTTCGTTTCCCGTGACCATATTCTTCAGATCCGGTCAAAAGCTTAGCAGTATTCTCAAACTCTCAGATGTTCGTAGTTCTGATATGAACGCTGATAGAGATTCCAAGTATTTCTGAATGGAGTCGATGTCTAATTTTTGATCTTGCAGTGTCTTACTTGTCTTATTTATACTGGAGAGCATGGTATGCCACACGCTAGTCATGATGCCGGTTTGAAGTTAGACATAGTTTCAGCAAACTCGCAGCTTCAGATTTAGTGTCTGGTTTTTCATCATCTGATAACCAATAGTTCTCGTATTGTACCATATCCCTTAAAGATAGCTGTAACTGCATCATTGTGAGCTGACCAACGAGTGTCTGACAACCGTTTCAAGACGGGTGAATTAACTTCTTTTAAATTGAAGTTTTAACGACCAATGTGTGGACAATACCTTGAACTTATACAGTCACTGTAAAAAAAAAATATATCTGTTAGCTTGTCCGACTAGATTCGAAGAGTGCCTACTACAGGGGAAAAAATCAGCCAAATCATTCATCGATTTTATATGAGACTGCATTCCATTATACTTCCCAGACATATTAGCAGATTTATCATACGATTGTCCCCTACAGTCAGCTATATGAATACCATTAGCTTCAAATATAGACATCACAACTTCTGCCAAATTCTTTCTTAATGTTCACGGATAGGAACGAATGTAAAAAAATCTTTCGAAAGGGCCATTTTCTTTAGTGTAACGTAAAATAATTTATAGTTGATCAATGAAATGAAATGTATTAAAGTGCATCAGCACCATGACGGGCTATATAGCACTTGAATTCGATTTAAAATAAAAACCAAAAGTGAAAACTAGAAAATCAATACATTAAAAAAAAACAGAAACCCCAAAATTTAAAATACAGAATAGTCTGCTTTAAAAACGGAACAACCTTCTCATAAAGGAAAGGGTGCGCTAAGAGATGAAACAAGGATCTAGCACGGTAGTGATCTGGAATTACATGTAACAAACAGCTTGCATATGGAACAAAACCTTTTTACGAAGTCCGCAACAGAGTAACAGCCATTCGCGTTTAAACTCATTAGTAAAACTACGTTCATACTTTTCGTTATCAACCTTTCTTTTTGAAGTTTCAAGGGCCGCAATAATATTTTGACAGAGTTTCAGATGTTTCCCAGATGCAAAATAACCCCCCATTCCATCAGTTATCAGAGACGGCCACATAAGCATCAGTGAAACTGGAAGCGAAAAATTTTGTAACTTTTGCGCTTGTATTAGCAGCTTCTTGGCCTCAAACCGATTCTTAAGAACTTTCTCCCATCCACACTTCTGATTCTTAAGGGCAAGGTAAACCTTGCAATTTGGCGAAACCATGACACATTCTAAAAAGTTCCCTGTTTATGTGAACAAGTCATAACAAGTATCAATATGTGCTACAAGTCCAATAATCACTATAAATGATAATAAAAATTTGAAAAAAAAAGTTTAGTAAAATGAACTTAGCAAATATATGTCCAAATTTGAGGTTTTCACTAACTCCCATAAAGCAAGAAAGCCTTCTTTAGTTCAGTATTGTTTTAACGATGAATCAAACCTTACATAACCAAACCGCAATAGCCCAATCTTAGAATCTGCAAAAATAAATCCAATTGACCAGGAAAAGCATCCAAAGATACACTAAATTTCTCAGTAAGTCGGCCATTTTTTTTAAGGACTACTTTTTACTCAAGGAGTATGGTGGTCTATACCTCTCGGATGAATGCTATCTTTGGATTTCAAAATCTTAAAAATCAACTGATTGTCCTCGTCTTCAAACCCCGGAGGGATCTTTACGTTTTTGAACAGATTCCAATGAGAATAATAGAGTAGGCCTAAATAGGAACTTCTAAAAATGTAACTGTTACACTTCTCCACTCAGCTGCGAAGGAGAAGAAGGCCTATGCAGGCTATGACTGGGATCAAAACAGTTAACAGAATACAATACACAAACTGGCACACGAAAAATGCTCGAAAAACAGCAATAATACTGTGCAGAGATAATACGATTTAGATTTTGTTTATTACACTAAGAAGAGAGGCAACATCCGGTTCAAAAATACAGAGTTACTTCCCTTGTTGTCACTTCCTCCTAAACCTCAACGTACACAGTAGGCCTACCACAATGCACAAAAAGGTACCCCACTTATATCCACTTTACACTTTCTCCACTTTATCGGCCATAAGGCTCTACTCCAAAGCTTGACACACCTTCGTTCTACCTTCGGCCACAAATCAAAATGTAATTCTCTACCTTTGAACAAGCTATAAATTATTGCCTTTGAAGTTTGATAACATCAGTAGTGTCATTCTTTGTTGCCCAGATTACTAGCTCAACATCTTTCTGTGAAAGTATGTATCAATTTTCTTACCGTAGTGGCGCTTATTCTCTCGGTGTTCAAGAGTAAATAAAATGTCTGTTCTTGCCAGAATATAGCATGTAAAGAGCGAGAAAATGCGTTCTCAGCATTTTTATATTCTAAGCACCCCTGTGAAGTTTGTCCGACATAATCTGACCATAGTTTCAGAGTCTAAGCCTATATACCTGCATTGATTCTTTGCGTCTCCTTAAATTATAAGTAGACTCATTTCTATTAAACATCACTACAAGGGTGCAAAAATTTGCAACTTTATAGCCTTTTCATATCATTATCATTAAACATGTTGTGAGTCATTTTCTTCTTCCGTCCCCTGCGTGAATTGGAATTTCTTACTAGGCCCACTCTCGACTCCATGTCTATTTGGGAGCTATGTATGACTAGACTAGTAGTAAAAAGGAAGCCTTTGAGTTTTATAGGAGGTGCAAAATGGTTTTACTTTTGAGTCGTGGATTTATTTATTAGTATGGGCAGAAAGGCCAAGGCATTTATTTTTTCAGGTTGTCTTGGACTAAACCAATACACAACTGTCCCTCCATACAATAATAAAATATTTGTTTGGCACTCAAAAGTTCAACATAATTAAAAATTTCCTTCCGTAAACGTTAAAACAAAGCATTCAGATAGATGGTATGAAAAAAAAATTGTTTTTTTAAACTATTTTGTCACTTATTTTTGGCTAGCAACCGGACCTAGTGGTCACGTGATGTTTTTGTCAGGTAATAGGGTGCTATTTTCGGAAATCATCATTATTTGGTATAAATAGATTATCAAAATTGACAAATATTTTTTTGAATGACTAACAATACAAATTTTGCTCTTAACTTCAATGTACACATTGACAATTGCTAGATTACTTGTATTTTTTGTAATGTCACAAATTTTAGCTCAGCAAGAGCCCTATCACATCAGAGATGCACATACGCTGGAAATATAGTTCGCGATTTATTTATTTTTAGTCAACTGGTTTTTAATTGTTTCATCTTTACTGTTGACTTTTATATCTTTTTCTTGGTATTATACATCATATTTTCGAAAACAATAATCGAAATTGTCTTTTCTTGCAATTGCGTATTTGTACATGTGAAACCGACACGAAGGGTGACACGAGTTTGAACCGAGTGTGCACGAAATAACATTGATTTTTAATGTTTATTTTCAATTTAAAAAATCAACAGCCATCAGCATCAGAATCTTCTGATACCAAATGAGCAATAACACACATTTTCAGGTAATTAGGTCAATTTAATAACTTGCGCTTGTGTTGTTTCTGCATTTCGGGGCATGTTTGTTTTGTTTGCGAATCCGCCATTTTGATTACAGTATTATGGATGGCTGATAACTTTGTTCAATTGTGCTTTTATCTCAATGTATTTTGAAAAAATAAGCTTCGACTGTTGCGGTTGGATTATGTGGGAATATGTACAAATAAGTTTGAGAGTGTTCAGTTTTTTCGTTATCGTTATCTATGGGAGTTAGTGATTTGAAATTTTGTACTATTTTGACTCAGAAAATTTGGGGTCATCAAGTGCACATTGAAGTTTAAAGGAATTGCTTCCTCAAATTTTGATTTTGATGTTCATCTGCCCATTTGGGAAATTTGTATCCATGGACCCTGTGTGGTGGTAAGAAATAAATTTTGACAAAATTTTCAGCAGATTTCAAAATGGCTGAGGTTTACCTTGCCCTTAAGCCATGATTATCTTACGCTGTTAAGTATAATTATTTTTAATTAATCAGTTACAGAGTAGGTCCTATATATAAATTGCATACAATTTGTAAAAAAAAAATCTGTTGGGACGAATCTGGATTTGATTATATATACGTGTAACAATTACAAGTGGGCAAGAAACAATTATGTTATGAAAACTTTTGAAAACTAAAACTTTCGAAGTCGGAACATTCTGGATTCCAATCCAAACGGTAGCCTATTTAAATTTAGGCCTATTTACTATATTCGATCACTCAAAAGTCTTGGCGACTGCTGACATAAGAGACGACACAGTAGCATCAACATCAAATGGTATTTTAATACAAAGTCGACTAGTAAACAAATAAAAACTAAATCACACGATAACGTGCAAACGGTAGGTTGGTTGGTAAAAATAAGAGTAAAAGTATGTTTCGAAACTAATCCCTGTATCAAAAGAAACAAAATACAAATAGGCGAGAAAGGTTCTATCTCTACGAACAACAGCACTAATCTGACAAATAATGACACAATACACGTGCACAGCTAGTTTAGATAAAAAAAAAAATGAATGTACTTTCAAGGGAGATAACTAAACAAAAAAATTATATAGGTCACAGAAACATTAAGAGACGCATTTAAATAATATGAGAACTAAGGTTGCGAGTCATTTTTGTAATAACGTATAAAAGTATGGGTTTTTTTTATGGGAAGAAATTTCTCATCGGCTGGGACGAAATTTCGATGGGCCGAAAGGCAGGTGCAAAGGTTGCCTATAGGGTAATCCGCCTCTGTTTACACGATGAGTTCTTATATGTTTGATACAGTCAGAGAGATGAAATTCTCTTGTACAGAAA
>CM060201.1:27016720-27035005 GCA_030562195.1 Nipponacmea schrenckii
GTAAAAACTTTATTTTTAGGATATTTGTGACGGAAAATGTCACACAATAAGAATTTAGTTTTTATTTCCAAAAGATGTCCAATTGCTGGTGTAGGCTGACCGATTGTTTCTTTTATCATCTATTTTATTTTCTATGAGATTGAAATCACCAGCCAAAATAAATGTATCATTAATATTGTAAATTTTAGAAATATATTGAAGAATGGAGTTGTAAAACGGGCCTTTCTCGGAATAATCATTTAGACCATAAATGTTTAATATATGTATAAAATTTTTTTCCAATGTATATTTTAGATGAAGAAATCGACCGTCTAATATTTTATTGGTTGAAAAAGTTCTTACATTTGATAGTTGTTTTTATATAAAATTGAGACACCTGTTGTAAATATATTCGGCCCATTGGATGTGAAGATAGAGAAATCTGTCGAGTTGGTAATGTCTTTCAGTTCCCCGTTTGTAATAATGCCTGTTTCTTGCAGACAGATCACATCAGTCCTGAAAGTCGTCAAGGATACGCTGATATTTCAAGGCAAAGGCTCTGTGGATGTTTAATGAGGTAAGTTTCATGATAGTAAATAATATAGAAAAGTGTTTTTTTCTAAATGTTTTACTGATTTAATCCGTAGGGAGAATGTAATTAATTTATTTTTTTCAAAATTTCTAGACAAACTAGCGATTCAATAAGATTTTCTTTACCTTCACTTCTGGCTAAACCAGGACCATCATTTGATGATCGAGTGAGAACACTAGTCTCTGTATTCTGAGAGTTTTCAGCTTTCAGACTTTGAACATTTCTCGGTACCTTCCATAGCCTCGACGGGGATCCTGAGGAGAGCCCACAGTATTAATCTTGGACATTTCAGCATTTGTTGGTCTGGGAGAGACATTTGGGTTTGATGTCTTAGTTTTTTTGTCGTCGTATTGATCCTTTTGAAAGCTGCGTTCTTTACGCTTTCTATTTGTTAAGGCATCTTTGTAGGGGGTGGGAGAAGTGACCGGGGATTGATGATATTGATTTCTCTCATCAATTTCCTCGGCACTTTTATTTTTATCCCCTGTAGAGATGTCAACCCAGTCATCTCTTGGCATATCGATATCAGGGAATGGTGTAGCTTAGGGGAAAAAATAAAACGAACGCCTTTGTCCATTAGTGGAAACTCTCTCCACATTGCTCTCTTGATGTTCAACGCTGTGCAGTATTGCTGCATATGGGTTAGGATGTACTTATTTTCTAACTCAAATGGTGCTCCATATACAGCTATTCTGATATCTGGACCTTTATTGAGGGACATGACCTTGTTGGCTCTTTTAAGCAGGTACATGTTTCCATTAAAGATATTATTACCTTCGACAGAGAACCAGTCTTCGAAGGCAATGACGTATCGTTCATTCAAAAAACGAGACTAAAAAAATAGACCTTCCAATATTTTGGAAGCCTCTGATGGCGTCAATGGGGGCTCCATTTTCCTGCATCATCCCTAACATATCCAGGGATTTGATCACACAAGGTTCAACAGGACGCATATGGAGCGTGTATTTTCTGTCTATCAGGGTTTTTGCCATTTTTACACATATGTATTATAACTTTCAAAATATATAAAAATAAAGTGGAGAGACTGACAATTTTTATAAAGTCTATATGTAACAAGATTATTGTAGGATGGTAGATATTTTAACCCTGGAAGGTGTGAATTGAGAAAGATATTGATAATCAATTCTACTTCCGGGAAGCCAATTGTATGACTGTCAACAAGAATTTTAGTGACAATCTAAATCCAGGTGCATCCGAGTATTGATGGTATTACTCGGATCAAAATTATAATAGTCTAAAGCACTAGAGTATTATCTACCAGAAACCATTTTCAACTTGTCAAATCTGCTAGATTTAAGCGATAAATTCTGATAACATAACCTCAAAGATAATTTTACAAGCTATGAAACAAAGATGTCGGGTCGGGCGACTCTGGTTCACTCCATACAAACAAAATATTTTTTAATTGTTTTTATATATCATTATTGTAGATTCGTACCTAGGTGGACTTAGCGGGACGTCGGAGAACGTGTGCCCAACCCTTACTACAGGAACAACAAATAACCTGTCCAAAAAGAAATCTTTTTTTTTATTTATTTGAATTTATTTACCCTACCGAAGTGGGGTTTCACAAATTGTCTATAGACTCATTATGTTGTTCCTCCCCACGGAAATATTATATTGTTTCAATGTATAAAAAATATATGTATACAAATATTTCTATAAATGTATAAGTATTCGATTTGCGTGATACGTGTATATGTAATGAAAATGTAAAAATTTATATTAAATGAAATAAATTATTGCACATTATTTAATGATTAAGTGATTGAGTGATTAATATTCCCTAATGGATAGTTATTAAGTATCTTATAATATATGGCAGCTACGGAATAGAAGTGGAGTTGATTGAAGATGATGAACTCCCAATACATCATAGGTACAGTATTACAGGTAAGGTATGACAGTATTAAGGTAAGTATTTAAAGGTAGGTATTGTAGGTAAGTATTACAGGTATGTATTCATGGTAAGTATGATAGTGATCAGAGATGACTGCTCTATAATGAATTACTTCACTCACAGTTCGGGTCTCTGTCACATTACTGGAGTGATTTCTAATAGACTGTATAACATACTATCTATCATTACTTCAATCAATTGGTTTAGGTTTGACCCTGTTAGACCAAATAACATGGAAATAATGAAGTATGGATACAGTCTATTTTCTATGTTATACAGGTAAGGGGTAAACTCTCCAATTGTTAACCTGGCGTACAGAGTGTTCCCCAGAAAGTTGCAGAAACTTTCCCTGAGTCTAACAAGATGTCCACAGTAAACAAACAGATGCCTGAGGGTCTCTCCACCGATTCTGCAATAGTTGCATTTGGTGTCGAAATCGATGGAGCTACGCACCCTCAGGAACTGTTTGGTTGGAAGAGCCTTGTGATACATGAAATCTTGCTCTTTAGGCTTTAGTTGACAGCTCTGTAAATTTTTAAATATGTGTTCGAAATTTATATGAATGTTTTCCTGCTGGATTTTGATTTTGTAGTTTTTGCTTTCTAAAAGTTTGTGGTATATATCGGTAGATTTAGTTTTAGCTGTGAATTTTAAATTAATTTTCCGAAAGTGTGTTTGTAATGATTTGTATGAATTGTGGACATCCATTGTACACTCAGGGTAAGTTCTTCTCAATGTTAGTTTATTGGGTTTTACTATTCTGCCCACATACCAAACCTGTGAAAGGATGAAGGTATAGAGAATGTGATTTTTCTCACGAAATGTGAGACTACGGGTTTTCCATTTAACTAATTTTTTTCTAATTTTATTTAGGATTGGATTCCAATTTTCAGAGTAATTTGAATGGGCCGAAGTAAATACCAAGTAGTTTGATTCTGGTTTTGATATATGGAGTCAGATGGTTTGGTATGTGGGCAGCCGTATGGCCGAGAGGTAGAATTTCTGTTTTGTCTGCGTTAAATTTAGATCCTGAGGAAAATTAGAATTTTGTTAATTCTCGATTTAGGTGTGGTCTGTGATAATTACTGTCAAATTGTCAGCGTGTTGAATTGTTTTGGCTTCACCAGGATAATTAAGGATGTGAATACCCATTATGCTGGTATTTTTGTCGGTTGCAATAATAGTTAGTTTTCTATCAATATATTTTGACATTGTGTATATGAACTAAATTTTTTTTATTTTTTTATTTTTTTTCAAATGGTGCAATATATAAATAAATAATCTATGTATAAAGATCAAATTCTATGTATATAAATAGAATTTACAAAATTAGATTTATTATATATAATTATATGTATATAAATAAAAGTGTGCTATATTAATTTAATAAAAATGTTTGTAAGAATGTATGTAATCTTATAAGTTCGATTATTCAGTTGACTATCTGTGTACCTGTAACTAGGTCACGCTAAAGATGATCGCTTTCACGGGAGATAAGTCGTCTATAGAGTCAGGTAGACATTTTTATTATTTATTATTTACAAAAGTAGCCAAAAGAAACTGTTCAACCTATCCTGTCTAACATACAGACATGGTAGAGCTGTATTAGTTCGACTTTACACGAGTAATGCAAAATGAAGACATGATGTGAATTTAGTTAGTAAGACGTGTGGTCGTGCTAAACTCAAGTAACTGAATTAAAAAGTAAACTTTTAACTTTTAAATAAATTTATTCATGACAAAAATATGAATATGTACATATGAATGATTACAAAATGGCTTTAAAAACAAATACACATCATACACTTCCATTCACACATCCTCACACCTCATTACTCAGACATTCACACATCTATAAATAATATAACATATCTATACATAACAATAGATATCAGCGATGAACAATTTACAAAATGTTTATACATGTACCTCAACCTTCAAAAAGGACCAAAATATAATGATTAACCAATCACCAAAAAATATATATATAATTCCAGCTTTCTGCTGGTCTAAATAAATATAAAAGACTTGCAGGTCCTTTTGATTAACATTATCAATGACACTGCGTAAAAGTAAAAGATTGGCTTCGATTGATCGACCTGGAACAGAACACGTCTGATCAGGACCGACAATCTCCCCCAGAACACACCGTAGTCTCATTTGAAGCGTCTTTGACAACAGTTTATAATCGAAATATAACAGTGAAATTGGGCGCCGATATTTAAGTAATTGTTTTTGTTTAGGATCTTTACATAATAAAGTTATTAAACATTGGCGTTGACTCTCGGGCAAAATGCCGACATCAATTGACAGATTATAAACTGCTACCAGACATTCCCCAATGAGGGGAAAAACTTTAAATAAAATTCTTTTGAAAAGCCATCTGGACCGGGACTTTTGGAACTTTTCATCCCCTTTCAAGCCAAAAGCGTTTCTTCCAAATCGATTTTTCCTTCTAATAAATCTCGACTATCGTCGGTTAATTGAGGTAGGTCTTCTAAAAACTCGCTAAATAAATTTTCATCGATGGTCATCTAAAATTGAGATAAGTTTTGCTGAACCTTTTTGATTTTCACATTTTAGAAAAGTGCGAGATGCCTGTTCTTCATCTTGTAACTTTCTAGCTCTCGACCTAATATAGGCCCCTTGAGCTTCCTCAGACTTATAACTATATAACTGTTTTTTCGCAACTTTAATTAATTCCGTGTATTGACCTGGAGCTCTCAAATCTGCGTCTGCCAAAATTCTATAACGCTTCTCCAGGTAAAAAATAACGGCATGTTTGATCCGGGCCTTCTTTTTACCGTATTCTTTCGTTAAATTTTGAATTAAGATTTTCATGACCTCCCACCATTCCAAAGAAATAACTTGCCCGACCAAATGTTTTTGCCAAAAGTCGGTAAAAAAAGAGATATAAGCCGGTCATTTAAAATAGAATTATTGAATTTCCAATACCCTTCCCCAATTTGGATTCCGTCCGAAACGTTGATGGTAACAATTACATAGTCATGGTCTGTAGGAGCACAAGGCTGGACCTCGAAACCAACAAGATGTTTCAAAAGATTTCTACTTAAATAAAATCGGTCTAAGCGACATGAGACACCGGAGCCCCGCCATGTCACTGAAACAATACTAGGGTAAATATGTCGATATGCATCAGTTAAATTAAAATCCGTAATTATATCCCCCAAATTTTTCCTACCCACAATTCCATGCTCGATATTACCCCCAATATTATTTTGTCACAGTGTGGATCCATTACGAAATTAAAATTCCCGCCAAAAATAATATACCGCTGAGTAGACAAATAATGCGGTATAGTTAATAAAAATTCATTACGATCCGCACCTATAACTGGCGCATATATACAAATTAGCCTAAATTGTGCGCCATTGATGTCGACGTCGACAACAACTAGCCGGCCTTCAAAATCGAAATTAATTTTTCTAA
Source organism: Nipponacmea schrenckii (assembly GCA_030562195.1). NCBI lineage: Eukaryota > Metazoa > Mollusca > Gastropoda > Lottiidae > Nipponacmea > Nipponacmea schrenckii. The sequence continues at coordinate 27,022,663 of CM060201.1, forward strand.
TCCCAAAACTTAAACGATTATATAAAACAATCCCCACCCCCGTAGAGCGGTTAGAGCCAAAAGACCAAATACATTTACCCCCCAAAATATTTTCATAAATTTTCGCCTGCTCAACATTACGAATATTAGTTTCTTGTAAAAAACAAATATCAGTAGCCATATCTTTCAGATCTCTCGATATTACTCTTGATTTCTGAATAGATAATAAACCACGACAGTTGATTGTTACAGTTTTAATATTCGCCATTTAAGAGTTGTGATTAGAAAAAAGTGACATAAAAACAAACTAGGTAGTAAGACAAGACACGGACAGACATGAGTATAAACTCACAGACTGACAGACGATAAACAAACATAGCCCACCAAAAAATCGCTCACTAACCCAGACTGAGTTATTAGCGAAATTCGGGGTACCTTGCCAAAAAAGACAGACAAACTTTCTAGTCGAAATTGACCTATTAAAAGCTGAAATATAAAATACATGATAATATTATACACACAGAAAATACCCAGATACTCACTAAATACAAACCAGTCATGAATAACATTACAAAAACTAGATTTAAAACCTGAAAAATGAAGGTGTTGTGTTAAAAGGATGAAAATTAAATTTTGAGTTTTTTACCACCCCCTTTTTCGGACTACTAGATCTGCCATGTTTGGCCACTTTTTTCTAATCATGCTTCTCTTTCTCTTCTTCGATATCAATTATAAGACTAGAGCCACACGTGGCACAGAGTGGGACTTTGCTAATGTTGCAAAATTGTAACAAACAAGCCGAAACATCTGATTTTCTAGGATAAACTGGCCAAAACAACGAGGTATCTGTGTGCAAAGTACTTTTTTGAAAAACGTTATTTCCTACAGATGTAAAGCGCTGACCGATATAACTGGTAAATTGGAAGTTTACCCGTATGTGCCACGCCCATCTAATTTTCTTTTGCGTAAATCTAATCTCATACAAAATATATATTCATGGTACAAATTTGAAGCTTGTACATCTAATAGATCACGAGATATACACAAATACGTTTCAAAAAAGCAAAATGTACTTTAATTTTAAAAGTCCAAAAATTAAATTTTCATTTTAAAAACTTTTGTTGTGCATCGCTGGAAAGAGGACAAAAGGCGCCTTCGGAATGTGAAAAAAATAACCCTCTAAATTAATTAGGTCACGCTCTAGAGCAGTCCAACGTTGCAAATTTTGCTGCTTTCGAGCAGCTATAAAACCGGAAATAGACGTCAGAAGTCTAATGTCAATTGTCAACTGATAGCTAAAATCAGTGACCAATGACCTTGTAAAGGTCAAGGTCACCAAAGGTCAAAGTCACTAGAAATAAGCCCCCAAACTAAAAAAAAACTGATTTTTTGCAAATGTCGCAAAATTGCAACAAACAGGCAGAAACGTTTGATTTTTTGGGATAAACTGGCCAAAGTAATGAGATATATGTATGCAAGGTACTTTTTTGAAAAACGTTATTTACTGCAGCCGTAATTCGCTGACCGATATAAATGGTAAATTTGAAGTTCACCCGGATGTGCCACGCCCATCTCGTTTTTTTGGAGGGGAATCTTATCATATTCAAAATGTATATTCACAGTAAAAATTTGAAGCTTGTACAGCTAATAGATCACGAGATATACACACATATATTTCAAACAAGCGAAAATACGGCAAAATGTACTTTTCTTTGCAAAAATCAAAAACTTCAATTTTCATTTTACAAACTTGTGTTATATATCGTTGGATAGAGGAAAAAAAGCACCTCAAGAATCTGAAAAAATAATACTCTAAATTAATTAGGTCACGCTCTAGAGCTACCCAAAGTTGCGAATTTTGCTGTTTTCGGGAAGCTATAAAACCGGAAGTAGACTTCGTAGGTCAAAGGTCAAAGTATCAAATGATAGCCAAGGTCAATCACCTTTGACCTACTAAAGGTCAAGGTCGTCAAAGGTCAAGGTCACGAGAAATAAGCCCCCAAACTTCGAAAAAATTCAACCGGATGTTGCAAAATTGCAAAAGTGAAATTCAAAAATCGGTTACCAACATTTTTTTTGCAATCAACTAAGCAAATCGCGCTTACCGTAGAGGCCCCATTTTGAGTTTTACAAAAAAGTGAATTTCAAGATGGCGGTCAAAGTATTACTTCCGGTCTGGATTTTTTTTTTAAATCGGCCAGTTTTCTTAAAAAGATATTGTTCAACACAAGTTTCAATGACCCGTGACAATTAGACCGGAAGTAGACCGAAAATCAGAGATTTCAACTTTGAACCCTTTTTGAGCGTAAACCGGAAGTGACGCAAAATATTTGACAATGTCATTTTGTTTAGATTTATAGTCTCTCTTAGCACCTAAAATTGGAACTTAATCGGACAGAAATTTAAAAAATGGTAAAAAAATTCAAAAATACGGCAAAAGATTGTCTGCTACGAATTTTCGAATCGGGCCAAAATTGCGCCTTCTAGAGCCGAAAAACTGTTTTTTGCAAATGTTGCACTGTTGCACTTCTGGTTTTGCAAAAATGTTCCAATTTATATTTATTAACTTTTTTGCCACTACAGAAGGTCTAGGAAAGTTGAATGGTTGCTGCAAACATTTCGAAAACAAACTAACAAACAATTATCATGCACATTGTCACTATTTTCGCTGTCACGATCACTGCACATTTCATCAGCCCAGTCGCGCACAGGATCGGGGAGAAGAGATGGGTGGCCTCGTCAGTACTTGGCTTTTCAACAATTACTGGTTCTACTACTGGGGGGGTTTCAGTAGGGGCGTCGATGATGTCATCATCACCTGCCTGGGAGAAATTCTTGCTAAGTGCCTCGGCATATGATGTCTTTTTCACCTCTGCACTCTGTTTGCGTTCTTCGTAACGTTGAAATTTTAACGGACAGTCTTTTGCCATGTGCCCTGTCTGCTTACAATACAATCAGAGAGGTTGCCTTATCCTCACATGCGGCGAGAATACGAAAAGGTCTTACACCAGGAACAGTAATAATGTGTGGGACTGAATAGTACTGCATATCAGTGCACTCAAGACTAATTCTTCTAAGGCCAGACTTTGTTCCATTCAAGACGTGTCGTGGGCCATACTCCTCCTGCATTACGCTAATTATGGAACCATATTGACCGAAAACTTTCCCTATAAATTTATCACTCACAAAAGTAGGGATCCAGTGTGCTCTTATGTTCATGACCCCCCAGTGGACCGGGGTTGAGAATAGGTTCACCGTCCCCCATTGCGTGTCGTAAAAGGCGACTGAATTGGGGCTCCTCGTTTGCCGTGAGGTGCGACCTGTGTCGGTTTTGAATGGACTCCTGGTGGTTGAGGGTAACATACCTCCCAATACATCACTTTGGGCCAGGGGATTCCTAGACAGGTGGCCAGTGTGGCCCACACTGGTCAATCGGCTTGTCGTGTTGAGCTTATGAGTCGGTGGTCAGAACAGATAAAACTTTTCTAATCATAGATTTTTTCCTTATCCTCCAATTCATTTCACCGACTCAGAAGCAGCGGCTTGGGTCAATTGGGTAAAATAAAATAAAAGTTCGGAATTTATTTGCTCCATCCAGAACTTTTATTCCCTTTTTTATCTGAGTATATCTCCCGATTACCCCTAGGGCGCAGGCGCTGGAGTCCCGCGCCGAGCCTGCGCGGAGGTCGTGGTCCGTGGTGGTCGGGGGTCTCGGGAGATGAATCCTCTACATTTTTTCATGGCTACACAAAATAAAAAAAACATAAACGAGCGTAAAACGCCGGTTGACTGAGGCCGAATTTACTGATTCGTATATTTCAGACGAATCATGGCCTCGGTTCTTGTCATTGATAGTTCTAACCCTGAGAAACCTTTATCATCTTTATCTCCTTTCGCTATTGCTAAGGGTTTGACTGGCCTTGCCAGTGAGCCAAAATCTATTAAGAAACTACGCAGTGGCTCTTTGTTGGTTGAATGCTCTCGCAGAATCCACTCAGAGCTATTGTTAAAATCTTCTATGTTAGCGACCATACCTATAAAAGTATCGCCACATTTCTCGCTGAACTCATCTAAAGGGGTCATTCGACATCCAGACCTCAATGGATGTTCAGCTGATGAAATGAAGGAAGAATTGAAAGATATTGGCGTCACGAACGTCGATAGAATATCCATCCGTCGTGACGGCCAATTAATTTCAACGAACACTTTCATTCTTTCATTCAACCAACCTAATTTACCATCTGAAATTAAAGTGGGCTACCTTAACATCAAAGTTTCTCACTACATTCCAAACCCTCTCAGGTGTTACAACTGTCAACGCTTCGGGCATGGAACTCGAACTTGTAAGAGTTCGATTAGATGTGCGCGTTGTGGACAGTCTGGGCATGACAGCAAGGATTGCGCTGAAGCACCTTGCTGCTTCAACTGCGAAGGAAAGCACCCAGCCTTTTCCAAAGACTGTCCCAAGTGGCAAATTGAAAAAAAAATTAATAAAGTAAAGATAGAAAATAAAATATCATATCCCGAAGCGAGGAAGGTTGTAGAAGGTGCAACTCCATCTACCCCTTCCGGAAAGACTTTCGCTAATGTGGTTAAGGCATCTACAAAATCTGTAGAATGCCAAACTGACGTTTCTTGGCTGCAGCGACTACCATTACCTTCTCCAGCCTTGTTACCATCTGTTCTAGAAACAACTGCATCTACATCATCAGCTACTCAGACTCCTCAAATTGAGAAGTCAAGTGCTGATGATCGTAGTTCGATTATACCATCTAAAGACATTCAGCCAAAAGGGACTGGTAAACAGTCCAGAGCTAAAAGTAGCGAAAGTCTTTCTAAAAATGACAAGTCCAGTAAAAAAAATGTATCCTCCTCCAAAAAGGGAGGTAGGGATTTATTGAAGTTCTGCCATATCTGATAGTATAGATATGGAGGCTTCCGAGGTTGATGCGGAAGTTCTCAAACCCCCCTTACCGCAACCCTCGTAGTCCAATTAAACCACCCTGACGATGCATCCAAAAAATAATATTATACAATGGAATTGTCGAGGTTTAAGTCATAATCTTAACGAAGTTCAGATATTAATTCAACAATATAATCCGTTGGCTATTTGTCTCCAAGAGACATTCCTCAAACCAACGGATTTACATTTAGTGCCATTTAAACATTTTGTTTCCTACCACCGTTATGGCACAGGTGATGATAAGGTCTCGGGTGGTGTTTCTATTATTGTCAATAGAAGCATTGCCCAGTCCGAAATCACACTTAATTCTTCTCTGCAGGTAATTGCCGTGCGAGTAACACTCCACGTGCCTATTACCCTCTGCTCCATCTATTTGCCACCTAACTCAACTTTAAACCCCAGAGAATTGGATGACCTTGTTACCCAGCTTCCTTCTCCTTGCATATTGCTTGGAGATTTCAATGGTCATCATTCTTTCTGGGGTAGTCCAGTTGATAATAGCAGAGGAAAATTAATAGCTGACTTCATTTATGACAACGATCTTTGTATCTTTAATAACGAATCGCCTACATATTTCTGCTCCAGAACAAAAACCTTTTCTCATCTAGATCTGACAATTAGCTCACCATCTTTGTTCCAAGATTTTTCTTGGAGTGTCCATGATGATCTCTGCCACAGTGATCATTATCCTGTAATTCTACGGAATAATGGTCCTTCACCAGTAGACAGGCCACAAAGATGGAAACTCTCTAAAGCTAATTGGCCCCTCTTTGAGGCGCTTTGCATTTCTTCTTTTCCTCAACATGATCTAGATGAAGCAGAAGACCCGATGGAACTATTTACCACCATCTTACAAGATGTATCGGGTCAGGCGATTCGTAAAACCTCGGCAACTCCAAAACGATTCAATAAACCATGGTTTAATGAAGACTGTAAGACAGCACTGAAAGAACGTAATCGTGTTTTACGATTGCTTGAACGTGCTCCTTCCGATGACAACATGGCCTCTTTTCGCATTGCACGGGCCAAAAGCCAGGCGGACTATCCGCCAGGCAAAGAGGTCATCATGGCAGGAGTACGTGTCAAGGATCAACAGTCGTACGTCTTCCAAATCAGTCTGGGATAGGATTCGTAGGATCAAGGGTACAGCGGATACAATATCTGTGAACCATCTAGAAGTAGATGGTTCAACGCTCACCACACTTCCAGATATTGCTAATTCATTAGGAAGTAATTTTTCTTTCAATTCATCCTCAAACTTTTCCTCTGATGCTTTCCAAAGAGTTCGTCTCCGGGAAGAGAGGAAAAGGTTTAAATTTTACATCTCAAAATGAGGAATATTATAACGAAAAATTTACAATATCTGAACTGAAGTATTCTTTAAAACAGGCCCATGATACAGCTACTGGGCCTGACGATATTCATTATCAGATCCTCAAACATCTTCCTTACCCTACATTAAAAAAACTTTTACTTATATTTAACCAGATTTGGGATGACGGTGTCTTTCCTCCTTCGTGGAGGATTGCTACTATTATTCCCATACCTAAACCTGGTAAGGATCCTACGAATCCTACTAATTATCGCCCTATTGCATTGACCAGCTGCATATGTAAAACCATGGAACGGATGATCAATAGAAGGCTCGTTTGGCACCTCGAGTCCAACAATCTACTTACTTACCTCCAATGTGGATTTCGGTCCCAAAGGAGCACTCTTGATCATCTCGTTAGATTTGAATCGTTCGTCAGGGACGCCTTCATCCAAAATCACCATTTAGTAGCCATATTTTTTGATTTGGAGAAGGCATATGACACTACTTGGAGATATGGCATTCTTCGCGATCTCTTTGACTTCGGTCTTCGAGGAAGATTGCCATTATTTATCTCCAATTTCCTACATGATAGGACGTTTAAGGTACGACTTGGCTCCATTTTCTCAGATCCTTTTCCTCAGGATAATGGAGTTCCTCAGGGTAGCATATTATCCGTTACCCTTTTTTCCATCAAGATAAATTCCATCACATCGTGCCTTAGACGGGGGGTTGATGGCAGATGTGTTACAGTTCTACTAACATGCAGACGATCGAGCGTCAGTTGCAGCTTTGCTTAAACAATCTACAGCAATGGGCGACTGACAATGGATTTCGATTTTCGAAATCCAAGACCGTCTGCATGCATTTCTGTAAAAGAAGAGGTCTGCACCTTGACCCAGTGCTACGTTTGGACAATGCTGTCGTTCCTGTAGTACAGGAATTCAAATTTCTTGGTCTTACATTTGACAGCAAGCTTTCTTTCCGTCCACACATTAAAATCCTCAAGAAAAAATGTCTGAAAGCTCTCAACATACTGAGAGTCTTATCCAACACTGACTGGGGAGCTGACCGTAAGGTTCTCCTCCGATTATATCGAGCTTTGGTCCGATCCAAGCTCGATTATGGGTGCCAGGTGTATGGTTCAGCTCGTCCATCCTATCTCAAAGAGCTTGATACCATACACAACCAAGGACTTAGAATCAGTTTAGGCGCTTTTCGCACAACTCCAGTTGAAAGTCTGTACGTCGAGGCTAACGAACCCTCATTGTACGACAGACGTGATAGACTTTCACTACAGTATGCTATTAAAATAGCATCTTTGCCATACCATCCGGCTCACCGCCCCGTATTTAGTCCTTATTTTGAGGATTTGTACGAGGCAAAGCCTCGTGCAATTTCTTCTTTTGGAGTCCGCATTCAACCACTTTTGTCAGCGGCTGGTATCAGCCACGACAGTATTGCGGACTTCATAATGACCACAATTCCACCTTGGTCAATTGCTCCATTTCAGATAGACTTTAGTCTATCAAGCAATAAGAAGTCACAGACAAGCTCGATCGTCTTGAAGTCGAAATTTCTTGAATTAAGGGCTAAATATGGGGATTATGCTCCTTTCTATACAGATGGGTCCAAGGATGGTGATAAGGTGGCAGCTGCAACAGTGACACCATCCGAAGTCCTGTCTGTATCTCTTCCACCAGCAGCCTCTATTTTTACTGCAGAACTCGTTGCCATTTTACAGGCACTCGAGTTCTTTCAGTCCTCATTATCCATAAAAAATGTATTATCTATTCTGATTCTCTGTCTGCATTACAAGCTATTCATAACATCCAGCTTGTGCACCCAATAATCGGAGATATTTACAAGCTCTCTGGGCCAAAAAAGACATTGTCCTTTGTTGGCTTCCCAGTCACATGGACATACGGGGAAATGACAAGGCAGATGCGGCGGCTAAGGCTGCTTTGTCACTGCCTGTCTCCCCCTTGTCCTTGCCTTACACCGACTTTAAGTCGGTGATAAGGACTTTTATTTTGCAACGATGGCAGCAAAAATGGGATGCTGCAGATACAAACAAACTTCATGCCATCAAGCCTCTTTTGGGGGACTGGCCATCCTCTTATTGTGCCAACAGGAGAAATGAAGTTGTTTTGTGTCGCTCTCGTCTTGGACATACTCACCTTACCAACTGTTACCTGCTCAAGCGAGAGCCTCAACCAGTCTGTGAGTATTGCCAGGTTCGCCTGACAGTGAAACACATTCTGATTGAGTGCACGCATCTCAAACCTATAAGATCTCAGCACTACCGTGCTAGATCCTTGTTCCATCTGTTTGCGCAACCTTCTCTTTATGAGAAGGTTGTCGCGTTTTTAAAACAGACTAATCTGTATTATAAATTTTAAAATATATTTGTGTTATAGTTTTGTTTTTGCTATTTTGTTTTTAGCCCATTTTGGGTTACAACCATTCTGTGATATTGTTTTTAGCATTGTTTTGTTGCCCTTTTTGGGGTTTTGTGATAATTTTTATTTTTAATGTATTGATTTTCTAGTTTTAATTTTTGTTTTTATTTTAAATCGTATTCAAGTGCTATATAGCCCGTTTTGGTGCTGATGCACTTTAATACATTTCATTTCTTATGTTCATGATACGTTTGTTAGCGTCACTAAATATAAACGTTATATTTTGCATCTCCACAGATTTAGCTGCTAACAATTTATCCACGTGTTCTTGGGTAGATAAAGTTACAAACCACTCCTGGGTTTTATCCAATTTCCACAGGGCCTCGATTGCACCATTATATTTGACTTTTAGCACATTTTTAACAGCATAAAAAATAAAAATCTACCTGTAAGGATGTTCCCAGGTCTCTCCACTGTTATTTTGACATTCCTTCTGACAATATCATCATCTATATCCGAATCTCTGATGTGGATGTTACTAGTTTACTCCATGTTGTTGGTCATCAGCTTTGGGTTAGCAACCCTAATCAGGAAAATGGATTCTGCAAATTCTACAATGAAAAAAGCGAAAGATTTACTCGGGAAATGAGGAGAAACCAGAGTAACCTTGTTTGCGGCATACGTTTCGACCTCTTGGCCAATAGAGAGTCTAGCTCACTGGTCGCTTGCAGATAAAAAACTGAGTCTCTGGACCCGAGTTGCACCCCTTTGCCGCAAAACGTCTCTCCGTCCTTCACCCTCGATGGTTTTTGCAAGCCTGAAAAATAGAAAAACACAAAAGAGCGAAAACCAACGAAGACTGAGTAATGAAAATTTAGGTTAAAGGGGGATTTTTATTTATTTGAATTTATTTACCCTACCGAAGTGGGGTTTCACAAATTGTCTATAGACTTATTATGATGTTCCTCCCCACGGAAATCTTTAGTAAACTTTTAAATAAATTTATTCATGAAACAAATATGATATATACAGATGGATGATTACATAATGAATTTAAAAAACATAACATTCGTATACTTTCTTTCACCCATTTTCACACCATCCTCTCACACATTTACATACATGTAATATACATACAAAAATAATAAATTTTCATACATTTCCATTCACCCTTTCTCACACCACTTCTCTCCCCCATTCAAGCATTTATATATAATATAACAAATAATGATAATAGATACACACTTTCATTCATCCATTTTCACACCATACTCTCACACATTCACACATTTATAAAATATATTACATAGAAATAATATACATAACAATAAATAAACAAATAAATAAATCAACAAACATAAACTGAATACAAAACATTCAAAAAACCTCAACCTTAGAAAATATAATTATACATCAGTCACCATAATATATACATAATTTCAAGTATTTACATACTATATACATGTACCTCAACCATAGAAATGAACAAAATATAATTCATTATACACCAATATTTAAAATATTTACATGCTCAGTCCTAACTGTACATTACATAATTGCTAATCATGGCTGGTGACAAAACTAATCAACTAAAAATTTTAATTTATCATTTTTGTCCAGAGAACAGAACATACCAGGGTTAAGCCAATAACTTTTAAACAAAGTTTCACTGAAACGGACCCGGTCCGCCCATATTCTAATTTTGATCTTTTCGATATATCCCAATACTAACCCAGAAGAAGAGACGGTCTTGTTTTTAAATTTAGCGTCACAGCGAGAGGTCCAAATATGCCGTCTAGCCAAAGCAACGACTAATAAAATAATGTCGTGTATAATTTTACCATTCTTTTGTAGAATATCGTTAAAAATAACGTGCCAAACATTGAGATCAATCTCACCCAAACTAAGAGCAACAACCCAATTACGAACTATTCTCCATAAAAACTGCACAACACTGCAATAATAAAATAAATGAGTTTGGGTTTCTGGGTATTTTCTACTTTGACTGGTCCTTCAGAAAATAACAAAAGTTTGTAGGAACTATTTTATGTATCAGTTTAAAAGTGGTCTCTAAAAGGTATTTTAAAATTTACATTAGATAATGTGTTTAAACATCGAGGTTCAGTTATTACCTTGCTAATCAGCATATCGTAAAAACACCTGGAATTTACATCATGAATCCAATCAAAATTTGGGTAAAGTTTAGAAAAATCACGAAAAACTTGCTTACATTCCTCATAAAAATGAGGAATGTCTGCAGAGTGTGGCTTTAAATTTGAACCCAAAGACGAATTTACGTGCCGTAGCGAAAGACCAATCCAGTATTTTGCAAAATAAACCCATTTAGCCTCGTGATCGTGCAAAATCTTGCAAATACGCTTTAAATAAAAAGATTTAATTTTCGTTTCAATGTCCAAAATATTCAGCCCTCCATGTTTAATTTTTGCATATAAAACAGTACGTTTCATAGGTTCCATATGTTCGGTACCCCATATATACTTAAACATATGAAACCTAAACTGGGTCAAATATCGACTAGGTAACGGTAACACTTTGGCAACATACCAAATCTTTGAACAAGCCAAAAGATTGGTGACATTACATCTTCCAAATATGGAAAGATGAGTCTTTTTGTAAAATTGGAATTTAGAAAGAAATTTATTTAAAATAATATGCCAATTGTCATCTGCTGTCACGTTACGGCCAAAATAAACGCCTAAAATTTTTGCACTATCGGGCCAACTAATACCAAAAGTGTGATCAGCAGGACTTTGAAATTTACCTAAAGATAGGCCCACTGTTTTCTCCAAATTAAGCTTAGCAGACGACACGACTGAAAACAGTTCACACAAAAACAACAGTCGCTCTACACTCGCTCTATTCTTACATATACCAGTCGTGTCGTCTGCATAGCCGACAATTTTAGCTTCTTCGTTCGAACCAGGGATCCTGATACCGCTAATTTGTCTGTCTTTTCTGACTCTGCAATAAAAAGGTTCTAGCGTTAAAATATAAAGCAAAGGAGATAGACTGCAACCCTGACGAACCCCTCTCGTGACCCTAAATTTTTCAGAAATGTGGTTATTGGCAATGACACTACTAAAAATATTGGTATATAGCAGTTTTATCCACTGGATAAAATAAGGTCCAAAGGCATACTTTTCCAAGCACCGAAATAAAAAATTGTATTCAATTCTGTCAAAAGCTTTCCGCTGGTCTAAAGAAGTATAAGAGACTTGCAGGTCCTTTTGATTAACATAATCTATGACACTGCGTAAACGTAAAAGATTGTCTTCGATTGAACGACCCGGAACAGAACAAGTCTGATCAGGGCCGACAATCTCCCCCAAAACACACCGTAGTCTCATTTGAAGCGTCTTTGACAACAGTTTATAATCGACATTTAACAGTGAAATTGGGCGCCAATATTTGAGTAACTGTTTCTCTTTAGGATCTTTACATAATAAAGTTATCAAACATTGGCGTTGACTCTCTGGCAAAATGCCAGCATCAAATGACAGATTATAAACTGCTACCAGACATTCCCCAATGAGATGGAAGAACTTTAAATAAAATTCTTTCGAAAAGCCATCTGGCCCGGGACTTTTGGAACTCTTCATCCCCTTTAAAGCCAAAAGCGTTTCTTCCAAATCGATTTTTCCTTCTAATAAATCTCGACTATCGTCG
>CM060201.1:27035505-27090620 GCA_030562195.1 Nipponacmea schrenckii
ACATACTTATATACGTTATTACAAAAAGGACTCGCAACCTTAGTTCTCATATTATTTAAATGCGTCTCTTAATGTTTCTGTGACCTATATAATTTTTTTGTTTAGTTATCTCCCTTGAAAGTACATTCATTTTTTTTTTTATCTAAACTAGCTGTGCACGTGTATTGTGTCATTATTTGTCAGATTAGTGCTGTTGTTCGTAGAGATAGAACCTTTCTCGCCTATTTGTATTTTGTTTCTTTTGATACAGGGATTAGTTTCGAAACATACTTTTACTCTTATTTTTACCAACCAACCTACCGTTTGCACGTTATCGTGTGATTTAGTTTTTATTTGTTTACTAGTCGACTTTGTATTAAAATACCATTTGATGTTGATGCTACTGTGTCGTCTCTTATGTCAGCAGTCGCCAAGACTTTTGAGTGATCGAATATAGTAAATAGGCCTAAATTTAAATAGGCTACCGTTTGGATTGGAATCCAGAATGTTCCGACTTTCGGCTTCGAAAGTTTTAGTTTCAAAAGTTTTTATAACATAATTGTTACTTGCCCACTTGTAATTGTTACACGTATATATAATCAAATCCAGATTCGTCCCAACAGATTTTTTTTTTACAAATTGTATGCAATTTATATATAGGACCTACTCTGTAACTGATTATTTAAAAATAATTATACTTAACAGCGTAAGATAATCATGGCTTAAAATCAGAAGTGTGGATGGGAGAAAGTTCTTAAGAATCGGTTTGAGGCCAAGAAGCCGCTAATACAAGCGCAAATTTCAAAATTTTTCGCTTCCAGTTTCACTGATGCTTATGTGGCCGTCTCTGATAACTGATGGAATGGGGGTTATTTTGCATCTGGGGAACATCTGAAACTCTGTCAAAATATTATTGCGGCCCTTGAAACTTCAAAAAGAAAGGTTGATAACGAAAAGTATGAACGTAGTTTTACTAATGAGTTAAAACGCGAATGGCTGTTATTCTGTTGCGGACTTCGTAAAAGGTTTTGTTCCATATGCAAGCTGTTTCTTACATGTAATTCCAGATCTGGAAGATCTCGGCACTAACGTGCTAGATCCTTGTTTCATATCTTTGCGCACCCTTTCCTTTATGAGAAGGTTGTTGCGTTTTTAAAGCAGACTATTCTGTATTTTAAATTTTGTGTTATAGTTTAGTTTTGCTATATTGTTTTTAGCCCATTTTGGGTTACAACCATTCTGTGATACTGTTTTTAGCATTGTTTTGTTGTCCTTTTTGGGGTTTCTGTGATAATTTTTTTTTAAGGGGGTTGACAACCTTATCGTTCGAAGTGTATTTCAATCAAGAAACGAATTAAGTTTATATCGCTTTATTTGGCATTAAAAGAAACGCATCTAGTATAAATTTTAGCTCAATCGCTTCAGTAGTTCGTCTGATATCCGTCCGTGAAGATAATCTATTTATAGAACAAAACGGGGTATTCCTCTATGTAGACGTACAAATTACGTTGTCAGTTGACATTTGTTATTACAACGTCATCGGCTAAATAAACATTCTCTACGTTTGCCGGTCAGTTATTGTTAATATCGGCACGCGAAGTAAGAGTTTGTGTATCGGGGGAATCCAGAAGTCACGTGATGTCCCATAAATCTTTACGTCACATGTAAACAAAGAAAATTTTATGATTGGTGGGTAGGGGTGTTTTGACATGTGCTAATCCATTGTTTTAGCACTCCAATTGTGTGGATATCGGTGCATATCGATGCCTAAAAGGTGCTTAAAGATTTCTACAGCATGAAAGACAATCTTTTAACAACATGGTCGTTAATAACGTAAGGTTTACATGTGTTTGCAAAATGTTGAAAAAAAATGCCATTTTTCCAAAAGCATATCTCGCTTACAATTTATCCGATTTTTACAAACTTTGGTTTCAGCTAAAGCTTACGATGTCCTCTATAACTTTACTTTGGCTTTTTTTTTTATAAAATGAATAGTTTTTTAAAAATTCAATTTTTCGAAAATGCACTCGCAAAATTTTGATTTCTATCAATATCTTCAAAACAAAACAAAATTTACCAAAAAGCCAACGTAATTTTGTAGAGATACATGTAGACTTGCGTTGTGCGAAATTTCAACCTTCTATATTAAATAGCCTAGTAGATATGCTAATTTTAAGGGAATAATTGACGTTTTTTCGTTCATCATTCATACCCTATTTCTTAAAGTTGAAATGTCATAAAGAAATAAATTTTATATTTTTGGATATCTGAAAGTCCCCTCTTTCCATTGATATTTAAATATTTCAGATAGGTGGAAAAGATATTTAAATATTTCAGATAGGTGGAAAAGAAGTGGTTGAAATCGTCTATTTTTTGTACATAGGTTTAGGGTTGTCAACCCCCTTAATGTATTGATTTTCTAGTTTCATTTTTGGTTTTTATTTTAAATCGAATTCAAGTGCTATATAGCCCGTTATGGTGCTGATGCACTTTAATACATTTCATTTCATTGATCAACTATCAATTATTTTACGTTTCACTAAATAAAATGGTTTTATCGAAAGATTTTTTTACATTCGTTCCTACCCGTGAACATACAGGAAAGAATTTGGCAGAAGTTGTGCTGTCTATATTTGAAGCTAATGGTATTCATATAGCTGACTGTAGGGGACAATCGTATTATAATGCTGCTAATGTCTGGGAAGTATAATGAAATGCAGTCGCATATAAAATCGATGAATTATTTGGCTGATTTTGTCCCTTGTAGTAGGCACTTTTCGAATCTAGTCTTACAAAAATCTGTAGAATGTGCTAACAGATATTTTATTTTTTTTACAGTGACTGTATAAGTTCATGGTATTGTCCACACATTGGTCGAATATGCTTCAATTTAAAAGAAGTTAATTCACCCGTCTTGAAACGGTTGTCAGACACTCGTTGGTCAGCTCACAATGATGCAGTTACAGCTATCTTTAAGGGATATGGTACAATACCAGAACTATTGGTTATCAGATGATGAAAAAAGACACAAAATCTGAAGCTGCGGGTTTTGCTGAAACTATGTCTAAGTTTAAACCGGCATCATGACTACCGTGTGGCATACCATGCTCTCCAGTATAAATAAGACACTGCAAGATCAAAAATTAGACATAAACTCCGTTCAGAAATACTTGGAATCTCTATCAGCGTTCATATCAGAACTGTCACAGACAAGCTCGATCGTCTTCAAGTCGACATTTCTTGAATTAAGGACTAAATATGGGGATTATGTTCCTTTCTATACAGATGGGTCCAAGGATGGTGATAAGGTGGCAGCTGCAACAGTGACACCATCCGAAGTCCTGTCTGTATCTCTTCCACCAGCAGCCTCGATTTTTACTGCAGAACTCGTTGCCATTTTACAGGCACTTGAGTTATTTCAATCCTCATCATCATTAAAAAAAATGTATTATCTATTCTGATTCTCTGTCCGCATTACAAGCTATTCATAACATCCAGCTTGTACACCCAATAATCGGAGATATTTACAAGCTCTCTGGGCCGAAAAAGGACATACGGGGAAATGACAAGGCAGATGCGGTTGCTAAGGCTGCTTTGTCACTGCCTGTTTCCCCCTTTTCCTTGCCTTCACCGACTTTAAGTCGGTGATTAGGACTTTTATTTTGCAACGATGGCAGCAAAAATGGGATGCTGCAGATACAAACAAACTTCATGCTATCAAACCTGTCTTGGGGGACTGGCCGTCCTTCTATTGTGCCAACAGGAGAAATGAGTTGTTTTGTGTCGCTCTCGTCTGGACAGGCTCACCTTACCAACTGTTACCTGCTCAAGCGAGAGCCTCAACCAGTCTGTGAGCAATGCCAGGTTCGCCTGACAGTGAAACATATTCTGATTGAGTGCACGCATCTCAAACATATAAGATCGCAGCACTACCGTGCTAGGTCTTTGTTTCAGCTGTTTGCGACAACCTTCTCATGAGAAGGTTGTCGCGTTTTTAAAACAGACTAATCTGTATATTAAATTATAAATTTTGTGTTCTAGTAAAATTTTTTGTGTTTTAGTTTAGTTTTGCTTTTTTGTTTTTAGCCCATTTTGGGTTACAACCATCCTGTGATATTGTTTTTAGCATTGTTTTGTCGCCCTTTTAGGGGTTTCTGTGATAATTTTTATTTTAATGTATTGATTAATTTTTGTTTTTAAATCGTATTCAAGTGCTATATAGCCCGTTTTGGTGCTGATGACTTTAATACATTATCATTTCATAACAGAACTACGAACATCTGAGAGTTTCGCTCAGTTTGAGAATACTGCTAAACTTTGGACCGGATCTGAAGAATATGGTCACTATATGGGACTACGAGAAAACTCCTGAGACAGAAATGAGTTCATCAGACACATTCCTAACGTCGCAGTTAACATAATTTGTGACCGGCTGATATATGAACTTAAGGAACGAATTTGGGTTCGTTGAAAACTTACGAGATGGCCAACAAACTAGACGCGAAGTTCTTGAAGCCGTGGAAAAGGTGGCACTGACATATCCTAATGATATTGAGGTGGACAACGCTGGCGATGAATTTTGTCCATTTCGCTTATTGATGAGTACATTTCCTATTTTCCTAGAAATATTGAAAGTAAGGTTAGTGCTGAAACTGATGAAAATCATTCATCAGAATCAGCTACAAGCTGAGTACCCTAATGTAGAGGTAACTCTGAGGATATATTTGACAAACTGGTATCGAATGCATCTGCAGAGCGATCTTTTTGAAGATTAAAACTAATAAAGTGTCCTACTAGGAGCGTTATGTGTGAGGATCGACTAAATTGTTGGAGCCTAATGGTAATGAATGCCGACATCGTGCATAAGATTGATGCTGATGAGCCCCTCTCTAAATGGGAAATCAGGCCCTTTATCCTTCGTTTGCCTATGGCCCAGCAATTCCATAATCCGCCACTGTGTGCTCCGTATTCGTCTTGAAGAAAGTTCACTACTGTCCCATATTGATTTAACCCCTTTTCTTGTGATCTAGTCAGTCACAAAGGGAGGAATCCAGTGAAGCCCGTATGTTCATGATTCTTTTATTTGCATCACTAAAAATGAACGTGTTATTTTGAAATTTGACGGATTTTTCCCTTAACAATTTATCGACATGTTCTTTAAAGATAGGGTAACAAACCATTCTTCTGTTCTGTCAAGTTGCCACAACGCCTCTACAGCAATACTCTTTTGATAGCAAAAAAAAAAAAACCCGTCTCTCTACCTGTAAGGATGTTTCCAGGCCAGTAATCTTGACGTTTCTTCTTACGATATCTTCGTTTATATCCATATCCGAAATAGAAATATTGCGGATTTTCTCCATTTTAGTTGTTGGTCTAGGGGGTTAGCAACCCAACAAAAACGTATAATTCTTCATGAAATCTCTGTAAATACCGAAAATTAGCAACAACACTTTGATCTTTGTATGGATAGCACATCCCGTTGAAAACTGGGACCCAAAACTCCAGATAAAATTAAAATTTGTTATATAAGACTGAGTTAAAAACATGTTTCCTGCAGGAGAACAATGTCAAAAGTATTCCCTTGGAGGTATTGCTTTAATAAAAAGACTTTATTGGACGTTAAAAGTCCATTTACATTAATTGAACCAATTCGTACCATTGTGGAATATATGAGAAAAGGAAGTTAAAAAATTACAGAGGAGAATCCTCTAAAGAGGATTCCTCACTTAAAACAACATCATCATTATTATCGAACTGGCTTGCATATCAGACTGTTCCATTTCCGTTTCAGAGTCAACATCCTTAATATTCCCTGCAACAGATCCTTCGATGTCATCACGACAGCATCAGAAATGTTTGCATCATCAACAGACAAGCTAACATCACCAATATCACACCCAACGGTGATCTGAGGTGAAGATTTGCCAGACTTAACACTATTGGCCCAACAGCTTTGAAGCATTATTCACTTTCTTCCTGGGAGAAGAATCAAAAACAAAGATAAATCACCGTCCGTAATACGGAATAAACATTTTTCCCAATATTGGCTGTATCGTTACATTTCAAGAAAGATCTAGATATATTTTCATCACCAAAAGTGACTTGAAATGTACTATTTGAGCGTCAAGGACCCATCGACACAATTCGACGTAAATCAACTTGATGTTCTTCCAAAAACCGGACAAACTCGTGGCCATAAACAAACTGATTGCCCGAGGATTGGACAAACTGTATTGTCCGTCTTTGGATACTAAACTTATTATCCACAACTAGGTAAAAACCAAAAAACCCAGTTTAGAAAAATAAAAGGCAAAACACTTAACCCCAACACCTACTCAAAAATTACATCACAAGTGCCAGACCCTAACCACCGAAACAGCTAAGAAACTTACTGAAAACTCGATTCCCTCCGATAACGACTCCGACTCAAAAACAAGGTGGTAAAGTCGAACTAGAACATCCTCAAGATTGGTGAGGTAAAAATCCTTAGTCCATCTGGACCAGGAGACTTCTCACTCATGGAAGAAACAGCTGATAGAACTTCACTCCTGGATATCTCCCCCTCCAGCGAATCTCCCACAGAGTCATTGGAAGAGGGCAGATCAGCCACGAAATGACCAGCCTCAGCAAGACCAATGTCCTCCTTATGGAACAGGTTTGAATAAAAGGATACAAAAGATTGCATGATCTTGTGCTGTTGGTGGTAAAAGAAATATCCCCTTCCTGAATATATGTAACTGTTTTCTTGGCAGCACGATCATGCTAATTTTTTATACGCCCTCACATGAAATGTAGGGCGTATATTATGATCAACTTTCTGTCGTCTGTTCACATTTGCTTGTGCTCACTCTACAGACTACAGACTTTTAATAATTTTTGGTATGTAGTTCATGGCATCACAAAGAGGAACTGTATTGATTTTGGTGATGATCGGCTAATTTTTAGCGAAGATACAGTGTCCGACTAAGCGCGATTTCGGAAAAAATGCGAGTAACTTTGCTTGTGCTCACTCTACAGACTAGTTTTGATTGGTTTTTAATAATTTTTGGTATGTGAGTTCATGGCATCACAAAAAAGGAACTGTATTGATTTTGGTGATGATCGGATAATTTTTAGCGGAGATACAGTGTCCGACTTAGCGCGATTTCGGAAAAAGGCCAGTGCTTGTGCTCACTCTACAGACTTAGCGGAATTTCGCAACATTGAGAATAGCTGTCTTGTGCTCAATCTACAAACTACAGTTTTGATTGCATTTTAATAAGTACTCTACTTAAGTGACAATTTTGATTCATTTTTAGTCTGATTTCATGGTACACCTATGAATTTTTGCCCATTATCTGATAAAACGGAACATGAATTTTTGCCCATTATCTGATAAGCCTGCGTATCTGCACGATTTGCGTGCCTATGTTAAAAAAAGAAACGTGATGGTTGTTCTTTATTCTCAATGATAGGGGATTTAGATCTGATCAGAGAACCATTCACCGGGTTGAGCACCTCGTCCCTATGTTCTCGTTTTAATGTTGAGATGTATGCATTTCTCTGTATGTTGAAACTCCATAAGTCTTTATATGGCCTTTAAAATCATCCCAATTTAACAAAGAAAGTTCTCTTTCAGAAACTAAATACGAAAATGAGTAAAAAAAGGAGCGAAATTGAAATATGAATTCAGAGGAAATAACGCTGGAGCTGTTACAGCTGTTACACCTCTACCAGTTTTATCTAAAACATTATTTGAAACAAAGTTAATATCCCCACCTAAAATAATACATCTTGAGAATAAATAACTCTCAAGATGACGAATAAAATCATTTCTATCAGATGGTTTGTTAGGACAATAGATATTCATATAGCGTAATGGGCAGTCATTTTATAACATCGATATAAACAAGACGGCCTTCCAAATCAAAACGAAAATGATGAACTATATATCTTAAGGAGTTTTTGAAAAGGATGGCAGAACCCAAAAACATTTATATGGCTGTAAAATATGTTCAAACTTTCTTTCAATTTTTAAATTAAAAACGTGTGTTTCTTGTAAGAAAACAACGTCGAAACGTTTAAGGGCTAAAAAGTTGTATAAATAATGGATTTTATTAAATCCTAACAAACCATTTGTGTTAATGGAGAAAACATTGAGAGCTATCTTGAAAAATATTAACAAAAAGAAGCACAAGGTAAGTATAATTATAGGCACATTATCAAAAAACAGAACAAAAAGAAATTAAGTCTTCAAAAGACTCTTCATCCGATCCGAACCCCTCCCCATCGGCCGACCAGGAGCCATGCCACATGTACTTAAGATGTCATTTAGCTTTTAAGTGTCTTCTTTAACCAAGTTGCACCCTCTTGGCTTTAATACAGATGGCAGATTTTCGGGTCTTATTGAAGACGTGTTCGTGTTGGCTCCAGCTGCAGAAAACTGGAGCTTGTTAGACTTTGGTTGTTTTTATTTTTAGATGGAGAAGAAGTTTGTAATGCAATTTTTTTAGTACTAGAATTAACCGAAGTAGAAGTATTGCTAACGAGCACAGTATTACATTCTGATAAAGTGCGTTTTTTTAGCATTTTGTTTGGGTGTGTAAAACCCATCCTCATCAACACTCCTCCTTCATGAGTAGGAGACGGAGGAGGAGCCTTCTCTTTAGGAAGAGCTGATGCTGGCACGAAACCAGTCCCTGGGAGTATTAACCGAGGATCTGTTAAGAGAGACCCCTCTCTGAACATGAGTGTTGTTACATGCTGTATATTAGTATTTAGTACAGAAGTGAAGAAATTTATGAGGCTGGTATGTCTCGTCTGGTTATGCATACATATTTTTATCATCATCGTGCTATTTTAGTTATTAATTTACATGTATTTACCTAAGTTTTTTTGTACTATATATTATAGCATTCACAGTAATATACAGATAGAACAGTCGAAGAGAAAGAGAGGTTTAATCAGAAATTAGAGGGGATAGTTAAACATTTACAGAATACATGTAGTTACATACCTATATTTACACTTTTTCCACACAGGTTCATTATTCACTGTAGTATTATTGTTATTTTATTATATTGTTGAATTAGTGTGCAGTGCGTAGGAGGAGGCTAAGTGTGAGTATGTCCAGGTCTGTAGATACGGTGATTGGGTAGTGAAGGTGATTAAATGTGCTGATTCATTACGATTCACTCTTTTCTGAAGTACTCCAAGCTGCCACTCATACATACAAGATGAGAAACTGGGGTCTAGGGTATCGTATAGATCTGGTTGTGGTCTGTACTCTGCTATTAGTTATTTCCCCTTTTCCAACGTGAGTTTTTAGTATTAAAGCAGTTATAAAAAAAAAAATAGCATTGTTAAATTTCCAATAACCCTCCCCAATTTGGATTCCGTCCGAAACGTTAATGGTAACAATTACATAATCATGGTCTGAGGGAGCACAAGGGAGAACCTCAAAACTCACAAGATGTTTTAAAAGATTTTTACTTAAATAAAATCGGTCTAAGCGACATGAGACGCCGTGGCCCCGCCATGTCACCGAAACAATATTAGGGTAAATGTGTCGATATTCATCAGTTAAATTAAAATCCTTAATTATGTTCCCCAAAACTTTCCCTACCCACAATTCCGAGTTCCATATTACCCCTAATTTTGTCACAGTGCGGATCCATTACAAAATTAAAATCCCCGCCAAAAATAATATACCGCTGAGTGGCCAAAAAATGCGGTCTAGTTCGTAAAAATTATTTACGCACCTATAAATGGTGCATATATAAATATTAGCCTAAATTGTGCGCGATTGATGTCGACATCGACAACAACTTGCCGGCCTTCAAAATCGAAATTAATTTTTCTAATCACAAAACTATTCTCGTAACTTTTTCCCTGCTCAACATTACGAATATTAGTTTCTTGTAAAAAACAAATATCAGTAGCCATATCTTTCAGATCTCTCGATATTACTCTTGATTTCTGAATAGATAGTAAACCATGACAGTTGATTGATACAGTCTTAATATTCGCCATTTAAGATTTTTGATTGAGGAAAGAGTGACATAAATCAGACTAGGCCATAAGACAGACGGACAGACTTGATTATAAACTCAGAGACAGACAGACGATAAACAAACATAGTCCACCAAGTAAAAAGATAGCTCACTAACCAATAATTGTGAGCGAACAGACAAACTTGCTACCTATTAAGAAACTGAAATATAAAATACATGATTATATTTCATACACAGAAAATACCCAGATACTCACTAAATACAAACCAGCCATAAATAACATTACAAAAAATGAACATACATCTGAAAAAAAATAATTGTTAGAATTAAAATAGTGAACTTTACGTTTAAGTTTTTTACCACCCCTCTTGTTTGGGACTTCAACTAGGACTAGATCTACCATTCTTTGCAGTGCAAAAATAATGGTTGTCTGTCAGAGAACCGCAACAAGGATTCTAAACGGCCTCACACCTGGGACTGAGTAATATTCGAGATCGGTACACTCAAGTTTTTATTTTTCTGAGACCTGATTTGGTTCCGTTAAGGACATGTCTAGGGCCATATTCCTCCTGCACGACACTAATGGTATTGCCATACTGGTTAAACACTTTTTAAATAAAGTTATCAGTTACAAAGGGGAATCCAATGACCTTTAATGTTCATAATCCTCTTATTGGCATCAGAAAAAGTAAAAATAATGTTTTGGACCTTAATAGGGCGGAGCAAGATCCCGATATTGAAAAACAGTAAAAAAAGAAATATACAAATCAAGTTCAATCCTACTCCTCGGAAGATTCAGACCGGACAATGTCACCATCAGTAATTATGTTCTGATGTGGCATCTCCAGAGTCTTCTAGGTCCTCATTAATAAGTTCTATGTCGGCTAAATTTGCCTCCCGAACTCCAGACAGAGACAACTAACTCAGTATCCATAGCGTATCCCTCTAGTCGTTGGGATTCCCCTGAACTAGAAGTGGATAATTTGACCTTTGGTGATTTGCATATAGCGCCAGCAGCCGCACAAACAAGTTGGCCGATTGACTATTATTGTTTTTTTAATAAGTGGTTTGAGTGCACTACCGTGCTAGATCCTTGTTTCATCTGTTTGCGTAGTGCTGCGATCTTATAGGTTTGAGATGCGTGTACTTAATCAGAATGCGTTTCACTGACAGTGCTCACAGACGTATGGGGTAATGAAATGAAATGAAATATATTAAAGTGCATCAGCACCAAAAGAAGTGGATCGCCCTTCCACGTAAACTCTACGCGTCAATGTTCTGATGTGCTTTATGCCACCAGAGAGATGGAATTCCCTTTGCACTGATGCCACACCCAAACCAAAGGATTTAAAATAAAGACGAAATATCCGAATCTGAAATATATTCGTGGGGACCAGAACACTATAATCCTTGATTTATTGCAGGCCGACACGGTATACACATTTTTTTACAATTATTTTCAAAAAATTTATACGAAACCTTTTCATTGTCCAAAGTAACTTGAAATGTTCTATTAGAACGCCCGGAACCCAAGTGCCCATGCTCCCTACACTGGTAACAAAATCGTTGTCTAATTTGTCCTTCATAGCGGACACTGGTTTCGTTATCTGGATCCGCTCAACGGTCTGGTTGGTCTTTAGATCTAATAGTTCTATCTTTTCCGTATCAGATATTAAGCTGATAAGAACAGATACTACATTTTTTTATTACGTATTTCGACTTTGTCGAAAACGTATTGTAATCGTTCGGATTATTTTATTTTTTTTTTTTTTTTTTTTTTTTTGTAATTCTTGGATGAGTTTGCAGACAAACTGGTAAAAGGTGCAGAAATTCTAAATCTACAGTTGATCTTAGAATGATTTCTATTATCAAATAAAACAAAACCGGAAGTTCTATCTCTGACAGGAAGTGAGAACCGGAAGTTCAGGTTTTTTTGCTTTAGCAAGTTTATTTTCAGTTCGATTTTGACCGGATTTTCAGATTTGAAAACTTCAATGTATTTGTCAACTAACAATTATAGGTTTTATGCAATTAGGCTAAATATTTTACCCACGATTTGCAATTCAATATTCAAGGGTCATCGGCAAAAATTTCAGACCGTTGATTTCTCCTTTAATATAAATGGTAAAATTTTGAAACTTTACCAGTTGATAGGCGATATGTTTATAATTTTTGAAAAAATGTGAAAATAAAAATTCCACTTCCGGTTTAGCCTCAAATGACGTAATTACGTAACTTCCGGTCTATAACTGCTAGGTGAAAAGTGAAAACTGTTTATAAATAACTTGTCAATAGTAATTGATTTGACCTAAATAATTAGGTCAAGCTGCCATATCGGCCGCCATTTTGAATTTCGTTACAATTCTTAAATCCGAAATTCAGACACTACTGATAGACCGATTTTGATGAAATTTAGCACATAGATACAATGGATCATTATCTACCTTTTCTTGGAGACCGATTTTCGAATTTCGTATTTTCTTTCGAATTATTTAAATTTCGATTTTTTCAAAATTAGGTCACTTTAACGGGTACGGAAGGTGTGACCCACTTAATCTATGACCTTGAAAATTAGGTCAAATAATATTCAATATATTGTCTACAAGTAGATATTTTTTAATTTGGCTTACTTAAAAAATTCATAGAGTTAAGTGTACTTAAAGACAGCAAAAATTGATAATTTTCATATTTTCGCCATCATTAACCGTTACGGAAGGTGTGACCTAATTATTTTATGACTTTGAAAACTAGGTCAAATGATATTCAATATATTGTCTAGATGTAGGTAATTGCAAATTTAGCCTACATAATATTTTAAGGCTCTCGAAATACGTTCATAATTGTAAGCAATTCTAGTTTTTTTTATTTTGCATAAAAGTTTAATCATCTACTGGTCAATGTATTCTATTCCCATATACATAATTTGGCTGTATTAACTTAAAGTGGAATAATATCATTAATAATAGGAGAAAATGTAGGTAACTGAAGAAATCTTACATGAATAAAATTTAAAATGAATTGGTTTAAAGTTAAAATAGAAATCCTGCCTTTAATTAGTGTCCACAATGGGGATACAATATTACATAAATAAAAGGCATGTTCAACAGTTTTTCTATATCATTGCAATAATTACATAATTTAGCCAAAGTATATAAAGTCCACATGCAAGGAACAATATCATGACACATTGGCCAAGCTCCTTGCATGTGGATCTGCAAAATTATGTACTTTTTTAAAAGAAATTTTGAAATCTAAATTTGGAAAAAGTTTAAAAGTAGGATTTTCTATTATAACTTTTTTCATTAGAATATATCATAAAATTGTTTGGTAGTGGTGGTTTTTTTCCAGTCAAAATTTGGCTCTAAAGAATCAAAATTTTTCAAAAAATCAATACATTGCTGATAAAATAACGGAATAGTTGAAGAATGAGGTATAGAATTATTGTAATACTTATTGTCATATTTTCTTAAATAATAACCTATATAATACACTGAAAAAAAAATATATTTTGCATCGTAATTAATTAGAATAAAATGAATATGTTTTAAACGCATAGCATTAAGTTTGTAAAGAATATTAATAACATTTAACCCC
The DNA here is from genome assembly GCA_030562195.1 of Nipponacmea schrenckii. Taxonomy (NCBI): domain Eukaryota; kingdom Metazoa; phylum Mollusca; class Gastropoda; family Lottiidae; genus Nipponacmea; species Nipponacmea schrenckii. Next base: position 27,049,071 of record CM060201.1, read on the forward strand.
AGAATAGACTTATCCCCATACTAAACAGTTCTCTTAATAGGTTCAAATTTATTTGTTTGCCAAATGAATTTAAAAATGTGAGAATTTAAAAAAAGTAATATAATGTTTTGGACAAGTAATAACGGAACCTACATACCAAATTTTTGAACATCTTCCCAAAAGTTATTGTGTTCCCAAACGGAATCCCCACCAGCTTACTGCCATCAATCCAGCTTATGCCGAAAGGATGGTATGACCGACTTGCCCATTTACCAAAAAATAAACCTTTAGTTTTGGACAAATTAAGTTTTGCCCCAGATGCTCTACCATAAAGTTTACAAACATAAAAAATTCTCTGAATAGAAGCATCTGTAGTACAAATGACAGTCGTGTCATCGGCACACACTAAAAGTTTGGCAGTAACAGGCGGAGTTCCAGGAATGGTTAGACCAACTATCTCAGGGTCATTACGAATACGTATTTAAAAAAGGTTTCTGAGACAAGAACAAATAAAAGTGGAGAAAGACTACAACCCTGTCTGACTGAGCGAGTGACAGGAAATGAACTTGTGATGATGAAATATTTGTATATAAAATTTTAATCCATTTTTGAAAATTTGTCCCTAAATTGTAATATTGAAGTGTTAATCATGAGACACCCTGTCAAAAGCCTTCTCCTGGCCCAGACAGACAAAAGCACAAGGTAGATTCCTCTCCTGAACATAATCAACAACAGATTTTAACAGGTGGGCATTATCCAAGATTGATCTGCCAAGAACAGCACAGGTCTGATCCAAGCCAACAATCATGTCAATGACACTAGCCAAAACTTTAGATAATATTTTGTAGTTCAAGAGAGAAATCGGACGCCAATTCTTGACGCCCTCGGGATGCTCCGGATCTTTACACAAAGGAGTTATATATGACAAACTCTGAGAACATGTTAATGTCTCTGCAAGAAAAATACGATAGAGTCGAACAAGAACGTCAAAATTGTCCAGATTCCCTAATCAGACCATCTGGACCAGGAGATTTCTCACTCTTCATCCCTTTAGGGGCAGTTAAAATTTCATCCTTTGAAATTTCACTTTCTAGTGAGTCTGACAGATTCGTCCAAAATGGGCGAATCCGCCAAGAAATCACAAGTATCAGAAAAATCTGCTTCCTCCTTTGAAAAAAGGGTTGAATAAAAAGTTTGAAAACACTGCATGATCGCGGTGTTGGTGGTACAAAGGCGATTACCATCCTGAAAACAAGTATTTTTGTTTTCTTGGCACCACGATCATACTCCTTCTTCAAGAAAATACGTGACGGTCTATCCTTGTTTTCAAAAGCATTTGACTTTGACCGAAAACGAGAACCTCAAACTTCTCATCTTCCAAGCAGCGAGGCTGATGTTTTATTACCGCAATACGAGAAGACAAAAGCCCAGGACATAACAAATCGCGCTTCAGTCAAAGTCCTATACTCTGATTTTAAAGCTAACACTTCGGAATCTCTTTGTAAATATGTTTTACGTTGAAATTCTTTACAAAAGGTTTTAATATGTCGTTTAAAAATGTCCCAATTCTCTAAAGAAAGACCTTCAATAGAAAAAAGGAATGAAAATGCATTGAAAAATAAACGAAAATCCTGTTTATTTTAAAAGAAACACACAGTAATTTGAAAAGATTAAAGGTTGAGTTTGAAAATCACTTGTGGAAGAAAGTATACTAGATCTAACGTAAAACCTATCCAATCTACAAGAAACAGTTGAATTGCTCCATGTAGGAAGAACTTTATTTGGATGATGAAAACGAAAGACTGAGCTATTAAATTATTAAAAATAGGACAACTAGAGGAAATTCTATCAACATTACCTCCAGTCTTGTCTAATTCATTATTTGAAACAAAGTTAAAATCACCACCTAATATGACTTGCCTTGAAGTCACCAAAAACCTTTCTAAATTACGAAAAAAATCATTTCTCTCTGAAGGCTTATTAGGACAATATATATTTATGAATCTCAGTGGACATTGGTTCAGATCAATATCCAAGATTCCAAGACGTTCATCCAAAACAAAATGAAAATAATCTACAGTTTAATTCTGAACAGATCGAAGAAGAATGGCAGAACCAGAGCTGTGATTGGAACCAAAAGACCAAAAACAGTTGTAGCCTAAAACCTGTTCAAAACGTTTAGCAGTTTTGATATTTGAAACATGTGTTTCTTCAAAGAGCTCAAAAGATAAAAAATTATATAAATAATGAATTTTGTTGGGGCTTAATAACCCATTATTATTAATAGATGCTATTTTAATATCCATCTTGCTTGAAGGTAATAAAACAAACCAGAAATTTATCTACATGAAAAAAAAAACTGTAAATGACAAATCAAATTGGATCATCCTCCCCAGAGGAATCCTCAACTATTTCACAGCCGTCCCCATCAATCGACCGACCAGGAGTCATAGCCCTAAAACATCGTTCAATCTTTGGGTATCTGCCATATTATTTACAGCATTGATATCCGTATCCTCATTCTTCTCAGTATCCATGGACACAAGACTATCATCCTGATGTAAATTCTGTCTTTTAGACTGTTTGACAGATGAGGTCACTTTCTTGTCAGAACCGTGATGTTTAGTAGAAGACAAGTTAGCCCCAGATGCAGCAGACTGAAGCTTATAGAATGATAATTATGTTTTATTTTAGAAGGGGAGGAAGGTTGCAAAGCAATTTTCTTGGTTGAGGTATCAACCGAAAGAGGAATGTTAACAAACAGAATTAGACGTTTCTTGGCATTCTGTTTTGGTGTATAGAAACCCTCTCCATATACTCTCTTCTGTAATACCTCATCGCCCGCTCGTGTCACATTTCCACTTAGAGCATCAGCATAGGAAGAAATTGTTTGCTTTCAAAACGTTGGATTTTTCTCGGACAATCCCTGGCCATATGCCCGATACTTTTAGAAAATAAGCACAAAGGTTGTTGGTCTGATGATGTAACAAGTATCCTGAAGGTCTTACACCGGGAACACTAATAACATGTGGGACATTAACATGTTGTGTGTCAGTACATTCTAGTTTAATTCGCCTCAATCCGGATTTCGTACCACTGAGAGCAAGTTTCGCCCATATTCTTATTGCAAGACGTTCACCACCTTACCATACTGGCTAAAAAATGTGCCAATGAAATTGTCTGATACGCAAGTAGGTATCCAGTGCGCCCTTATACTTAGCAACCGTTTTTTGGCGTCAGAAAAAATAAAGAAATATTCTGAGCTTAAAGTTTGTCAGCGTGTTCCTGTGTGGAAAGGGTTACGAACCACTCAGTTTTGTCTAGTTTTCAAAGAGCTTCAATTTCGCTATTATACTTCAATTTTAGACATGACTTAACAGCAAAAAAAAAAAAAAAAAAAAACCATTTCTCTACCTGTTAAAAAGTTACCATATCTTTCCATTGTAATATTCACATTACGTCTTACAATTGACTCATCAATATCCTGATCCGTTACACTTATTTCCGACATTTTCTCCATGTTGTTCGTCATAAAATAGGGTTAGCAAATATATCAAATATACATAATGACATTTAACTAACATACACTTACATTCACCCAATCTCACACCATATTCTCACACTGTCAAACATTTAACTACCAAAAAATATAAATATACATGATAATAGATTATCATACACCACTCCCGCAAACATATATTAACAAATATATCAAATATACATAATTACATTAAACAATCACACACTTTCATACACCCAATCTCACACCACATCTCTCACATAATCACACCTAAATCATGTTATATATCAAAGTAGAAATTTACGTTTTAGTCGCTTTTCCAAAATCGGATTAGTGGAATCAATGGGCGATTATAGCTATAACACCAATCAGCAAAAGGTGTGAAAGAGGGACTTTCTCATAAAAAAACTACTTTGTATAATTTAATAGAATGGTATTTGACAACAATTTATATAACAGTATATATATATTTCTTTCAAGTTAACATAAAACGAAACCCTATTACAAACTGTAAAACATCGATGACTCCAGTGTTCAACTTCATTTTGAGATCTTCTAATTTAGAGTCTAAATCCATAATATAGCGTCGTTGTTTTGGAGGAAGTCGTCCTCCTGCTTGATATTGACAGATTTTAATTTCATTGAATTTTTGTTCGGACTTTAAAAAACTGAGAAATTCAAAGATATTGGGATGGGCTTTTGCTATCACTTTCTTTATGCGTGAGTGCCATCCCTCTAAATTGTTGTTGTTTCTTGGTCCATTAGTATGGTGGTGGTTCCACTGTTCCAAGAGAAAATCCCCTTCGATCCATTGTGTGGTTACGTTATCTGCCAATGGTATGCAGGCATTTGGCATGAGTTTCTAACCAAACATTTGGACATAGTGGTAACGCGGCAAACCTTCTAACAAACTTATTGACTTCTTCATCTTTATAGCTTGTCTGTAAACCATAATTTTGAGTTTTGCGCCAAATAAACTGTATAAAATGAAAGAAACACCCTTTCCATTCCGTCAAGGAAAATACATTATTACAAGCACTTTAAGCAGCAGTCTCAAAATCCATCTGAAAGGTTATAGGTTGAAGACGGATGCCATTCTGCAACGCAAATTCCTTCATTAGAGTAAACGCCTTTACATAAGTTTCTCTTTTCTTGTTTGGTATAAGGAAATAAACAAGTGGGAACATGTGTTCCTGTATCTGTACATGTATAATAATAATAAACTCTTTATTTTACATGGGTCAGAATTAGGCCCAATACACAAGGACATGGTCCTGTCTCACATTCAGCCCATGGGGCAATACATTGGGAAAAAAAAAAAAAAAAAAAAAAAAAAATCGAAAATACATAATATCTCTATATTGTGTAGAGTTGGTAAAAAAAAGTCTGGGAACCACATGGAAAGTCCCATTAGCGTACCATTTGTCCGCTTCAGATAGATGTTGAAGATTTTCAACAGTAAAAAAGCCTAAAATCTTCTCTCTCTCACCGTCATCAATGATCAGGAAGTTGTCGCCAGCGTCGGTATTTTGAATGTTTCTGGCACAAGCAAATCGTCTCTGGAATTAGGTAAAATTAGAAGCGTTTTTTTCTTTTTCGATACAGTAAGTCTTTTACAGAATGATACATGGCATTGAAGACACCAGTTCTCGATTCTCTATTGACCATGGACCCGCTCGAAGGTTATTAAGCTCCTTTTGGTAAAATGAAGGAATGGGTGTAATGGTGCACTCTGCTTGGTCTTTTAAGGACTGAAGTGCTTCCAAAACCTATAGAAATGACAAAAATATATTATTATACAAGTCATAATACAAAATATTATTATTAATCATAAAAAAATATTATTATTATTAATATTTAATGAAATAATATTACTACCTTAATGTCGACACTGACATCTTCGTGGTTATGGTTATTTGGAAAACGAGTTGGTATATCTTCTTCTGTAGTCAAAGAAGCGGCACAGTTTGTTTCTCGGCACTTCCATCTAATAAAACCATTTTTGTTAACCTTATGCATCCTATATATATTTCCTTCGCAACATAAATATCTGCCTCCTCTAGAAGTAGGGATTTTTTTTTTTTTGCACTCAGATTATACAGCTGGTGTAGCCCATCTCAGATGGATCAGCTGCTGCTTACAATAGTTGCCTAAATAATTTAAAACTAATAAGAATCTTGTAAGCAAATCATCGTCGTGCTATATATACTGACTGCTATACTTACCTGGTATACTTACCGATTTGCAGTCAGTATATATTTCAGAATTTTGAAAATGTGTACCAAATTATATCTGTGATGCTTTAGGCGAGTATCATATTTAATTCCTTTTATGGTCCAAGGGAAGCGGAGAAAAATTGAATATCACAGATATATATTCAATGTATATATCACAGCATTGCTTTCATATTACAAATATATAAGAGTGTAAATATAATGAAATATGCACCATTTATTATGGTATAGAGTATATATTTAATCGAGGAGTAGAGAATAGATGGCTTTTATGTAATTGCATAGACCGGTGTTATGTCTAGCATTTTATACAGTAATTTATCGACCACGCTGCTAATGGGTGTTGGGGTATTTCTATTGTTCCATATTGCAGCATATAGGAGGTGCAGGTATGAGGATTAATGTTTTGTCTACCCCCAACATGAATCTGGTAAATTCATTCATGATGAAGGGCTTCTTGAGGGTGTTCTCTACAAAGTAGCAAAAGCTACTCCTCAACGGCTCTAGATTAGGGCATTTAATAAGAAGATGGAAGAGGGTTTCCGGGGCTTTCTTATGGAAGGCACACCTGATGTTTGGAATCTTGAGCCCTCTTCCATTTAACAGAGATTTAGTTGGTAAGGCGTCATGGATCACCATGAACAGAAATTCCTTTTCCTTTTGACTGATTTTGGCAGTGGCAATATTGCCAAATATCTCATCAAAATTAATGTGGGGGAATTTCTGCTTCATGGTGATCACATGACCCTCTGATTGAATAAGCTTTGAATATATCTGTTTTGCTTTTATGGACTTTCTCCAGTCTATCTTCACTGTTCTAAAGTTCTTAGTAAGATTATGGTATTTAATTGGTGTTTCTAGAGTCGTGACTGCGTAGCTTCTGCTTTTATTGAAGTCCCTTAAAGAGGGTCCTCACCAATAGAAAAGTAGAGACACCCAAGACTGGTTAATCCCATCCCTTGCCCATCCTATTTGCTGCAAGTCAAAAGCCTGTAATTTAATTTCAATATTGGTAATGTTCTGACCTCCATTGGTAATCGGTCAAGACAATGTTTTTCTGCTTATTAACTCGGCACCAGCATCCCAAAAAAGTTATAAATAATTGAATTAATGTGTTTAATAGTTTTCTTATTTGGAGGAACGATCCGTCCCACATACCACACCTGAGAAAGAATGTATGTGTTAATTATGAGGGTTTTTTTCTCTATAAGTCAGAGAACGGTTTTGCCATTTGATCAACTGTTTCCTAACTTTATTAAGTATGGAATTCCAGTTGATCACATGGATGTTGTCTGTCCCAAAATAAATTCCAAGTAATTTGATATTTTTAGTTAGAATGGGTTTAAGGGATTGTGGTATGTTGGCTGTCATGTTCTCCGTTGCCAGATTTCTCTTTTTTTTTTCTTTTTCATTGATTTTTTATCCTGTTGCAGCTTGGAATTTCAAACAAATCGTCCTGCATTGATTCCCAGAACGTTTGGTAAAACTCTTTGGGAAGTCCATCAATGCCGGGCGATATGTTATTCTGAAATTGGTTTATTGCAGTAAAAATTTCCTCTTTGCTTAGAATAATATTGTCCAGTGTGGATTTCTCTATTGACAATAATTCATGTAAGTTTGTTTGTTGTAAATAATTATTAATTTTTTCTGAGGAAATGGGTTCCTCCGTATATAATTTTTTTGTAGAAATCCCCAACTACTTTTAATATATTATCTTTATCGACAGCTATTCGACCATTTTCTTCTTGCAGTTGATCGATGATTTTATTTTTTGCCGGATTTATTTCAGCCATGTTGAAAATCTCCAGGTCTTCCAATTGGCAGGTTGTTTGGCCCGTATGAATTAATCTTCATGTATTTTTAATTCTGTATATAATTTATTTATTTTTTCATCATTCTTATCTATATTTTTATCAGCTTCTAACACATGTATTTTATTTTTAATTTTATTTATATTATGATTTATTAATTTAACTCTATTTTATTGTATAGAGATATTTTTATCCTTTTCTTACCTTCATCCCACCATTTTAATGGATCCTCGTATTCCATTTTCTGGTTCTGCCAGTGGTTCCAGAAACTAGTAATTTGGAATTTATAATTATCTTCTTGCAAGATAGATGTGTTGAGCTTCCAAATACCTTTCCCCCATCTCTGTGATGTAAGCGGCATATCCACCATGACCGCTTTATGATCTGAAAATGAGACTTTAACATGCTGTATCGATTTGATATTGTTATTAGTACCAGAATTGATATATATTCGGTCTAGACGAGTGTCATCTCGGAGATTAATTTCTTCTTTAGATCTATCGTAATCTTCTTCTGTGACATTCTGCCATTCCTCCTGAAGGTCGTCATTGGTAATGGCAGGAAGGGGGGTGGAAGTGGATGACTGGCGTTGCTCTGGCTAAGAATTCGTCAATCATCCTTACGGGGATAATATCAATTGGATTATTATAAATGTTTTCATCATCCTTATGAATATCATTATTTGAATTTTTAACATTTGTTTGGTCATTGTCATTTTTATCTGTTTTATTATTGTCTATATTTATTGATGCTTCAGAGCCTGATATTACTCCTATATATTGCCTTGTACCTTGGTTTAAAGAGCATATGCTGGCTAGGTGATTTTCTTCACTGCATTTAAAGCACTTCTTAGCTGGGATGGGCTGGTTGTCATATTAACTGTTATTCTCACTCCCTGTATAATAAGGGATGTGGGAATAGGCTTGGTAATTTTCTGTGTATAGATTAATCTTACACCGTTCTCCATATGGGACCTGTTCTTCCATGTACATCGGTGTATTTTTTTGGCTATGCAATATGTACTTATTTTACTAAGTATATACATATTGCTAAGCTCAAAAGGGGCTCCGTAAATAGAGATCTTGATTTCCGGTTTTTTTTATTAAGGTAGTCCACTTCAGAGGCCCTTATGAGTTGGAATGCAATTCCACTTAGGGTGTGGTTCTCTTCGAACCAATATTCGAAGTCATACAAATCTTCCATCTCGTGGAATGAGATTAAGAATTTAGATCTTCCTATGTTTTGGAAGCATCTCATTTCGTTCATGGGGGCATTCCTACTCTCCAACACATCCAGTAAATCACTAGATTTAATTTGCAACTCCTCTGTCGGTTGCAATAATAGATTTCGGGGAAGGGAGGGATTGAATCTCCCAAATGTACAGGCCTAGGGTGGAAAAAATATTTTATTGAGAAATTGGGATCTGGATCTGTTGGATGATTTTCTTCTTTTATTTTTTTCAAATGGTGCAATATATAAATAAATAATCTATGTATAAAGATCAAATTCTATGTATATAAATAGAATTTACAAAATTAGATTTATTATATATAATTATATGTATATAAATATAAGTGTGCTATTTTAATTTAATAAAAATGTTTGTAAGAGTGTATATATCTTATAAGTTCGATAATTCAGTTGACTATCTGTGTACCTGTAACTAGGTCACGCTAAAGTTGATCGCTTTCACGGGAGATAACTCGTCTATTGAGTCAGGTGGACATTTTTGTTATTTATTATGTACAAAAGAAACTAGAAATAAATAATGCCTAGGCGGGCTAAACGGACCGTCGGAGCTTATAGCCCGATCCTTTTTTTTTTAAACAATATTTATTCACAAATTACAAATTATACATACATATATAAAGACTATGGTTTCAGAAACAAGTCAAGACTTCTATTAATCTGTTACCATTTACAGGTAATACAATTACAATTCCTAAATACAATATTATATACAATGTCTTTGAAATTATGTGTAAGTGTTGTGCAGTCCTGTTTTGTTAAAGTCTAAATCTACAGATGACGGGATTTTACCAAAATAATGTTCTCGGGAGATCTAAAGGTGCATTTAAAGGTGGTACGGTTGTATATTGGCCCGATCCTTACCGCCGGAACAGAAAACCTAACAGGCTACTTAAAATTTATACCTAAATATCTACCATTACACTAATGTTCCATCTATCCTGTCTAACATACAGACATGGTAGAGCTGTATTAGTTCGACTTTACACGAGTAATGCAAAATGAATAAGTAGGGATGAATTGAAAATCAAGTTGTATGTTAGCCATTTTAAATGGTGAATAATTCGTGTTTTGGAAATCACCAATTTATATATATTTTATCCAAAAAGTAGTAACGAATGTGAGAAAAGGGGTGAGCGAAATTCAGAATCAGTAAATTAGTGACGTGAGCGAAATTCAAGAGTAAAAAGTGAGACGACCCCTGCAAATTTAACACCCTAAACAATAGGATTAAGACTGATTAAGACTTTAAAGGATTACTCCCGAATACCGGAATGTACCGCCGTGCGACGCACCCAAAATTTACATATGATATATTAAAATGTAAATAAAAAAAACAACTTTCTGTGAAATTTATTGAAGCGCAATAATTCTCTATGAAAATATTGAAAAACGTAAGTAATAACTTACTATGGAAAACATTGAAACTTAAGTGATACCTTATTTTGAAAATACTTTACCTACACTGTATAAAAGTATAATAGTAATATAACTTGAAATAATGATAAGAATAACATATAACAATACATTAAACAATGATACAAAATTATATCTATGTTATTCATGACTGACGACAAAAACTAATCAATCAAAAATTGTAATTTATCGTTTTTGTCAAGAGAACAGAACATACCAGGGTTAAGCCAATAACTTTTAAACAAAGTTTCACTGAAACGGACCCGGTCCGCCCAGATTCTAATTTTGATCTTTTCCAAATATCCCAATACTGACCCAGAAGAAGAGACGGTCTTGTTTTTAAATTTAGCATTACAACGATAAGTCCAAATATGCCGCCTAGCCAAAGCAACCACCAATAAAATAATGTCGTGTTTAATTTTACCTTTCTTTTGTCGGATATCGTAAAAAATAACGTGCCAAACATTGAGATCAATCTCACCCAAACTAAGGGCAACAACCCAATTACGAACTATTCTCCATAAGAACTGTACAACACTGCAATAATAAAATAAATGTGATTGAGTTTCTGGGTATTTTCTACAAAAACAACAAAATTTAGGCCCATGCTGGTCTTTTAAAAAGTAACAGAAGTTGGTTGGAACAATATTATGTACAAGTTTGAAAGTAGTCTCTCTGCTGAGAGGATCTACAAATTTATTACAAATATTTACAAAAGGTTGTTTAAAATTTACGTTTGGAAATGTTTTCAAACATCGAGGTTCAGTAATTACCTTGCTAATCAGCATATCGTAAAAACACCTGGAATTTATATCTTGAGACCAATCAAAATTGGGATAAAAATTAGAAAAATCACGATATACTCGCATACATTCCTCATAAAAATGGGGAATGTTTGCAGAGTGTGGCTTTAAATTGGAACCCAAGGCCGAATTTACATGCCGTAGCGAAAGACCAATCCAGTATTTGGCAAAATAAACCCATTTAGCCTCGTGATCGTGCAAAATCTTGCAAATGTGTTTTAAATAAAAAGATTTAATTTTTGTTTCTATATCCAAAATATTAAGCCCTCCATGTTTGACTTTAGCATAAAAAGCAGTACTTTTCATAGGTTCCTTACGTTCGGTACCCCATATATACTTAAACATATGAAACCTAAACTGGGTCAAATATCGACTAGGTAACGGTAATATTTTGGCAACATACCAAATCTTAGAACAAGCCAAAATATTGGTGACGTTACATCTTCCAAATATGGACAGATGAGTCTTTTTGTAAAACTGAAAATTAGAAAGAAATTTATTTAAAATAATGTGCCAATTGTCATCTGCAGTCACATTGCGACCGAAATAAATGCCTAAAATTTTTGTGCTGTCGGGCCAACTAATACCAAAGGTGTGATCTGCAGAACTCTTAAATTTGCCGAAAGTTAGGCCCTTTGTTTTCTCCAAATTACGCTAGGCAGACGACACGACTGAAAACCGTTCACACTGAAACAACAACCGCTCTACACTCGCCCTATTCTTACATATACCAGTCGTGTCGTCTGCATAGCCGACAATTTTAGCTTCTTCGTTCGAACCAGGGATCTTGATACCGTAAAAAAAAGGTTCTAACGTTAAAATATATAGCAAAGGAGATAAACTGCAACCCTGACGAATCCCTCTCGCGATCTTAATCTTTTCAGAAATGTGGTTATTGACAATGACACTACTAAAAATATCAGTATATAGCAATTTTATCCACTGGATAAAATAAGGTCCAAAGGCATACTTTTCTAGGCACCGAAATAAAAAGTTGTATTCAATTCTTTCAAAAACTTCCTGCTGGTCTAAAGAAATATAAAAGACTTACAGGTCCTTTTGATTAATATAATCAATGACACTACGTAAAAGCAAAAGATTGTCTTCGATTGATCGACCCGGAACAGAACATGTCTGATCAGGGCCGACAATCTCCCCCAAAACACACCGTAATCTCATTTGAAGCGTCTTTGACAACAGTTTATAATCGACATTTAACAGTGAAATTGGGCGCCAATATTTGAGTAACTGTTTCTGCTTAGGATCAGACTTGAAATTGACCTAATATAAATACATGATTATATTATATACACAGAAAATACCCAGATACTCACTAAATACAATCCAGCTATGAATAACATATATATAACAAGACAGAAATCTGAAAAATAAAAATTGATAGAATTAACATATTGAATTTAAGTTTTATGTATTTTTCCACCCCCTTGTTTGGACTAGCACTAGATCTTCCATTCTTACTCACTTTCTTCCAATTTTGTTGGTCTCCTTCATGTATATTAATAATAAGTTTGTCACTATTAGAACCAGAACTATCACTATCGCTATCGCTGTCTCCGGACGCCATTTCCTCAGCCCAAACTGGTACGGGGTCTGGGGAAAAGAGATGGGTGGCTTTATTTTCCTCGTTATCTTTTTTTCCCTGCTCTTCGGTAAGAACAATCATTTCACTGGGGGCGACAGTTTCATTGGAGGCCAGGCTTTCACTAGGGGCATCACTGATTTCTTCGGAATTAGAAACATTAGTGCCATTAACGGCGTCGGCATACGAAACTTTACCTTGTTGCCTTATTCCGACTGAATTTAGTAGGGCAGTCTCTCGCCATATGACCGGTTTGCTTACAATGCAGACATAGTGGCTGTCTGTCTGAGCACATAACCCTAATTCTAAAAGACCTCACACCTGGGACGCTAATAACGTGTGGGACAGAGTAATATTGTAGATCAGTACATTCAAGTTTAATTCGTCGGAGACCAGATTTTGTTCCATTGAGGGCGTGTCTAGGACGATATTCCTCTTGTATTTCGCTAATCGTAGTGCCATATTGATTAAAAACCTTTTTAATAAAGTTATCTGTTATAAATGGAGGAATCCAATGACCTCTGATATTCATAATACGTTTGTTAGCATCGGAAAACGTGAAAATTATGTTTTGAACCTTGATCGATTTTGCTTCTAAAATTTGTCTGCGTGTTCTTGAATTGACAGAGTCACAAACCATTCCTCAGTTTTTTCCAATTTCCAAAGGGCCTCTATTGCGCTATTGTATTTTAACTTAAGACATGACTTAACAGCAAAAAAAAAAAAAAAAAAAACATTTCTCTACCTGTTAAGAAATTTCCATATCTTTCCACTATTATCTTTACATTCCTTCTCACAATTGATTCATCGATATCCTGATCTGTCACACATATTTCAGACATTCTCTCCATGTTGGTCATAATTAGGGTTAGCAACCCAAAACAACTGAAAATTCTTCTGTATCAGATATTAAGCTAATAAGAACAGATACTACTATATTTTTCCTTTTGAACTTATAATTATTTCGATATTCCCATATACATAATTTGGCTGTATTAACTAAAAGTAAAATAATATCAATAATAATAGGAGAATATTTAGGAAACTGGAGAAATCTAACATGAATGAAATTTAAAATACAGTCAATACTGGTCATGCGGTCACCTCTATTCAGCGTGACCCTGCTCTAACGGTCATTCAAATTGTAAATTGGTTTGAAGTTAAAATAGAAAACCAGCCTTTAATTAATGTCCACAATGGGGATACAATATTACATAAATAAAAGGCATGTTCAACAGTTTCTATACCATTGCAATAAGTACATAATTAGCCAAAGTATGCCCTCTACAATATAAGGTCCACATGCAAGGAACAATGTCATGACACATTCGCCAAGCCAAGCTCCTTGCATGTGGATCTACAAAATTATTATGTACTTGTTTAAAAGACATTTTGAAATCTAAATTTGGAAAAAGTTTAAAAGTAGGATTTTCTTTTATTACTGTTTTCATCAAAATATATCATGATTAGTAGTGGTGGGTTTTTCCAATCAAAATTTGGCTCTAGAAAATCAAAATTTTTTAATACATCAATACATTGCTGATAAAATAACGGAATAGTTGAAGAGTGGGGTATAGAATTATTGTAATACTTATTGTCATATTTTCTTAAATAAAGACCCATATAATATACATTAAAATACATGTAGACATATTTTGCATCGTAATTATTAAAAATAAAATGAATATGTTTTAAACGCATAGCATAAAGTTTGTAAAGAATATTAATAACATTTAAAACCCAAATAAACTTATCCCGAAACCTCCGGCTAACGTCAGCTCTAAGCTTTTAGAACAAAGAATAGGCACGAGGTGTGAGCACCACAAATGCCACTCAAATTGCGGGCCTATTCTTTTTTAGGGGGGGGGGTCTTTTAAATTGTTTTATGGGGTGGGCCACAGCAATAATCAATTCTAATGTTAGTGGACAACAAGATTCAGTTTCAATCCAGGTAGAAAGGTAAATCAATGAAGGTGCAATCTGGGGACACGACAGAAAGAGATGATCTACATCTTCTATGGCAGATTTACATATCACACAATGACGATATTTAGACATACCATAGTTAAATAATACAGAACCAACAGGTAAAACATTATGTATTATTTAGAAACTGACTGTTCTGGATATCAGGGTAACAAATTTGTTCTGTAAATTCACAAATGAAATAACAAAATCAATGTTTGGGGACTTCTTGACACAACGGACTTCTCTATCAAGACTTAACAGAAAAATGTCATAAATTCTTTTTGTATTAAAGGTCGACCACATCAAAGTAATATTGTGAGAATTACAAATATCAACAAATTTACCAAGGGCTTGAAGACACTCTTGATAAAAAACAGGTAAGTTTATATTATGTGGTATGGAATTTGAAAATAATTCTTTATTATATTTTTTAAGACTAAACCCAACCCAGTACAATGCAATCCCTACCCATCTACCAGAATCACCCCTTAAAATCTTAACTAAATGAAATACTGTGAAGGAGAGGATTTTTTATACGCCCACATGGAAACGGTTTTTGAGTTATTGCCCTCGACTTAGGAAAAACGCGTCAAATTTTGGTTGTATCCACAATAGAGGCTACAGTTTTATCCGATCTTAATGAAACTTGGTATAAATGTATATATTGATGATATCTCGGTCAAGTTCGAAAATGGAAATTATCGCATGAACGGTTTTTGAGTTATTGCCCTTGACTTAGAAAAATTTTGTCAAAATTTTAGTTTCGATGGAATAAGTCCTCCAATTTTCAAAGGATGTTCATGAAACTTGGTGTGAGCATTGGAATTGATTTGGCCTCAGTCAAGTTTGAATTTGACAGTTTTCATGAATTTTTGAGTTATTGCCCTCGACTTAATAAAAACGCGTCAAATTCGGGTTGTATCCACAATAGAAGCTACAGTTTTTATCCGATCTTAATGAAACTTGGTATAAATGTATATATTGATGATATCTCGGTCAAGTTCGAAAATGGAAATTATCGCATGAACGGTTTTTGAGTTATTGCCCTTGACTTAGAAAAATTTTGTCAAAATTTTAGTTTCGATGCAATAAGTCCTCCAATTTTCAAAGGATGTTCATGAAACTTGGTGTGAGCATTGGAATTGATTTGGCCTCAGTCAAGTTTGAATTTGACAGTTTTTCAATGAATTGTTTTAAGTTATTTCCCTTGACTTAGTAAAATTGCGTCAAAATTCTATTGTGGTTGCAATAAGAAGCTTTAATTTTCAATGGATTTTTATGGAACTTGGTGTAAGCATCAGAATATTGATTTTAGCATTGTTTGTTGCCCTTTTTGGGGTTTCTGTTATAATTTTTATTTTAATGTATTGATTTTCTAGTTTTAATTTTTGTTTTTATTTTAAATCGTATTCAAGTGCTATATAGCCCGTTTTGGTGCTGATGCACTTTAATTCATTTCATTTTCCCTAAACCCATAGGAATAATATCTAAAGGATCAATACCAACTTCACTTCTCAAAAGTCAACATACTGGTTTATGTAAACAAAATCTGATCCAGACACCGAGGTGAAAGAAATGGTACGATCAATAATATCAGCCATTTTGGTTCCTAAAGTAAAATTGTATCCTTCCAGGACGGTCTTAAGAAAGTCGTTCTTTTAAATAAAATAAATTAAAAAAAAAAAGCAAATAAAAGTGATATATCTTTTTTTTCATTCTTTCTTTCTTGCTTCGTTCCCTTATGCCTAAACCCCAGTAATAAAACTGTGTTTTGATAGCTCAAGTCAAGAAATGGCTTCAGGGATTACTGGGTTGTGTGAAACGTCGGGCTAACGTCAGCTCTAAGCTTTTAGAATAAAGAATAGGCACGAGTTGTGAGCAGCACAATTAATGCTACTCAAATAGCAGGCTTATTCATTTTAGGGGGGGGGGGATTTCTTTTAAATTGTTTTATGGGGTGGGCCACGCCTGGAAGTACTGCAATACCAGGGCAACCCGTGATGAGGGCGGAGCAAGCTCCGGGCACCTCATCTAGGTCCAAAAATCAGTTTAATATCGAAGTACCCCGATGGGGTACGTATCAGATATTAAGCTGATAAGAACAGATACTTTACTTTTGAATAAATTTATGAAACAAAAATGATATATACATATGAATGATAACATAACGAATTAAAAACATTACAATCATACTCTTTCATTCACCCATTTTCACACCACATCTCTCACACAGTCACACATTTACATAATATATCAAATATACATAATGACATTAAACTACCATACACTTTCATTCACCCAATCTCACACCATATTCTCACACAATCACACATTTATATATATAAAAGTTATTATATCGATAAGTCCAAATGTACCGCCTAGCCAAAGCAACGACCAATAAAATAACGTCGTGTATAATTTTACCTTTCTTTGTGGGATATCGTTAAAAATAACGTGCCAAACATTGAGATCAATCTCACCCAAACTAAGAGCAACAACCCAATTACGAGCTATTCTCCATAAAAACTGTACAACACTGCAATAATAAAATAAATGTGTGAGTTTCTGGGTATTTTGTACAAAAAATTTTTTTTAAAAAGTAACAAAAATTGGTAGGAACAATATTATTTACAAGTTTGAAAGTAGTCTCTCTGCTGTAAGCGTGATCAGCACCTAATAATATTAACACACTTCTACGGCCGATATCTTATGAACAGGAGTGCAAAAAATAAAAACAAAAACTTTTATTTTTTATTTTCGATATGAAATAGTAGATAAAAACGATAAAATTGACGTTTTTAAAATTTCCATTTCCTAGCCCCTTTAATTCTAATATGACTACTGGTCCCGACTTTATCAACAATAAAATTCTAAAATTTTGTTCTAAAACATTATCAAATCCCTTGTCAAAACTTTTCAATCTCTGCGAAGAACATTGGGTATTCCCAGATATTTGGAAGAACGCCAATGTTACACCTCTACATAAGAAAGACGAGTCGACTATGTGTTATAATTATCGACCGATTTCTTTAATAAGTTAAATTGGAAAAGTTTTCGAAAAACTTATTTATAAACGCATTTTTAGTTTCCTTACACATAATAAATTCTAACTAAATACCAATCTGGGTTCATTCCAAGAGACTCAACTACTTAACAGTTAATATCCATTTATGACGACGTATTAAGAAACCTAGACAATGGCATAGAAACGAATATGGTTTTCTTTGATAAAATTTGGCTAAAGGCCCTGTCACATAAACTTAACTCAGTAGGAATCCGTGGTAAACTTTTAGCTCTTTTAGAGAAGTATCTTACAGAGAGAAATCAAGCAGTGGTTTTAAATGGCGTAAGGTCAAATACTAGGCAATTTAACGCTGGTGTTCCCCAAGGCTCTGTGCTTGGGGCCCCCTTCTTTTTTTTTCATGGAAATGTGGACGTATATTGCCGCCGCCCCTGTCCGTCCGTCCGTCGGTCCGTCCACATTTGTTATATCCACGATAGAGGCTACAGTTTTTATCCGATCTTAATGAAACTTGGTATACATGTATATATTGATATCTTGGTCAAGTTCAAAAATGGAAATTATCGCATGAACGGTTTTTGAGTTATTGCACTTTACTTAGTAAAAACGTGTCAAATTTGGGTTGTAACCACAATAGAAGCTACAGTTTTTATCCGATCTTAATGAAACTTGTTATACATGTATATATTGATGATATCTCGGTCAACAGTTTTTTAGTTATTGCCCCTGCCTCTATATTTGTTGTAGACACAATAGAAGCTACAATTTTTAATGGATTTTAATGAAACTTGGTGTGAGCATTGGAATTGATAAGACGGTTGTCAACTTCGAATTTGAAGATTTTTTGATGAACTGTTTTTGAGTTATTGCCCTTGACTTATTTACATCACTTCAAAATTTATTGTTGATGCAATAGAAGCTACAATTTTCAATGCATTTGAATGACACTTGGTATGAGCATTGGAATTGAAAAGGCGGTGGTCAGGTTCAAATTTGACGCTTTTTTGATGAATGAGTAATTGCCCTTGACTAAGTAAAATTGCGTAAAAATTCATTTTCTGTAGACACTATAGAAGCTACAATTATCTATGGATTTTAATGAAACTTGGTGTGAGCATTGGAATTGATAAGACGACAGTCAAGTACGATTTTGCGGTAAACAGTTTTGGAGTTATTGCCCCTGCCTCTATATTTGTTGTAGACAAAATAGAAGCCGACGGTCAAGTTCAAATTTGAAGATTTTCGATGAACAGTTTTTTAGTTATTGCCCTTGACTTAGTAAGATTGCGTCAAAATTTTATTGTGGGTTCAATAGAAGCTATAATTTTCAATGGATTTTGATGAAACTTGGTGTGAGCATTGGAATTGATAAAGACAACAGTCGAGTTTGAATTTGGCAATTTTTTTGATGAACAGTTTTTGAGTAATTGCCCTTGACGTAGTGAAATCTTGTCAAAATTTTAGTTTCGATGCAATAAATCCTCCAATTTTCAGAGGATTTTCATGAAACATGGTGTGAGCATTGGAATTGATTAGACCTCAGTCAATGAATTTGACAGTTTTTCAATGAACTGTTTGAGTTTTTGCCCTTGACTTCAATATCCATTTAGTGAATGTTTTTGAGTCATTGCTCAATTTATTTTTCAAATTCAATGCTGCCAGTGGGCGTATGTTACCTTGCCTAGCAAGTTATCTTTATAAATTATATTACAGAACATATAAACTCTAGTATTCGCCTATTCGCTGATGACACCTCGTTTTATCTTAGTATTGAAGATAAAGCGAAGTGTTGTCAAATGCTTAATGAAGATATTCAAACTATGTTTGATTGGTGAAGAAAATGGAAAGTGACTTTTAAAATAAAACAACATGTATAACTTTTTCGAGAAAGATTACCCCTTCTGTTTTTGCCCTTAATTTTAATGGAACTATATTAACTGACTCACAAACACTTGGGAGTTATTTTTAATAAAAATTGTTCCTGGACTGCACACATAAATTATATTGTGTCGAAATCTTCCAAAATGATTGATTGTCTTCGAAGCCTCAAATATAGACTCTCAAGGAAATCACTAGAAACTCTATACAAACAATTCATTCTACCCATTTTTGATTACGCAGATGAACTCTGGTCAAGCTGCTCTCAATTCGATTCCAGCAAGCTTGAAAAGTAACATTTAGATGCAATACGCACAATTACAGGTCTCGTACGTGGCACTTCTCGTAGAGTTCTATACAAAGAATCCGGGTTCACCACTTTGCATGACCGCAGCTCTTCATAAATTAGTTTTATTTTACAAGATGGCTAAAAGGTTAACACCTCAATATCTGAGTATTCTGGTTCCTCCAGAAACGTCTATTTTAAATCCGTATTCCGTTAGAAATTTTGACCAGCTTCGTACCATATCTTGTAAGACAGAATCATATAAATTATCATTTTTACCTGCTTCCGTCGTTCTTTCATATTTTTTCTTTCTTGAACGCTCCCTGCAGATCGTCCATACCAGATTACGACATTCCAAATCATCTCTGAATGCTCATAAATTCTTAATGCATATTTCTGATTATCCATCCTGCTCATGTGGCCATTTATTTGCAGATAGCGAACATCTCCTTCTTTTCTGTAGAAATTTTTCTTCTAATCGTTCATCAACAATTGACCTTCTACATGGCATCCCCTCTCTTTCCTTCCAAATTAACGGGAATATATTCCAAACTGTACATAACTTCATTTCTTTAGCCAAACGTTTTGACCGCATTACGTGATATATTCCTCACACATATTGACTGTTATATTATTTTAACTTGTTTATAACGACCGTCATACCACTGATTGATTTACTGTTTCATTTATTCTTTTGTTCATTTATTTATGCATTCATTCATTTATTGGTTCAGTTTGTATTGTGTATATATATTATAGCGAGGCTGATTAGAATAAGCTCCAAGCTTGTTTCTGTATTGACTACTATATTCTGTATATAGAAATTGATATTGCTTAATGAAATAAATATTGTTTAAACCAAAATTAACTCTTAAGTTTCTTCACACCCCCTTCTTTGGACTCTTATTATATAGCCGAGAATGTTTATTAACTTTTTTTCCAATCTTCACCTTCGTTGGCCTCAACATCTATAATTAAACTATTGTCACTATCACTGTCACTTAAACTGGCCATTTCTTCGGCCCAAACTTTCGCCTGGTCGGGGGAAAAAAGGTGGGTGACCACAGGGGTTCTTCAACCTCCTCTACAATAACGTTCGGGGTGTCATCCTTCGGGGCGTCCTCAGGGGGGTTTATAGCTGGCGTTTCACTGATATTAGTCAGAGCGTCCGCGTAAGAAGGTTTTCCATCTATTTTCCTTATTTCCTGCTTCATAGGACAATCTCTGGCCATGTGCCCGGTTTGTTTACAATAAAGGCACAGCGGTTGTCTATCTGAACATGCTACCAAAATCCTGAAAGGTCTTACCCCTGGTACCATAATATAACGATCCAAAACGAATACCGAGTAATTTTTGAGACTCCACCCAATTAACGCCAAACTGTTGAGGGGAGTATTCTAAGTTGCCAATTGCTAGAACAGTTGTTTTCAGTTTATTCAGACGAGCACCGGAGCCTCGACCGTACCGTTCATAAACCTATAGCATTCGATCAACACTACAAACGTCCTTACAGATTCCAGTGGCATCGTCTGCATAACCCGAAACTTTAGCATCTTCAGAATAACCGGGTATCTTAATCCCTCTGATATGTAGATCTTTACGGATTCGTATCAGGAATGGTTCCAGGCAGATGACAGTTGAGCAAGGGAGACAATCCACAACCTTGTCTCAAGCGTTTCGTGACTGAAGACCTTTCTGATACGAAACCGTTAACGATAACTTAGCTATAAACATCACTACAAAGCATGAAAGATGGACCGAAATTATAATTTGAAAGGGCCGAAAATAAGAATCTGTGATTCAACAAATCAAAAGCTTTCCTACTGTCTATTGACAGCAATGCGCAATTTAGATCCTTCTGATTTACATAGTCAATGATATTCCGAATAAGATGTAAGTTATCAGCTATGGACCGCCCAGGGATAGAGCAAGTCTGATCTGGGTGCACTATGTCGCCAATAACTAGACTCAGCCTTCGATGGATGGATTTAGATAAAATTTTGTAATCTACATTTAAAGAGAAATAGGGCGCCACAATTTCAATAATTGTGCTTTAGTTCTGTCTTTACATAGGAGAGTTATATGTCCTCTGACGTGCTCCGACTCGAGCAAAGTAGACCAATTTCAAAAGACATGTTATAGAACTCCACTAAGAAGAGACCTAAAATTTAAAAAAGTGTAGATAAAATCCCACAGTCAAACCATCACTACCTGGACTAGAACCTAATTTCATCTGCTGTAAAGAATTTTGAATTTCGTCAAAGGTAACAAAACCTTCGCAGCTTTCCGAAATGTTATTGTCTAGACGAGGCACGTCATCCAAAAATTCATCACAGATCGTGATATCAACTTTTTCTTCTGTAAATAAATCAAGGTAAAAATTACGGGCGATTTCTAATAATTTTGAATTTTCCGAATGTAAAATGTTGTCCAAATCTTCAAGTTCCGTTATAGTTTTATCTTTAGAGCGTTTTTGTACTTTAGCTATGAAAAATTAAATGACCTCGGTCCGTAGCCAATGCGAGATCATTTAATTCCATCAATTTGTTCCGAATATGCGCCCCTATTTCTTGCTTCAGCCAAAACTAAATCAGTGTACCGTTTTTCTAATTCGCGCTTTAGGGAATTATTATTTTTTGATTTTTGCTTACAGTAAGCAACAGTGAAAGATTTGATTTCTAATTTGGTCTTTTCCCACCACTCATGAGTAACTTGTTTTGAAAGGATGGTTTATGTCCAAAAAGCTCTAAATTCCAAAATAAAAGAACCATCCTGTAATATAGAATTATTGAACTTCCAATAACCAGGTCCGATAGCACGTGAGTTGTTCAATCGAACAGTAATACCGATAAAATCATGGTCCGAAAAATGACAAGGCCAAACTTTGTGTTCAATAAGGCTGTCTTTAGCAAATCTGCTAGGAATGTAAAAGCGGTCTATTCTAGTACTGACATTAAAACCTCTCCATGTAGTTATGATATCAGTGTGATGCAGGAACCGAAAGGCGTCCACAAGACTAAAATCAGCCATGATCGACCGCAACTGGACGCGACCTTCAGCCCCTGCATATGGATTTCCTCCAATCTTATCTATACTTGGATCCATTATAAAGTTAAAATCACCTGCAAAAATTAGAATAAAGGATGTTAAACAATATTTATAAAGCATGTTAAAAAAGGCTCTTCTCTCCGTACAAGACGGTGAAGATGCAAATATATTTAAAAATCTAAATGAAGTTCCTTTCAATTTCTATATCTACAAATAACATTCTGCCTGCATAATCGTAATCGAATTTTAAAATACTATAATTAAGGTTTTTATTAATAAGTATACCTACACCATATTGCCTGTTACATCCAAAACTCCAAACAGTCTTATAATTTGTACGGTTCTCAATCTCTGACCCTTCACTCACAGATTCAATATGACTTTCTTGCACCAGACACACATCAGCTTTCATACTTTTCAGAGATCGATTTCATATTGTCGTCTAAATCATTCCTGGGTCTTTTAGCAATTGTTGAAACCAAATCACTATCATTTTCATTTAAAATTCTATCGATCTTTAAACTTTGTTCTTTAAGTTCTTCAAAAGTTTCATTTCCCATTCCATCACTATCTGAATCGCTACTTTCGACGTCTTCTTCAGTCACGTTGGGTCTTGGCTGTGATATAACTTTCTGTGCGTATGTTATCGGTTTATTTTGCCTTGGACATTCAAGTCCCCTGTGACCAACACACGCGCACTTTAAACAGAGAGGCAGGCGACCAACAGCAGTGATTAATACTCTCAAGTTACCATTATAGAGAGATAACATATGAGGAACGTTTAGAAAATTGTTTTCAGTAATGTTCATTACAACTGTCCTAATTCCATTCTTGATCGAATCATTAGTCAAATTGCCTTCAGAAATGTTCATAACTTTACCATAAGTTTTTAAGGTTCCATCATAAAAATATTTAAGGTCAAAATTGTCAATAATATTTATTTTTGTGAATAAAACAAGAGGTTGAAATCTATCTACTAAATCAAACATGGATAGATGTTGTTAGGTTAAAATAAAAACTACCTAATCAGATATCAACTTGTTCATTGTTGTATAACCCATTTAATATTAGTAAATATAGTACACTCTTGATAAAAAAAAAACAAGCATATCGAAATTATGTGGAACAAGGTTTGAATATAATTCCTTTTTATATTTAACCAAACAGAGGCCAACCCAATAGAGGGCTATTTCTACCCACCTACCAGTATCACCTCTTAAAATCTTAACTAGATGGAAAACTCGGAAAGAAAGTATTTTAAAATGAATATTTATAAGACCAACCCCACCATGAAACTTGCTGAGATACATCGTGTTCCTTCTGATAGGCTCACTATCAAAACCCCAAACAAACTTAAAACATTTCCTATGAAGGGATGAAACAATCTGAAGATTAAATGGAAGAACTGAACACATGTACCACAATTTGGACAGGGCCATAGTATTGCAAATCATGGCTCTTCCAAAAATCGACATTGATCTTTTCCCAAAAAGATCCAGAACAGACGTTATTTTTTGAATCAAAGGATGCCACACATCATGTTTAACGAACCTACCAAATGGAAAACCAACAATCTTCTGATAATTATCCACCCAAGAAATGCCAAAAGGATGATCTGATCTTGTTGACCATTTCCCAAAATAAATACCTTTAGATTTTAAAAAAATTAACTTAGCTCCTGAAGCTCTGTCGTAAAGTTGACAAAGAGACAAAACTTTATTAGCGTAGGCATCAGACGAACAAACACAAGTTGCATCATCAGTCTTGATCAAGACACACAAATGCACACGGCAAACCCTTTTGCTCCACGTAATCAACAACTGACCGCAACAAACGACCATTATGGACTATGGATCTACCAGGTACAGCTCATGTCTGATCAGGATGAACAATTGTATGCATTATATGCCCCAAACGGGTGGATAAAATTTTAGAAAGTATTTTCAAATCCACGTTAAGAAGAGATATCGGTCGGTAATTCTTCAAATTATCCTTTCGGATTCTTGCAAATCAGCGAGATATATGAGACTCTCTGAGAAGGAGATAAACAACCCTCAACAAAGACTTCATCATACAATCTCAACAAGAACATCAAAGTTGGAAAGATAAAATTCTCTTGTTAACCCATCATATTCTGGAGCTTTATCCTTCTGCATTGATTGCAGAGCTTCCAGATAAAATTCCTTAGTCAGACCATCTGGACCAGGAGATTTCTCACTCTTCATATCTTTAAGGGCAGTTAAAATTTCATCTTCTGAAATTTTACTTTCCAGTGAATCCTTGACAGATTTGTCCAAAATGGGCAAATCCGCTAAGAAATCACAAGTCTCAGAAAAATCTGTTTCCTCCTTTGAAAAAAGAGTTGAATAAAATGTAAAATATTAACAATGCATAATACATAAAAACAATCTATGATCGTGGTATTGGTGGTACAAAGGCGATTACCATCCTGAATACAAGTAATTGTTTTCTTAGCACCACGATCATACTCCTTCTTCAAGAAAAAACGAGACGGTCTTTCCTCATTTTCAATAGCATTTGACATTGACCGAACGCGAGAACCCTCAATCTTCTCATCTTCCAAACAGCGAACCTGATGTTTTATTTCCGCAATACGAGAGGAAAAAAACCCAGGAGTTAACAAATCGTGTTCGGTCAAAGTCCAATACTCTGATTTTAAAGCTGACACTTCAGAATCTCTTTGTAACAATGTTTTACTTTGAAATTCTTTACAAAAAGTTTTAATATGACGTTTAAAAATGTCCCAATTTTCTAAAGAAAGACCCTCAATAGAAATTAGGAATGGAAAAGCATTGAAAAATAAACGAAAATCCTGATTAAAATTAAAACAAGTAACACCTAAATTTTTACATTTCCAATATCCTTTCCCTATTGAAATATCAGGATTTAAGTTTAGACTAAAAGATATACAGGAATGACCCGAAAAAATTAAAGGCTGAGTTTGAAAACTACAGGTGAAAGGCAAAATATTAGATTTTACATAGAATCTATACAACCTGCAAGCAGTTGAGGAGCTGCTCCAGGTTGGACAGATTAAATCTGAATTGTGAAATCTGAAAACGTCTCTAAAATTAAAAGGTTGAATTATGTTGTTAAAATCAACAATACTAGGAGGAAACAAAAAACGTCTCTAAACTATGGATAAAGTCTTTCCTCTCTGACGATTTATTTGGACAATATATATTTATAAAACGTATGGGGCATTCATTGAAATCAATATCCAACACTACCAAACGACCGTCTTAATCAAAATGAAAATGAAAAAGCTTAAAATTTAAAGATTGTCTTAAGAGAGCAGCCGTACCACAGCTACGACGTGATCCGAAAGACCAAAAGCATTTGTAATTAATAATTGACTCGAACCGTCTTGCGGTTTTAATGTCAGAAACATGTGTTTCTTGTTAAAAAAAACTACATTAAAAACTTCCAATGTTATAAAATTATGTAAATAGTATATCTTATTGGTACTTAAAAGGCCATTGCAATTAATGGAAGCAATTTTAAGAGCCATTTTGAAAATTGGAAAAAAGAAAGATTTATAAATACAATTTATGAATATTTTTTATAAAATAACACTGAAATCAATTAATAACATCCTCCTCAGAGGATGTCTCACTCGATTCCACCATGTCACCATCAGTGGACTGGGCTGGTGTAATACCCCCAGCACCAAAAAGTTCCTCATTTATCCGTTCCACATCAGCAATATTTTCATGTGCTTCATGTGAAACATTTTCATAATCAGTAATAGAGACATCTGTCTCTAATACCATTTGCTTATCATCAACTTTTTTGGATTTAACAGCAGATCCAGACACATTTGTTTTACTGGGAACACATTTAGCTCCAGCTGCAGCAGAAACAAGCTTAGCCGATTGGAGCTTTACATTTGTTTTAGTCGGGGGAGAAGGGGGTTGAAAAGCAATTTTTTTGGACGAGATATTCTCTTCATTTGAAGAGTTCTTAACATTAACTGAAACTAAATTCGACTCAGAAGATGTTCGTTTTTTACCACTGTTTTTTGAAGTAAAAAAACCTTCATCATCCACCCTATCCTAATACAACTTGACATGAGTAGGGGGAGGAGGAGAAACAGCAGGGCGAGGTAATCGTGAGGGCTTGGCAACCAAGGTAGAAGCATATACAAAATCTGACTGTGCTTTACCCATAACTTTTTCAGATGAAACTGTATCTACTCAAAACAAGACTCAAAATGTCTACCCTAGGTGGACTTTACGGGCTGTCGGAGTACGAATGCCCAACCCTGACCACCGGAACAGCTCAGAAACCTACTCAAAACTCGATTCTCTTGAGGCGTTTATAAAGAGTCGTTCTCGCTGCGCATGAATGCCGGATACTGGTACTCTTTATTTTTGAAGAAAATCTAAGCATAAGAACAGATAATACACTTTTTTGTTCTTTTTTTACATAAAAGTTTATTCATCTATTAGCCAAGTACCAGATGTTATAGTACAATATATATACAATTAAAATGGACTCTGAATAAACTGTTTAAAATTACCACCAGAACAAAAACATATTTACAAAAATTATATTCATACTTCGTACAAAATTCATAATCTATATACAATATCTTACAGTATATTTACATAATATATATCACACAAAAATATATAATAATACATACATCTATTTACAATATCTTGCAGTATATTACATAAATAAAAGGCATGTTCAACAGTTTCTATATCATTGCAATAAGTACATAATTAAGCCAAAGTATGCCCTCTACAATATAAGGTCCACATGCAAGGAACAATGTCATGACACATTCGCCAAGCCAAGCTCCTTGCATGTGGATCTACAAAATTATTATGTACTTGTTTAAAAGAAATTTTGAAATCTAAATTTTGAAAAAGTTTAAAAGTAGGATTTTCTATTATAACTTTTTTCATTAAAATATCATAAAATTGTTTTGTACTTATAGGTTTTTTTTCTCTAAGTCAAAATTTTATGACGAATAGAAGAATTAAAAAAATTTCAATTTCAATACTTTTAAACTGAAAAATAACAATTTTGCCGAATTATTAAAGAATAATGATTGTTTTAAAACCTTAAAAAATTTAAAAAATTTTACTTTAAAAAAAACCCCATAAAAATACACTCTCTAAATTTGAAATATTTTTGCCAAATAATTTAAAAATTGAAAATTTGAAAAAGTGTAAAATGTTTTTAAAAGGGAAATACATAAATTTTTTAAATAAAAATGTTAAATGACAGTTTAAACCAAAAATTGACTTATCCCCAATTTTTATAAAACAGCTTTTTCTTTAAAAATTTGGGTTCAAATTTATTCGTTTGCCAAATGAATTTAAAAATGTGAGAATTGAGAAAAGTGTTATAATGTTTTGGACAAATAATAACGGAACCTACATACCAAATTTTTGAACATAAAACAGTGTTAGAAATGACAGATCTACCAAAAATTGACATATCCCGGTCTTTATATTTATGAAGGGAGGTATCTAGCTTATTCAAAATTTTACTAAAATTGTCGTCTGCTGTAATATTTTGACCAAAAAAAAACACCTAATAATTTTTGGGAATCTACAAACGAAACATTATACTGAAAATCTGAAAAATCCAAACCAAAATTTAAAATAGATGTCTTTTGGTAATTGAGTTTAGCTCCAGAAGCTAACCCATACTCATTAAAAGTTGTAATGACACGCTTAACAGAGGAAACATTTAAACATATGGCCGAAACATCGTCTGCAAAAGCAGTAACCTTACTGTCTTCAGGACAGCCTGGAATTTTCAAACCCTTTATAGAGGTATCAAGACGAATAGAATTTAAAAAAGGTTCTAAAATTATGACAAAAAGTAAAGGAGACAGGGGGCAACCCTGCCGAACCGAACGAGTTACAGGAAAGGGATCTGAGATAAAACCATTTACCAAAACACTACTAGAAATATTACAATATAAAAGTTCTACCCCAGAAATGAAATTATAACCAAAACCAAAAGCCTTAAGGGCTGAAAATAGGAATTTAAAAGAGCATCTGTCAAAAGCTTTCAATAAATCTAAATTTAATAGAGACATCGGAATATTTTTAAGTTTAACATAGTCAAATATATTTCTTAATAAATGTAAATTATCACTTATAGATCTACCTTTAATAGAACAGGTTTGGTCAATATGTATAATAGAACTAATAACATTACTTAAACGTAACTGTAAAATTTTAGCAAGTATCTTATAATCATAATTCAGTAGACTTATGGGTCTCCAATTTTTCATTAAATGAGAGTTTTTTGGATCTTTACAAAGTAAGGTTATATAAGAAATTCTTAATGAAAAGGGTAAAACATGATAATCAAAACACAAATTATATAACTTAACTAATACAGGTCCAATAATATCAATAAATTCTATATAAAAATTAACACAAAAACCATCCGAACCAGGACTACGATCTAATTTCAATAAACCCAAAGCTGCTTTAATTTCGTCCAAAGTGATTCGATCAATACTTTCTGAATCCTCACACTGAGCTGTGGCAGGTTAGTTAAAAATTTCTGACAATAAAAATCGTCTGCTTTTTCTTCAGTGAACAGGTCATAGTAAAAGTCACGCGCTATACGTATTATATTTTTAGTGTCCGAATAAGTAGCCAAATTAGAATTGTCTTTAAAGGAGTGTATAATTTTGTCATTACCACGTTTGATTTCTTTTTCAATAAAATATTTTGTGGGCTTTTCATTATTATCTAAATATTGAGCTTTTGAACGAACGATATTCCCGCCAAAGATAAATTTCTAAGCTCTGTTTTCACCGACTTAATTTCTTCAAAAAGCGTCCCAGGATTAGACTGCTCGGCCGAAATTAAAATACTAAATCGTTTTTCAAGGGCACGTCTTTCTTTACTTGCCAAAATTGCTTTACGCTTACAATAATTGATAGTGAATTCTTTTGATTTAGATTTAAATTCTTCCCACAGATCGAAAGTTAAATCATTACATAAATTTAGAAAATTTGCGGTGAAATAGGAACGAAAAGACGCGGTAAAATCTTGATCCTTTAAAACAGAGCTATTAAACTTCCAATATCCAGTCCCAATTTGAATAGCATTATCTAAAGTAATTATAGCCAATACATAATCATGATCAGAAAAATTACATGGAAAAATTTTATGATCGTAGAGCGAAATGGTAAATCTACCTGGAAAATAGAATCTATCTATACGTGTTGAAACTCCAGCTCTTTGCCAAGTGCAAATGGTTTCATTAGGCTTTAAAAATCTGTACAAATCAACTAAATTAAAATCATTTATAATCTTTTGTAATTGAACATGACCTTCATTTCCAGTATTAGGATTGCCACCTAATTTATCAATTGACTTCAAAATGCAGTTAAAATCACCCCCTAAACAAAGAACTTTAGAAGTTACACAATATTTATACAAATAATTAAAAAAATCTCTTCTGTCAGTATTGCCTACAGGGGCATAAATATTCAGAAATCTAAACTCAATACCATAAATTGAACAATCTACATAAATTAATTTACCTTCAAAATCATAATCAAATTTAATTAAATTAAAATTTAAATTTTTAGAAAATAAAATTCCTACCCCATACTGAAATTTGTAACCAAAAGACCAGAAAGCTTTACAGTCTAACAAATTCTCTAAAATTTTACCTTGATGTACAGATTCTATGTGAGATTCTTGAATATAAATTATGTCAGGTTTAATGTTTAATATATCATTTTTAAGTAAACGTTTTCTAGAATCCCTACTAAGACCATTACAGATTATTGAAATTTTCTTACCACTGGCCTTTTCGGCATAAGTTAATTGTTGATTTTTCTTGGGACAATCACCGCCCTTATGTCCGATCGACTCACACCTCAAACATAATGGCAAACGTCCTGTGGTAGTTACTAAAGCTCTCAAATTTCCATTATAAAAGGTAAGTATATGAGGAACCTCCCAAAATTTATTCTCTGTGATCTTTACTGTAACCGTTCTTATACCATTTTTAATTTCCGTATTGTCTAGGCACTCTTCTTTGATGTTCAACACTTTTCCGTATTCACCAAATATTCGCTATAAAAAAGAATTTTTAAAGCGAATAGGTAACCAATGGACTCTAAAAGTACTGATTTTAGTGTTATTATCAGTAAACCAAAACTCCACTCCTTTATGCAAAACTGGATCATGACTTTTAAGTATTTTGGCATCACCTTCATGTTCGAAACATACAAAATAATCCTTCGAAAATCCTTTTCTAGCCATAGCTTCCACCTTCACATCACCAAGAGCTTTACAAATTACTTCTCTAATAACCGAAAGTGTCACTAAAACTCCTCTATAACTTATCCGAACTTCCTTGTCTGCTATTCCATAATCAATATCGTCGCCACTAACGGTGATTTCTCGTATCGGAGGCATTACTTATCCAGGAAAATAAGCGGCCGTGAAAATCTTAGCCTAAAGGCCGAGAAGCGATACCCCTCCACGATGATTTTGGGTCCTAAAGTAAAATTGTATCCTTCCACGACGGTCTTAAGAAAGTCGTTCTTTTAAATAAAATAACAAATTAAAAAAAAAAAAAACAAATAAAAGTGATATATCTTTTTTTTCATTCTTTCTTTCTTGCTTCGTTCCCTTCTTTTTTTCTTTTTCATCCAGGCTAACATAACCCCAGTAATAAAACCGTGTTTTGATAGCTCAAGTCAAGAAATGGCTTCAGGGATTACTGGGTTGTGTGAAACGTCGGACTAACGTCAGCTCTAAGCTTTCAGAATAAAGAATAGGCACGAGGTGTGAGCAGCACAAATGCTATTCAAATTGCGGGCCTATTCTTTTTAGGGGGGGGGGGGGGGGAATTCTTTTAAATTGTTTTATGGGGTGGGCCACGCCTGGAAGTACTGCAATACCAGGGCAACCCGTGATGAGGGCGGAGCAAGCTCCGGGCACCTCATCTAGGTCCAAAAATCAGTTTAATATCGAAGTACCCCGATGGGGTACGTATCAGATATTAAGCTGATAAGAACAGATACTTTTTTTTTCTTTTTGATAAGTGCTGGTTTACAATAACAGAAGAAGAAATGTCCGTGTAAAGAATTTTGATCCATTTTTGAAAATTAACACCAAAATTGTAATGTTGAAGTGAAAGAAACAAAAACTCGTGTGAAACCCTATCAAAAGCCTTCTCCTGGTCCAGACAGACGAAGGCCAATGGCAAGTTTCTCTCCTGAACATAGTTAACAACACCTCTCAATAAGTGGCCATTGTCGAGAATTGATCTACCTGGTACGGAACAAGTTTGATCCAAATCCACAATATCTCCCAAAACACGACCAAGTCTAGTAGACAAAACCTTGGACAAAATTTTGTAATCAATGTTCAGGAGAGAAATCGGCCGCCAATTTTTTACACTCTGGGGACATTCTGGATTTTTACACAAGAGTGTTATATATGATAACTTTTGAGAAGGGGTTAGTGACTCTTCGGTAAATATAAGTTTATATAAACGCACCAAAACATCACCCAGAAGGTCGAAATTCGCTAGATAAAACTCCTTTGTAAGTCCGTCTGGACCAGGAGACTTTTCGCTTTTCATTCCTTTTAATGCATTAAGTATGTCATCTTTTGATATCGGCTCTTCTAAAGAATCTCTATCAGGTTCCTCTAACGCAGGTAAATCTACCAAGAACTCATGAGCCTCAGTCAAATCTATATCTTCTTTTGAAAATAAAGAAGAATAATAATGCTTAAAAGCTTCAATGATTCCACAGTTAGTGGTGTATGAAAAATCACCATCCTGAATGTGTGTTATAGACTTCTTGATAGCACGATCATGTTCCTTCTTAAGGAAAAAACGGGAAGGATTTTCTCTGTTTTCGATTGAGTCAGACTTCGACCTAACACGAGCTCCTTCGATTTTAACATCGTCTAAACATCGAAGTTGGTGCTTCAATTCAGAGAGACGTGACGAACAACTTCCAGGATAAAGAAGCTCACGTTCTGTTAAAATCCTGTACTCTGATTTTAAAATTAAAACTTCTTTATCTTTATAAAACCTAGTTTTCCTTTGGAAGTCTTTACAGAATAATGTAATGTGAAATTTAAAGCTATCCCATTTATTAAGAGATAGATCTTCAACCAGATATTTAAAAACATTAAAAAACGTTTTAAACTCCTGTATGAAGTTTGCACTTCCGACACTAAGACTATGGCATTTCCAATAGCCTCTACCAATTGATATGTCAGGATTTAAAATAAAATTAAAAGAAATACAGAGATGATCTGAAAATATCAATGGATGAGATTTAAAGGAATGGATATATTGTAACTTATCAGACTGGACGTAAAACCTGTCTAACCGACAAGCCACTGATGAACTGCTCCAGGTATTTAAGATTTTAGAAGGGTATAGATGTCTAAAAACATCTTTGAAATTAAAAGGAGATAACACCTTATCAAAATCAGCTACATTGGAAGATGTTTTAGATGTATTGCCACCAACTTTATCTAATTCATTATTACATACAAAATTGAAATCTCCCCCCAAAACTATATATCTGGATGAAACTAAGTATCTTTCAATGAAAGAAGAGAAATCTTTCCGTTCGGAGGGTCTATTGGGACAATAGACATTAATGAAACGTATAGGACATGCGTTCTGAGTAACATCTAAAACAACAAATCTACCATCTAAATCAAGGTAAAATTTATCTAACTTAAAATCTAGAGAAGTTCGTAACAAAATCGCCGAACCACAGCTACGGGTAGATCCAAAGGACCAAAAACATTTGTACCCTAAAGCCTGTTCGAAACGTTTTGCAGTTTTGATATTTGATACATGCGTTTCCTGTAGAAAAACTACGTCAAACCGTTCTAATAGCAGGAAATTAGACAAATAGTTAATTTTATTTGGTCCTAAAAGACCATTGCAATTAATGGATGAAATTTTAAGCTCCATAATTGATATTATTATGACAAACAATTGAAATAAGGACATGATAAATGTCAAATAAAAATAAAATAAAGACAAATCAAGTAGGGAACTCCTCCTCAAAGGATTCCTCACCCGATTCCACATTGTCATCATCCGTGGACCGACCTGGGGTATTCTGTCCAGCTCGGACCAATTCATCATTTAAACGTTGTGCATCAGATAAATTATCTACAGCATCATCTGATGCATCAAGCTGAATGTCGGAATCATCGACATCCATGGAACCCAAAGATTCCAAAATGTCTACATCCGGTTTGTCCTTATTGCGCCTTCCAGAAACCAAAGAAACATTTGTAGTTGGTTTCACTTTAGATTTCGGAACCGACCTATAAGAATATGAATCAACATGAGTAGGAGGTGGGGGTGGTGGTGGAGGAGGAATAGAAGGTCCGGAACCAAAATTCGAAGCTCTTATATACCCCGTTCTCGCCAGATTTCCCTGAGGCATTTTGTTCAAGACATTAGCATATGAATGAGATATATTGGGTTTCGACAAAGGACATTCTTTGCGCATGTGTCCTGGCTGGAAACACTTTAAACAAATTGGGGCTCTGCCCTGCAAAATAATCAAAACGTCTTTACCACAAACGGCAGACGTATGGGGTATTGCATCAAAATTGGATGACTTACCCTCCAGAAAGACTTTACGGGTCAACGTTCTAATATGCTTAATACCCTCCTGAGAATAGAATTCACGTGTTACTGAAGTTACTTTTAAATTAAATGTCTTGAAATAACTAACAATATCTGAATCAGATATATATTCGGGTAACCAAAATAAACGGGCGATCAGTTTACTATTATCAAAACCAGACAGAGAGTATGTATTTTTCCCAATGGTAGCAGTAGAGAGACTATTAACAATGGAAATAACGGACGATTCCGATGACAACGTAACATGGAATGATCTAGACGACCTTCCCGAACCCATGGATATGATTTCGACAGGATCAACACCATTCTCCTTCAAAAAAGTCACAAACTCGTGACTATAAACGAACTGGTTACCAGTAGAATGTGTAAAGCAAAGGGTTTGCTTCTGGATCGCAGCTCGTTCCCCCATCTCGAGGAAGAAAAAACAAATCCCTACCTAAGAAATTACAAAACTACAAGAGTCTTGTAAACCTTAACAGCCTTAGGCGGACTTAGCGGGCCGTCGGAGCACAAGTGCCCGGCCCTAACCACCGGAACAAGAAATCGAAAAGAAGTTCTAAGGCTCGATTCTCTGTAAAAGCACTAATTAGAGCCGTTCTCACTTTCACATAAATGCAGGATACTGGTACTCTAATTTTGCCTAAAATCCTAGCGTAAGAACAGATACTACACTTTGATCTTTTTTTTTTTTTTTTTATTTTTTTATATTTGCACTCAGATAAAGTGTCTGATGACGTTCGTTCGTTCTCATTGTAAATTGAGACACTTAGTATGCAGTCTGCATTGTAGAAGGTTAGGTTCTGTTGGGCTACTCGGCTTCACCCATCCAGAGGATTACGAGCTATTGGTGTTAGAGACACCTATGAACAGCTAAAAGGTTCGGAGGGGTTTTAGAGACCCTCTTAGCCCAACTCTGAAACATAGGTGTTGTTACATGCTATTATTAGTATTTAGTAAAGAGGTGAAGAGATTTATGAGGCTGATAGGTCTCGTCCGGTTATGCATACATATTTTTATCATCATCGTGTTATTTTAGTTATTATTTACATATATTTACAACATTTTTTGTACTATATATTATAGCATTCACAGTATATACAGATAGAACAGTCGAAGAGAAAGAGATGTATAAGGCAGAAATTTGAGGGGATAGTTAAATATTTACACAATAGTTACATGCTTACATTTACTGTTTTTTTTTTCCACACAGGTTAATTATTCTATTATTGTTTTTATTTTGTTGCATTAGTGTGCAGTGAATAGAAGGGGCTGAGTGTGAGTGTGTCCAGATCTATAGACATGATGATTGGGTGGTGAGGGTGATTAGATGTGCTGATTCATTACGATTCACTCTTTTCTCAAGTACTCCAAGCTGCCACTCGCTATATACAAGATGAGAATGTGGGGTTAGGGTATCGTATAGATCTGGTTGTGGTCTGTAGTCCTTAATTTGCTATTGCTTAATAGTTATTTCCCATTTACCAATGTGTGTTTTTAGTATTCAGTTATTTTGTTATAGAGTTGGCTGCATTAGTATTAGTTACAATGTGTATTTGTATAGAATTTGATTGTTAGAACCCTTAAGTTATGGTATTGTATAGTAATATATTTAGTTTGTTTAATTCGGTGTTATGATCCCTGTTTTTCCAGATTATATGGTAAAGTAGTATCGTGCATTTGAATTGGTATGGTGGTTAAGTATTTAGTTTAAAGTAAGGTATAGGTAAGTTAAAATTATTGTCCTTTGAAATATTACGTATATGAGTTTGGGCGAGTTGTCTGAGTGGTTTCAAGTAGATACATGTTTGAAGTAGGTGTTCTATTGTTTCTGGATGTTTTTTTTTATTTTTTTTATTTTTTTCTCTTTTTTTCCTTTTTTCTTCTTTTTTTCCTTTTTTCTTCTTTTTTTTTTTTTTGCACTCAGATAAAGTGTCTGATGGCGTTCGTTCTCATTGTAAATTGAGACACTTAGTATGCAGTCTGCATTGTAGAAGGTTAGGTTCTTAAGAAAGTCGTTCTTTTAAATAAAATAACAAATTAAAAAAACAAATAAAAGTGATATATCTTTTTTTTCATTCTTTCTTTCTTGCTTCGTTCCCTTCTTTTTTTTCTTTTTCATCCAGGCTAACATAACCCCAGTAATAAAACCGTGTTTTGATAGCTCAAGTCAAGAAATGGCTTCAGGGATTACTGGGTTGTGTGAAACGTCGGGCTAACGTAACGTAGGCACGAGGTGTGAGCAGCACAAATGCTATTCAAATTGCGGGCCTATTCTTTTTAGAGGGGGGGGGGAATTCTTTTAAATTGTTTTATGGGGTGGGCCACGCCTGGAAGTACTGCAATACCAGGGCAACCCGTGATGAGGGCGGAGCAAGCTCCGGGCACCTCATCTAGGTCCAAAAATCAGTTTAATATCGAAGTACCCCGATGGGGTACGTATCAGATATTAAGCTGATAAGAACAGATACTACATTTTTTTTTTTTTTCTTTTTTTTTTTTTTTCTTTTTTTTTTTTTCATCCAGGCTAACATAACCCCAGTAATAAAACCGTGTTTTGATAGCTCAAGTCAAGAAATGGCTTCAGGGATTACTGGGTTGTGTGAAACGTCGGGCTAACGTAACGTAGGCACGAGGTGTGAGCAGCACAAATGCTATTCAAATTGCGGGCCTATTCTTTTTAGAGGGGGGGGGGAATTCTTTTAAATTGTTTTATGGGGTGGGCCACGCCTGGAAGTACTGCAATACCAGGGCAACCCGTGATGAGGGCGGAGCAAGCTCCGGGCACCTCATCTAGGTCCAAAAATCAGTTTAATATCGAAGTACCCCGATGGGGTACGTATCAGATATTAAGCTGATAAGAACAGATACTACACTTTGATCTTTTTTTTTTTTTCTTTTTTTTTTTTTTTTTTTTTTTTTTCTTTTTTTTTTTTTCTTGCACTCAGATAAAGTGTCTGATGGCGTTCGTTCTCATTGTAAATTGAGACACTTAGTATGCAGTCTGCATTGTAGAAGGTTAGGTTCTGTTGGGCTACTCGGCTTCACCCATCCAGAGGATTACGAGCTATTGGTGTTAGAGACACCTATGAACAGCTAGAAGGTTCGGAGGGGTTTTAGAGACCCTCTTAGCCCAACTTTGAAACATAGGTGTTGTTACATGCTATTATTAGTATTTAGTAAAGAGGTGAAGAGATTAAAGAGGCTGATAGATCTCGTCCGGTTATGCATACATATTTTTATCATCATCGTGCTATTTTAGTTATTAATTACATATATTTACAACATTTTTTGTACTATATATTATAGCATTCACAGTATATACAGATAGAACAGTCGAAGAGAAAGAGACGTATAAGGCAGAAATTTGAGGGGATAGTTAAATATTTACACAATAGTTACATGCTTATATTTACTTTTTTTTTCCACACAGGTTAATTATTCTATTATTGTTTTTATTTTGTTGCATTAGTGTGCAGTGAATAGAAGGGGCTGAGTGTGAGTGTGTCCAGATCTATAGACATGATGATTGGGTGGTGAGGGTGTTTAGATGCGCTGATTCATTACGATTCACTCTTTTCTCAAGTACTCCAAGCTGCCACTCGCTACATACAAGATGAGAATGTGGGGTTTAGGGTATCGTATAGATCTGGTTGTGGTCTGTAGTCTTTAATTTGCTATGGCTTATTAGTTATTTCCCATTTACCAATGTGAGTTTTTAGTATTCAGTTATTTTGTTATAGAGTTGGCTGCATTAGTATTAGTTACAATGTGTATTTGTATAGAATTTGATTGTTAGAACCCTTAAGTTATGGTATTGTATAGTAATATATTTAGTTTGTTTAAGTCGGTGTTATGATTCCTGTTTTTCCAGATTATATGGTAAAGTAGTATCGTGCATTTGAATTGGTATGGTGGGTAAGTATTTAGTTTAAAGTAAGGTATAGGTAAGTTAAAATTATTGTCCTTTGAAATATTACGTATATGAGTTTGGGCGAGTTGTCTGAGTGGTTTCAAGTAGATACATGTTTGAAGTAGGTGTTCTATTGTTTCTGGATGTTTTTTGCAGTAGTTACAGTGTATATTGGGGGAGTGTAGTGCTCTGCAATGGAGCAAACTTTTTGTATGCAGTGCAGAGTTGATAAGAAGGTATGCAAAATCTTTAATGTGATTGGTTATTTTAAATGTTTGGAAATTAAAGAGGTCTGTGAGGTCAAGTGTCGGGTTTTCGATGTAAATTTTGGGTTTAGTTGTTGAAGTATCAAGTAGGTTTTTATAAATGGTTTTAATTGGAGTTTTCTGTTGGTAGTCAATAATGTCAGGGTATTGTTTATATGTATGGCGGAGATTTTGAATAGTAGTATTATCTTGTATAGTAGTGACTGAGTTTTTGAGAGGTGGTAGTATGTTTCTTAGGGTAATACCTAACCAGTAGTGTAGTAGTGCCATCCAGGCGTGTTGTGGGTTGTCATTTACTATGAAGTTATTTATCAGTTGTATATGATTGGCTTTGAGTTTGAAGTGTAAATCAGGGATGTTGAGACCACCCTGTTTTAATGGTAGGGTGAGAGTTTTCCTCTTGATAGTCTCTGGTTCACCTGCCCACATGAATTTGAATATGATAGTATTTAGTTGTTTTATGATATATTCTGGTGGTGGTATGATTTTGGCTGTATAGTTAATTTTACTAAGTATAAATGTGTTTAGTGCTAGTAGTCTGTCTTTAAAAGTAAGGTTTTTGGCTCTGTTGATGTTAGTTGAGAGAGTTGCTTGTAGATGGTTCAGTTTCGGAGTGTAGTTTTTCGCTACATGGTCATTGCCGTAATATATGCCTAATACCTTGACAGAGCCAGTAGGGTTTGCATTTAGGTCTGTGTCGGGTCTGAAGCCGTTAATGCAGATATACTCGGTCTTATCCTTATTTAGTTTTGAGCCAGAGACTTTTGCAAGATTTTCGTAGGGATAGCCATGTTGGGGATTTTGATGCCAATTATTTTGTCGTTTTGCATTATTTTGATAGCCAGAGGGTGGATAGCCAGAGTGTAAAGGAGCATTGACAGCGGGCATCCTTGTCTTACAGATCTTTCAATTGGGAAGTCGTTTGTAAATGCTCCGTTTACTAGAACCTTACTAGTTATATTGCTGTATAAAATGTTTATCCATTCGAGGATGTAAGTTGGAAATTTAAGGTAGGTAAGTAAGGTTGTTAAGTAGTTATGCTCGACTCTGTCAAAGGCCTTTTCTTGATCAAAGGCAATTACAGCTCCCTTAATCTCCTTCTGTTCCATGTATTGCAATATGAATTTGATAGAGTGTAGGTTGTTGATAATGGTTTTGTTTTCTCCCGCCCCAGATTGAGTTGTATATATTAGGGTGTTGAGGGTTTTTTTGAGTCTGTTTGCTAGTACTTTAGTGATAATTTTGTAGTCTGTAGTCAGTAAGGAAATAGGTCTGTAGTTTTTTAATTGTTTTGTGCTGCCTTTCTCTTTGTATGCGATTGTAATTATGGCTGTACTTTGTGTTTTTGTTAGAGTTTTATTCAGGTAAATGTTATTTATCGTTTCCGTTAACTGGTCTCCGAGTTCAGCCCAAAATTCCAGGTAGAATTCCTTTGGGATTCCATCAATACCGGGAGATTTGTTGTTTTGGAAAGATTGTAATGCTTGTAATACTTCGTGTTTGCTGATGTTATTTGATATTGATAGCTGTTGTGTTTCTGAGATGGTTGGAAGTTGAAAGGAATTTAAGTAAGTTTTGATGGTGTTATCTGAAATGTATTGCGATTTGTACAGGTTGGTATAGAACGTTTGCACTATGTCCATTATTTCGGTTTGGGTGCTCGCTGCTTTACCGTCACTGTGCTCAAGTTGGTTTATGTTTTTATTGATGGACTTTTTCTTTTCAAACATTTTGTATATGTCGGTGTTGTTAAGGTCACCATTTGTGAAAGGGACTTTTGATCTGATTAGGGTACCTAGGTTTAATGCATGTTCGATGTTCTGAATGGTAGTTTTGACTAATTCTATTTCATGTATGTTGGTGTCTTTATCTTGCTCTAAGGTTTCAAGTTTTTGGTAATTCTCATTAAGTTTCTGTTTATTGTTGTCAGGTATGAAGGACAGCCTAGGCAGGGTAGAAAATGTTATCAATGCCACGAATCCAGCAAACAGATGTAGATAAAGTTGGAATTCAGAATCAACCACAATACATGCTCTCAAATCCTTTATTAGATCCCACTGGACAGTTCTGTGCTAACCAACAAAATCAAACAGCATTGCTTCAGTTGCTTGGTATGCAACAAATGATAAATAACTATGGATCTGGAATAAGCAATCTCACACCTGCTCAACTCCAGACTTTGCAGTTTCAACAACTTTTACTTCAACAGCTACAAGGTATGCAGACTCTTGTGAATCAAATAAATTTGCAAACTGTTCCTCAAGGAGTTGATCAAAATGGTCAGATAAATACCGAGGTCAAAGGTTGTGAAGAGAGTGAAGGTGGAGACGAAATTCAGTCAGAAAGTGAAAGTGTGTTACAAGCAGACGTGGAAGAACCACCTCCTACACCTTTAAATAAAAACCATTTGAAGGTCGATCAGAGCAATCTGGACAGTAATCAAAAGAAAAAGGTGTTGGGCTGGACATTTTGCAGGCATCTTATCCAAGGGATGTAATTATAAGGTTTACCTTTTTCAAGTATGAAGTCTAAGATCTCTGTAGATTTTATCTTTGGTTCTGTAATGCCGTTTGAGTGAATCAGGAGGGTATTGGTCCTTTTAAATGTTTTAATGGCAACCATTCCATCATTCTCAAAACGAACACTTCTTGTATGTTGAGTCATTTTAAACCATGGATTGTATCCACCATTTTAGACATCAGGTAAGTAAGTAAACGACACACTGTAAGAATGCTTTCTATCTAGTCCGTTTATATAAAAACGAGTATACTAATCATTCTCAGTGATCTTAGCCAAAAGGCCGAGAAGCGATACCCCTCCACGGTGATTTTGGGTCCTAAAGTAAAATTGTATCCTTCCACGACGGTCTTAAGAAAGTCGTTCTTTTAAATAAAATA
>CM060201.1:27091120-27117199 GCA_030562195.1 Nipponacmea schrenckii
TTAAACTGATTTTTGGACCTAGATGAGGTGCCCGGAGCTTGCTCCGCCCTCATCACGGGTTGCCCTGGTATTGCAGTACTTCCAGGCGTGGCCCACCCCATAAAACAATTTAAAAGGATTCCCCCCCCCTCTAAAAAGAATAGGCCCGCAATTTGAATAGCATTTGAGCTGCTCACACCTCGTGCCTATTCTTTATTCTGAAAGCTTAGAGCTGACGTTAGCCCGACGTTTCACACAACCCAGTAATCCCTGAAGCCATTTCTTGACTTGAGCTATCAAAACACGGTTTTATTACTGGGGTTATGTTAGCCTGGATGAAAAAGAAAAAAAAGAAGGGAACGAAGCAAGAAAGAAAGAATGAAAAAAAAGATATATCACTTTTATTTG
Organism: Nipponacmea schrenckii; assembly: GCA_030562195.1. Taxonomy (NCBI): domain Eukaryota; kingdom Metazoa; phylum Mollusca; class Gastropoda; family Lottiidae; genus Nipponacmea; species Nipponacmea schrenckii. The sequence continues at coordinate 27,091,508 of CM060201.1, forward strand.
TTTTTTTTTTTTTTTAATTTGTTATTTTATTTAAAAGAACGACTTTCTTAAGACCGTCGTGGAAGGATACAATTTTACTTTAGGACCCAAAATCACCGTGGAGGGGTATCGCTTCTCGGCCTTTTGGCTAAGATCAAACTTCTATAACAACATCAGTACATACATGAACCAACACCTTAACCCAAATCAACCCACCATACTTTTAGGCGATTTCAACTTTGTAGCAAACGAAATAGATGCAACATACCCACAAATCCATAGAATGTCAAAGAACACTAAAGAGAACTTTCTGCATACACTACAACAATTACAACTAATAGATACTTTCAGAACAACTTACCCCAATAAACTTTCATATACTTACCTTACAAAATCTAGACTTGATAGAATTTATATCAGTCAACATCTCCTAGCTATACTTATTGACATAAAACACCTTACAACCACTATCAGTGACCATAAACCAGTAACTGCAACACTGAAAATAAATAGAAACAAATGGGGAAAGTCCTACTGGAAATTAAATACATCCATACTTCAAGAAGAAATATACAAAACACATATCATATATATAATACAACATTTCAAAACAATAAAACATACTTACCTTAATCCGCTATTATGGTGGGAAGACCTGAAAAAGAAAATCAAAGATATATCAATCAAACACTCAACAAGAATACTTAAAGACAATAAACAGAAACTTAATGAGAATTACCAAAAACTTGAAACCTTAGAGCAAGACAAAGACACCAACATACATGAAATAGAATTAGTCAAAACTACCATTCAGAACATCGAACATGCATTAAACCTAGGTACCCTAATCAGATCAAAAGTCCCTTTCACAAATGGTGACCTTAACAACACCGACATATACAAAATGTTTGAAAAGAAAAAGTCCATCAATAAAAACATAAACCAACTTGAGCACAGTGACGGTAAAGCAGCGAGCACCCAAACCGAAATAATGGACATAGTGCAAACGTTCTATACCAACCTGTACAAATCGCAATACATTTCAGATAACACCATCAAAACTTACTTAAATTCCATTCAACTTCCAACCATCTCAGAAACACAACAGCTATCAATATCAAATAACATCAGCAAACACGAAGTATTACAAGCATTACAATCTTTCCAAAACAACAAATCTCCCGGTATTGATGGAATCCCAAAGGAATTCTACCTGGAATTTTGGTCTGAACTCGGAGACCAGTTAACGGAAACGATAAATAACATCTACCTGAATAAAACTCTAACAAAAACACAAAGTACAGCCATAATTACAATCGCATACAAAGAGAAAGGCAGCACAAAACAATTAAAAAACTACAGACCTATTTCCTTACTGACTACAGACTACAAAATTATCACTAAAGTACTAGCAAACAGACTCAAAAAAACCCTCAACACCCTAATATATACAACTCAATCTGGGGCGGGAGAAAACAAAACCATTATCAACAACCTACACTCTATCAAATTCATATTGCAATACATGGAACAGAAGGAGATTAAGGGAGCTGTAATTGCCTTTGATCAAGAAAAGGCCTTTGACAGAGTCGAGCATAACTACTTAACAACCTTACTTACCTACCTTAAATTTCCAACTTACATCCTCGAATGGATAAACATTTTATACAGCAATATAACTAGTAAGGTTCTAGTAAACGGAGCATTTACAAACGACTTCCCAATTGAAAGATCTGTAAGACAAGGATGCCCGCTGTCAATGCTCCTTTACACTCTGGCTATCCACCCTCTGGCTATCAAAATAATGCAAAACGACAAAATAATTGGCATCAAAATCCCCAACATGGCTATCCCTACGAAAATCTTCCAGCACGCAGATGACATCTCTGCTATCATAACCAACCCGATGTCTCTGTCTTGCATCATGTCGGAGATGGAGTCGTTTGCAAAAGTCTCTGGCTCAAAACTAAATAAGGATAAGACCGAGTATATCTGCATTAACGGCTTCAGGCCCGACACAGACCTAAATGCAAACCCTACTGGCTCTGTCAAGGTATTAGGCATATATTACGGCAATGACCATGTAGCGAAAAACTACACTCCGAAACTGAACCATCTACAAGCAACTCTCTCAACTAACATCAACAGAGCCAAAAACCTTACTTTTAAAGACAGACTACTAGCACTAAACACATTTATACTTAGTAAAATTAACTATACAGCCAAAATCATACCACCACCAGAATATATCATAAAACAACTAAATACTATCATATTCAAATTCATGTGGGCAGGTGAACCAGAGACTATCAAGAGGAAAACTCTCACCCTACCATTAAAACAGGGTGGTCTCAACATCCCTGATTTACACTTCAAACTCAAAGCCAATCATATACAGCTGATAAATAACTTCTTAGTAAATGACAACCCACAACACGCCTGGATGGCACTACTACACTACTGGTTAGGTATTACCCTAAGAAACATACTACCACCTCTCAAAAACTCAGTCACTACTATACAAGATAATACTACTATTCAAAATCTCCGCCATACATATAAACAATACCCTGACATTATTGACTACCAACAGAAAACTCCAATTAAAACCATTTATAAAAACCTACTTGATACTTCAACAACTAAACCCAAAATTTACATCGAAAACCCGACACTTGACCTCACAGACCTCTTTAATTTCCAAACATTTAAAATAACCAATCACATTAAAGATTTTGCATACCTTCTTATCAACTCTGCACTGCATACAAAAAGTTTGCTCCATTGCAGAGCACTACACTCCCCCAATATACAATGTAACTACTGCAAAAAACATCCAGAAACAATAGAACACCTACTTCAAACATGTATCTACTTGAAACCACTCAGACAACTCGCCCAAACTCATATACGTAATATTTCAAAGGACAATAATTTTAACTTACCTATACCTTACTTTAAACTAAATACTTACCCACCATACCAATTCAAATGCACGATACTACTTTACCATATAATCTGGAAAAACAGGAATCATAACACCGAATTAAACAAACTAAATATATTACTATACAATACCATAACTTAAGGGTTCTAACAATCAAATTCTATACAAATACACATTGCTACTAATACTAATGCAGCCAACTCTATAACAAAATAACTGAATACTAAAAACACACATTGGTAAATGGGAAATAACTATTAAGCAATAGCAAATTAAGGACTACAGACCACAACCAGATCTATACGATACCCTAACCCCACATTCTCATCTTGTATATAGCGAGTGGCAGCTTGGAGTACTTGAGAAAAGAGTGAATCGTAATGAATCAGCACATCTAATCACCCTCACCACCCAATCATCATGTCTATAGATCTGGACACACTCACACTCAGCCCCTTCTATTCACTGCACACTAATGCAACAAAATAAAAACAATAATAGAATAATTAACCTGTGTGGAAAAAAAAAAGTAAATATAAGCATGTAACTATTGTGTAAATATTTAACTATCCCCTCAAATTTCTGCCTAATACATCTCTTTCTCTTCGACTGTTCTATCTGTATATACTGTGAATGCTATAATATATAGTACAAAAAATGTTGTAAATATATGTAATTAATAACTAAAATAGCACGATGATGATAAAAATATGTATGCATAACCGGACGAGATCTATCAGCCTCTTTAATCTCTTCACCTCTTTACTAAATACTAATAATAGCATGTAACAACACCTATGTTTCAGAGTTGGGCTAAGAGGTTCTCTAAAACCCCTCCGAACCTTCTAGCTGTTCATAGGTGTCTCTAACACCAATAGCTCGTAATCCTCTGGATGGGTGAAGCCGAGTAGCCCAACAGAACCTAACCTTCTACAATGCAGACTGCATACTAAGTGTCTCAATTTACAATGAGAACGAACGTCATCAGACACTTTATCTGAGTGCAAAAGAAAAAAAAAAAAAAAAAAAAGATCAAAGTGTAGTATCTGTTCTTATCAGCTTAATATCTGATACGTACCCCATCGGGGTACTTCGATATTAAACTGATTTTTGGACCTAGATGAGGTGCCCGGAGCTTGCTCCGCCCTCATCACGGGTTGCCCTGGTATTGCAGTACTTCCAGGCGTGGCCCACCCCATAAAACAATTTAAAAGGATTCCCCCCCCCCTCTAAAAAGAATAGGCCCGCAATTTGAATAGCATTTGAGCTGCTCACACCTCGTGCCTATTCTTTATTCTGAAAGCTTAGAGCTGACGTTAGTCCGACGTTTCACACAACCCAGTAATCCCTGAAGCCATTTCTTGACTTGAGCTATCAAAACACGGTTTTATTACTGGGGTTATGTTAGCCTGGATGAAAAAGAAAAAAAGAAGGGAACGAAGCAAGAAAGAAAGAATGAAAAAAAAGATATATCACTTTTATTTGTTTTTTTTTTTTTTAATTTGTTATTTTATTTAAAAGAACGACTTTCTTAAGACCGTCGTGGAAGGATACAATTTTACTTTAGGACCCAAAATCACCGTGGAGGGGTATCGCTTCTCGGCCTTTTGGCTAAGATCAAAGTGTAGTATCTGTTCTTATCAGCTTAATATCTGATACGTACCCCATCGGGGTACTTCGATATTAAACTGATTTTTGGACCTAGATGAGGTGCCCGGAGCTTGCTCCGCCCTCATCACGGGTTGCCCTGGTATTGCAGTACTTCCAGGCGTGGCCCACCCCATAAAACAATTTAAAAGAATTCCCCCCCCCCTCTAAAAAGAATAGGCCCGCAATTTGAATAGCATTTGTGCTGCTCACACCTCGTGCCTATTCTTTATTCTGAAAGCTTAGAGCTGACGTTAGTCCGACGTTTCACACAACCCAGTAATCCCTGAAGCCATTTCTTGACTTGAGCTATCAAAACACGGTTTTATTACTGGGGTTATGTTAGCCTGGATGAAAAAGAAAAAAAGAAGGGAACGAAGCAAGAAAGAAAGAATGAAAAAAAAGATATATCACTTTTATTTTTTTTTTTTTTTTAATTTGTTATTTTATTTAAAAGAACGACTTTCTTAAGACCGTCGTGGAAGGATACAATTTTACTTTAGGACCCAAAATCACCGTGGAGGGGTATCGCTTCTCGGCCTTTTGGCTAAGATCACTGAGAATGATTAGTATACTCGTTTTTATATAAACGGACTAGATAGAAAGCATTCTTACAGTGTGTCGTTTACTTACTTACCTGATGTCTAAAATGGTGGATACAATCCATGGTTAAAAATGACTCAACATACAAGAAGTGTTCGTTTTGAGAATGGTGAGAATGATGGAATGGTTGCCATTAAAACATTTAAAAGGACCAATACCCTCCTGATCCACTCAAACGGCATTACAGAACCAAAGATAAAATCTACAGAGATCTTAGACTTCATACTTGAAAAAGGTAAACCTTATAATTACATCCCTTGGATAAGATGCCTGCAAAATGTCCAGCCCAACACCTTTTTCTTAACAACATTTGAAGAATCACAGGTACACAATTTTATTGACATCTTTGAAAACGATATGGCAATCCATAATTTGAAATTGGAACTTGAAATATGCAAGGAAGAAGTATGGGAACAACCTATTGACAAAATGGTTATTACCTCCTATAATGCTCCTATCCACCTAAAAAATGAAAGTATTGCCAATAAGCTACAACAATATTGCACTGTTTTCAGTGTACGTGACACTACTTTTGGAGCCTACCCCAGCGTACAGAGTGGCACACGGCAAGTACATGTCAAGGACATGAAAAAGCCAATACCATCTGCTATATTCATATCTGGCTTCCGAATTGTTGTCAGGTATGAAGGACAGCCTAGGCAGGGTAGAAAATGTTATCAATGCCACGAATACGGGCATATTGGACGCGAATGTCCACATGCTTCCAAACCTGAAGCTACGACTACTGAAACTACGTATGCAAAAGTAGTTGAACAAAACCCGGCAAATACCACCATGCCTATAACGTTGGTCGGAACATCTGAGCCAATAATTACCCCAAGGCCAGGGAAAACTAATGGGCTAACGGTCTTGGATGGAGATGGGGACAAATGTTGTCCACCAGACATAAATACTGTCGAACCTAACACATCGACACCCAAAAAGTCTGGAGGTATAGACACACCACCAGCCCCACCTCCCCTCCCAAAAACCTTACCGCCATCTGTTGAAGTAGCAGCAGCTACAATCTCTTCTCTTTTCGGTACTTCAGCGTCCTCTGTGGAGCAGAATACCGAAAACTCAAACCCAACCTCAACAATTTTTTCAGATATTTCTGACAGTTCATTTCAGATAGCTCCAACTTCAAAATACAACGAGAAAAGAAAACTGAGCGAATCTATTACTGAAGACTTGGAAAAGAAGGCTCGAGTTCTCTCAACTTCTTTTTCGACTGACGTATAAATTCATCAATCAGGTAGTACTAACTAAATCTAACCCTAAACACCCTTTTTATCCCCTTTAATATGGCCTTATCAATTCTTACTTTCAATATCCACAAACACACTACTGCAATACCACAAATACTACAATCATACAAGAACACTCACATCATAAATCTTCAAGAAACATCGATAATTACAGATTTAAACAAACACTATCTCCAAGACACATCGCATTACAAATTATACACAAACAATGGTACTTACAACTCCAAAGGTGTCGCTACACTGGTTATGAACAACTATACAGTTAGAAATAAAACCCCACCTAGATTCCTAGAAGGTAGATTTTTACACCTAGAAATAGTAATAGAAAACAATATATACCATCTTTTAAATATCTATAGCCCAGTTACTTACACTGAAACAACAAACTTCTATAACAACATCAGTACATACATGAACCAACACCTTAACCCAAATCAACCCACCATACTTTTAGGCGATTTCAACTTTGTAGCAAACGAAATAGATGCAAAAAAAGATCAAAGTGTAGTATCTGTTCTTATCAGCTTAATATCTGATACGTACCCCATCGGGGTACTTCGATATTAAACTGATTTTTGGACCTAGATGAGGTGCCCGGAGCTTGCTCCGCCCTCATCACGGGTTGCCCTGGTATTGCAGTACTTCCAGGCGTGGCCCATCCCATAAAACAATTTAAAAGAATCCCCCCCCCCTAAAAAGAATAGGCCCGCAATTTGAATAGCATTTGTGCTGCTCACACCTCGTGCCTATTCTTTATTCTGAAAGCTTAGAGCTGACGTTAGTCCGACGTTTCACACAACCCAGTAATCCCTGAAGCCATTTCTTGACTTGAGCTATCAAAACACGGTTTTATTACTGGGGTTAAGTTAGCCTGGATGAAAAAGAAAAAAAGAAGGGAACGAAGCAAGAAAGAAAGAATGAAAAAAAAGATATATCACTTTTATTTTTTTTTTTTTTTTTAATTTGTTATTTTATTTAAAAGAACGACTTTCTTAAGACCGTCGTGGAAGGATACAATTTTACTTTAGGACCCAAAATCACCGTGGAGGGGTATCGCTTCTCGGCCTTTTGGCTAAGATCAAAGTGTAGTATCTGTTCTTATCAGCTTAATATCTGATACGTACCCCATCGGGGTACTTCGATATTAAACTGATTTTTGGACCTAGATGAGGTGCCCGGAGCTTGCTCCGCCCTCATCACGGGTTGCCCTGGTATTGCAGTACTTCCAGGCGTGGCCCATCCCATAAAACAATTTAAAAGAATTCCCCCCCCCCTAAAAAGAATAGGCCCGCAATTTGAATAGCATTTGTGCTGCTCACACCTCGTGCCTATTCTTTATTCTGAAAGCTTAGAGCTGACGTTAGTCCGACGTTTCACACAACCCAGTAATCCCTGAAGCCATTTCTTGACTTGAGCTATCAAAACACGGTTTTATTACTGGGGTTATGTTAGCCTGGATGAAAAAGAAAAAAAGAAGGGAACGAAGCAAGAAAGAAAGAATGAAAAAAAAGATATATCACTTTTATTTGTTTTTTTTTTTTTTAATTTGTTATTTTATTTAAAAGAACGACTTTCTTAAGACCGTCGTGGAAGGATACAATTTTACTTTAGGACCCAAAATCACCGTGGAGGGGTATCGCTTCTCGGCCTTTTGGCTAAGATCAAAGTGTAGTATCTGTTCTTACGCTTAGGTTTTTTTCAAAATATAGAGTACTAGTATCCGGCATTTATGCGCAGCGAGAACGACTCTTTATTACGCCACAGAGAGAATCGAGTTTTTCATTAGGTTCTTTAGCTGTTCCGGTGGTAAGGGTCGGGCACTTCGTGTGCTCCGACGGCCCGCTAAGCCCACCTAAGGCTGTTAAGGTTTACAAGACTCTTGTAGTTTTGTAATTTTGATTAGGTAGGGATTTGTTTTTTCCTCGGAATGGGGGAACGAGCGGCGATCCAGAAGCAAACCCTTTGTTTTACGCAATCTACTGGTAACCAGTTTGTTTATGGTCACGAGTTTGTGACTTTTTTGAAGGAGAATGGTGTTGATCCTGTTGACATCATATCTATGGGTTCTGGAAGGTCATCTAGGTCCTTTCACGTTACTTTTTCGTCAGAATCGTCAGTTACTGCCATTGTAGATAGGCTGTCTACTGCTGTAATTGGCAAAAACACATACTCATTGTCTGGGTACGACAGTTGTAAACTGATCGCACGTTTATTTTGGTTGCCCGAATACATATCTGATTCTGAAATTGCTAGCTATTTTAAGGCTTTTGATTTGAAAGTTCTTTCAGTTTCACGGGAATTTTATTCTTTCGAAGGTCTTAAGCATATCAGGACCTTGACTCGTAAGGTTTTTCTGGAGGGTAAACCATCCAGATATGATACAGTACCCCATACATCTGCTGTCTGTGGAAAAGACGTTTTGATAATTTTGCAGGGCAGAGCCCCAATATGTTTAAAATGCTTTCAACCTGGACATATGCGCAAGGAATGTCCTTTGTCGAAACCCAATATGTCTCATTCATATGCTAATGTCTTGAACAAAATGCCACAGGGAAATTTGGTGAGAACGGGGTATATTAAGGCTTCGAATTTTGGTTCCGGACCTTCTATTCCTCCTCCACCACCACCCCCTCCTCCTACTCATGTTGATTCATATTCTAATAGGGTAGATAAGGATGGTTTTTTTAAACCGAAAAATTATGCTAAAAAACGCTCCTCTTCTGAGTCAAATTCGGTCTCTTTAAGTGTTGGCGAATGTAGCTTGGATACATCAACCAAAAAACTTGCATTACAACCCCCTTCTCCTCCCAAAGTTAAAAATTCATGCCAGTCGGCTAAACTCCAGTCAGCCGCTGCAGGAGCCAATACGTCTGTTCCGAAATCTAAAGTGAAACCAACTACAAATGTTTCTTTGGTTTCTGGAAGGCGCAATAAGGACAAACCGGATGTAGACATTTTGGAATCTTTGGGTTCCATGGATGTAGACGATTCCGAAATTCAGTTTGATGCATCCGGTGATGCTATAGATAATTTATCTGATGCACAACGTTTAAATGATGAATTGGTCCGAGCTGGACAGAATATTTCAGGTCGGTCCACCGATGGTGACACTGTAGAATCGGGTGAGGAATCCTTGGAGGAGGATTTCCCCACTTGATTTGTTTTTATTCATTATATTTGTTGACATGTATTATATTTTTTTTTAAATACAATTATAGAAAAAATGTTGAGTATAGGTAGTTTAAATTGTAATGGGCTTCTGAGCCCAAATAAATTTAATCTCCTTTCGAATTTTATCTCCCGTAATCCTGTTGACGTGCTTTTACTTCAGGAGACACATGTTTCGTCCCTGGTTGTAGGAAGACGTTTGGAAAGGAAGTTGGGTTTTCAAGTTATATGGAGTTTTGGGGGAAATAAAAGTCGGGGTTGCGCAATTTGTGTTGATTGTTCGTTTCAAATACAATGTTTTAACACTGATTTAGATGGTCGTGTGGTGTGTGTGGATGTTGAGCATGATAAGGTTCCTATAAGGATCATTTGTGTGTATGCTCCAAACAATGATCGAGATCGGGTTGTTTTTTTTTCATCGTTGTATAAATTTTTTTCAACTTCAAGACATATCATTTTTGGTGGTGACTTTAATTGCATTGCGGATGCAGGGGTTGATAAGATAGGTGGTAGTTTGGACAGAGGAGGGGTAGGATCTTTGGAGATCTCAAAACTTGCGCGTGAGTTTTATCTTTTTGACGTATTTCGACGTCTTTATCCCTCTTCTGTTTCGACTACTTGGCGAGGTAATGGAGTTGCGTGTCGTTTGGACAAGCTCTTCATTAGTGATGGTTTTGGAGGATCTGTTTCCTTCTCACAATCGCCAGTTATTTTCTCAGATCATCATTGCATTTTTATAAACATTTTAACTTCCAATACCATTGTTAAAGGCCCAGGATATTTCAAATGTAATAATGCTAATTTTACTAGCCAATCTTTTAAAATTGATTTCAGTGTATTTTTTGACACTTTTAAATATCTTCTTGAGCCATCTGTTTTTTCTTTGGAAAATTGGGATAGGTTCAAGGAGAATGTTAGATCTTTCTGTCAGGAGTTTGGTAAGAAACGATCTCGTTGCCGTAGAAAGATCATCTGGTCTTTGGAATGTAGGTACAGAGAACTGACTGATCTGGATCTTGTTTCACCTGGTACATATAAAAATCAACTTGATGATATTAAACAACAAATTCTTCGTGTTGAGCTTGATGTTTTGGAAGGAGCTAGGATTCGATCTAAATCAAAATCTATTGAAGATCAAGAACTTCCAAGTAAATCTTTTTTATCAAAAGAAGCTACAAGAGCCAAACGAAAGTTTATTAGTAAAATTATTGATGGTGATAACTGTGTTGAATCTCCAGATCAAATTATTAGAGCCTTCAGGGGCTTTTATTCTAACCTCTTTGCAAAGGAGGAAGTAGATGTGGGTTTGGCAGGGTATCTTCTTGCTGATGTTTCCGTTTTGGATGAGGATGCCAGAGAGTCACTTGAAGGTCCGATTACTAAATTGGAGATAAAGAGGGCTCTTGAGTTCATGAAACCTGACAAGTCTCCAGGATCGGATGGACTGTCGCGGGAATTTTATCTTTTATTTTTTGATTTGTTGGCCGATTCTCTTGTTCGGTTGTATAAACATATATTTGCAGAGTCATCACTTTCACCATCTCAAAAAATGTCGTATATTTCATTATTATGTAAGAATCCTTCAGAGCCTGAGAATATGAAGAATTGGCGCCCCATCTCATTGCTCAATATTGATTATAAGATTTTATCGAAGGTTTTGTCGATGAGGTTGGGTAAAATTATGAATTTATTAGTACACCCAGATCAGACTTGTGCTGTTCCTGGTCGGTCAATAGTCGACAACGGACATATTCTACGATCTGCTGTGGATTATGTAGAACAGAAAAACCTTCCATGTTCGTTTATTTGTTTAGACCAAGAGAAGGCCTTTGATCGAGTATCCCATGAGTTTTTGTTTTTAGCTTTACGTTATTATGGAGTAGGTGATGATTTTTTAAAATGGATTCGTATTTTATATTGTGACATATCTTCGTCAGTAATTGTAAATAATTTTATTTCTGAACAATTTTCTGTCACTCGATCTGTTCGGCAAGGCTGTAGTCTTTCGCCTTTGCTGTATGCTTTGGTTCTTGAACCTTTTGCCATTATGGTACGTTCTGATCCGGAAGTAGTTGGCTTAGATCTTCCAGGGACGAAAGAGCAGTTGAAGATTTCTTTGTTTGCAGATGATGCAACCTGCATATGTACGACGGATGCGTCAATTAGGCGTATTTTACATTTATGTGGTCAATATGGTTTAGCATCTGGATCTAAGTTAAATATGACCAAGTCTCAGGGAATTTATTTTGGCAAATGGAAATCCCGGTCTGATCATCCCTTTGGGATTTCTTGGGTTGAAACTGAAACCAAGATTGTGGGTTTTCCTTTTGGACGTGTTAATGATAAAGACATGCAGGACAAAATCAATAATAAAATCAAGAATGTTTTTAATATTTTCATTAAGAGACCTTTATCTATTTTTGGTAGAACCATGGTGTCCAACATTATGGCTTTGTCAAAGTTGTGGTATGTTTTTACTGTTATTCCTTTTAATCGACATTTCATTAATTCCATTCAACGTCAATGTTTCCATTTTGTTTGGCAAACTGGCTATGAACCGGTAAAGCGTGTTACCATGTATTCTACTAAGCATCAAGGTGGGGTTGGTATGGTACATGTTTTATTTAAATTGAAGGCTTTCCGTGTAATGCATTTAGTAAAACTTATAAATGGAATTGAGGCTAGATGGGTGGGGGTAGCCAAATATTGGGTAGGGATGCAGTTACGAAAATATAATTCAGCATTGTTCGCCAATACAATGCCTCATGGTCAGAGTCCGTCTCCTTTTTACAAGGAGTGTCTTGAATCTTTTTATATGTTTGTTGGTATTTGTGAAACGTTAAACATTAATATTGTCTGGTCTTCCATTAATACAAAAAGAGTATATGACATTTTTCTTATGTCGATTTCAGAGGATTTGCATGTGGCTTCCAAATTTTCTACCATTAATTTCATGACATCTTTTAAAACACTTCATAATAATTTTTTAGATCCGTTACATCGGACTTTATGTTTTAAGTTAATTCACGATGTGCTTCCTCTGGGTGTTCAGTTATATAACAGAGGTATTTCCAAATACAGACATTGTGTTTTGTGCAAGTCGGGTTTGGAAAATGTAGAACATTTGTTTTTGGAATGTAAAGTTATCAAACCATTATTTCTAATTGTATCGGACTGGTTGTCTCAGTTATCCAACGGAGTTTTGACAAAGTTGGATTTAAATTTAATTCAGTTCTTGATAACTCCTGGGGGAATTCCTTCAAACGTTTTAAAAATTATTTTTCATGTGACATGTGAATACAAATACATAATATGGCTCAGTAGGAATGCTTGTAAATTCGAGCATCGGGTGATTTTGTCTGATTATATAACTTCTTCTTTTCATTCGCAGTTGAGATGTAGAATTCGGGCGGATTTTTTACGTTTTTCTCGAGAAGCCTTTAATCTGTGGATGAGTAGTGATTTATTCTGTTCTGTTGATGGTAATGATGCACTCATATTTAAATTTTAAACCAGATGTGACTAGTTTTGATGCTATAGTTATTTGATCCGGAATTTTCTTTGTTAACTTTAATCCAACTATTAATCTAAAAGGGAAAGTAAATATAGATATACACTAGCGTATATATATGTGTATATATGTATGTGTGTGTATGTGAGTGTATACATGACTGTACATATATACATGACTAAAAGTTTTAAGAAATTTTAATTTACTTATCTGGGTTACTTTTCTTCTTTTTTATCTGAAATGGAAAGAGCAAAAATTATAGTAGAAATGGTTTTTCTTACCTTTATATGATTACCTAAATAGTCTGATTATAATCATTTAATTATGTTCTGAATTTTATCAGAGACGAATGAATTGGGTGGCCTAGTTCCTAGGATTGTACTAGATCCACGCCAATATCAACTGACTACAGGATTCCAAATCTTCAATATTTATTTTCAAATATGAATTTATTAAAGTAGCAGTTAGTAATTATACTGATGAGGAAGATTATAATTATCTTTATATACTACTACTAGTAATAGTCAACTGAAAATATAAATGAAATTCTCGATAATTGTTGAATCGAAGTTTTAGGCCTAAATGGTTTACAATAACACAAAGCAAATTTACTTTTGAATGAATACGTTTATGTTAAATAATGAGGTTTAGATAAGAAATTCAGCAAATTTACTCACCCTTATAATAAAACTTTGAATGGGCCAATGTTATAGGCTTGGTTGCCTAATTTTAAAGGTCTTTTCCAGAACTTGCAGGTTTGGCCACGTACTCTATTGCAACTTTTATGTTGATTCCGGAATTCCAAGTCACATGTATTAGAATGAATTGATTGGCTAAAGATTTAGACCATATGACGTAATTATGACGCAATAATAAATTCCGGGGAAAGTCGATTTTCTGTCACTTAAAAACAATAATCTTATTCAGTGATTTGTAATGGAACAATTTCCAATTAAAAGGTAAATGTTTTGAACAAATTGTATTTACTGACTGACTTACCTGGTTTCTCTTACCTACCACTTTTATTTCATGTGTTTTACTTACCTGTATTCAAGTACTTACTTATATAATCCTTTCTGAGTATAGAGTTACTTTTTCATTCTGTTTTCATCTAATTTTACTAAGTTTTCTGGTTTCCATCGAGTTTCTGAAATAAAAAAAAAAAATGGAGTAAATAGATTTTCTTACATTTATTACTTTCATATACTTACCTAATTGTATATACCAACTGTTTTTTAGATTTTTTGAATTGGCTTCCGGCAGATAAAACTGTTCACCGGCTAGCGACTTCAATTCCCTAGTGTAGTCCTGTAAAGGGGCCGAAGTGTCTGGGCTCGGAATTGGAGGCGCTGGCCGTTGAACAGCAAGTAATTTGCTGTCGAAATTTAAATGTATTATATGTATATTTTTATGTTTTTATATTTTTCAGGTGTTGCAGGTTCCTGTGGCGTGTTTTTATTGTATATTAGTTTGTATATATTATTTTATAGATGTTTTAATAAAATTATTCAAACAAAAAAAAAGTATCTGTTCTTATCAGCTTAATATCTGATACGTACCCCATCGGGGTACTTCGATATTAAACTGATTTTTGGACCTAGATGAGGTGCCCGGAGCTTGCTCCGCCCTCATCACGGGTTGCCCTGGTATTGCAGTACTTCCAGGCGTGGCCCACCCCATAAAACAATTTAAAAGAATCCCCCCCCCCCTAAAAAAAAAAAAGGCCCGCAATTTGAATAGCATTTGTGCTTCTCACACCTCGTGCCTATTCTTTATTCTGAAAGCTTAGAGCTGACGTTAGTCCGACGTTTCACACAACCCAGTAATCCCTGAAGCCATTTCTTGACTTGAGCTATCAAAACCGGTTTTATTACTGGGGTTAAGTTAGCCTGGATGAAAAAGAAAAAAAGAAGGGAACGAAGCAAGAAAGAAAGAATGAAAAAAAAGATATATCACTTTTATTTGTTTTTTTTTTTTTTTAATTTGTTATTTTATTTAAAAGAACGACTTTCTTAAGACCGTCGTGGAAGGATACAATTTTACTTTAGGACCCAAAATTACCGTGGAGGGGGATCGCTTCTCGGCCTTTTGGCTAAGATCAAAGTGTAGTATCTGTTCTTATCAGCTTAATATCTGATACGTACCCCATCGGGGTACTTCGATATTAAACTGATTTTTGGACCTAGATGAGGTGCCCGGAGCTTGCTCCGCCCTCATCACGGGTTGCCCTGGTATTGCAGTACTTCCAGGCGTGGCCCACCCCATAAAACAATTTAAAAGAATCCCCCCCCCCCCAAAAAAAAAAAAGGCCCGCAATTTGAATAGCATTTGTGTTTCTCACACCTCGTGCCTATTCTTTATTCTGAAAGCTTAGAGCTGACGTTAGTCCGACGTTTCACACAACCCAGTAATCCCTGAAGCCATTTCTTGACTTGAGCTATCAAAACCGGTTTTATTACTGGGGTTAAGTTAGCCTGGATGAAAAAGAAAAAAAGAAGGGAACGAAGCAAGAAAGAAAGAATGAAAAAAAAGATATATCACTTTTATTTTTTTTTTTTTTTTTTTAATTTGTTATTTTATTTAAAAGAACGACTTTCTTAAGACCGTCGTGGAAGGATACAATTTTACTTTAGGACCCAAAATTACCGTGGAGGGGTATCGCTTCTCGGCCCTTTTTGGGTAAGATCAAAGTGTAGTATCTGTTCTTATCAGCTTAATATCTGATACGTACCCCATCGGGGTACTTCGATATTAAACTGATTTTTGGACCTAGATGAGGTGCCCGGAGCTTGCTCCGCCCTCATCACGGGTTGCCCTGGTATTGCAGTACTTCCAGGCGTGGCCCACCCCATAAAACAATTTAAAAGAATCCCCCCCCCCCCAAAAAAAAAAAAGGCCCGCAATTTGAATAGCATTTGTGTTTCTCACACCTCGTGCCTATTCTTTATTCTGAAAGCTTAGAGCTGACGTTAGTCCGACGTTTCACACAACCCAGTAATCCCTGAAGCCATTTCTTGACTTGAGCTATCAAAACCGGTTTTATTACTGGGGTTAAGTTAGCCTGGATGAAAAAGAAAAAAAGAAGGGAACGAAGCAAGAAAGAAAGAATGAAAAAAAAGATATATCACTTTTATTTGTTTTTTTTTTTTTTAATTTGTTATTTTTTTGCGATTTTTAAGCCGTCGGGAAGGGTAAATTTTCTTTTTAACCCCAAAATTATGGGGGGATCGTTCTCGGTTTTGGGTAAATCAAAGTGTAGTATCTGTTCTTTTCGCTTTAAAATCGATCGTCCCCATCGGGGTACCGAATTAAACTGATTTTTGGGCCTGTGAGGTGGGGACTTGTCCCCCCTCATCCCGGGGCCCTGGTTTGAGTATTCCACTCCCCCCCCATAAAACAATTTTAAAAAATCCCCCCCCCCAAAAAAAAAATAGGCCCGCAATTTATGCATTTTTTTAATGTGCCTATTCTTTTTTGAAATTGGCTACGACCCGACTTTACAAAAAATTGAACCATTTTTGATTTTCAAAATTTTTTATGGGGTTAATTTTGAAAAAAAAAAAAAGGGGGCGAACAAGAAAGAAAGAAAGAAAAAAAAAATTATCACTTTTATTTTTTTTTTTTTTTTTTTATTTTTATTTTATTTAAAAAAAAACTTTCTTAAGTCGGGGGGATCAATTTTTCTTTAGGACCCAAAATTACCTATATCCTTCCGGTTTTGGCTGATTGTTAATCCTCAAGCGACAAATCCTAATTAAGGGGAATTTTGCAACGAATGTATTAATATGTTGGGATAAAGAATAAATTATTATGAAATTTGGTACCATTCAATTTTTATAAGTTGTGAAAAACTGTTGGGGAAATTTCTTATGTTTTAAAAATTTTTTAAATTATTTTTATTTTAAAATGGAGGTATTTGCAAAGAATCTAACCTTTCTTAAATTAGTTTTTGGTTTTGTAAAATACAAATTTGTTCTTTTAGAATTATTGGCTAAGAAAAAAAAATGCCTTTTGGGAAATTTTTAATGTAGGCAAAGTAGGATTAAAGAAAAAATTTGGAAAATTTAAGGGGTTTAAAAATGGTAAGATTGGTAACGGGTTAAAATCTAAAAAAATTTGGGAATTTAAATTTGCACTTTTAATGGAAAATCAATTTTATAACAATAATGGAAGATTGCCTCTGGTTTTTGGGTTAAAAAAAACAAAAAGGGGGTATTGTCCAAAGAAATCTTATAAAAGTACCAAAAAAGTTTCTCAAAAAAAACTGATTTTGAAGAGATTTGGGAAAATTCCAATTCTGATCAATTTTTTGCCACATAAAAATTTATCCCAAAAGATCATGACGGTGACTCGCCTAAATGAAAGTTGGTGAAGAGGAGGATAATAGTTCTATTGAAAAAAGGATACGTAAATTTAGCTGATAAAAGAAAAAAAGAAAAAAGAAAAGAAGTGAGGTAACTTTAATTTGGTTTTTTTTTTTATTTGTTTTTTAAATTTAAGACCCCACTTAAGGTTGGAAAAAATTAATTTCCCCCCACCAGGTATGGGCCCGCCCTTTGGAAAATTCGGCGTTTTTTCAGTTTTATTTTTTAATTTTAAAGGATTTTTTTTGTTAAAATTTTTAAATTTTTTTTGTTTTGTAAGATTGATTTTTTGCATTTGGTTCTTTTAAATTATTATGTGAAGCTGTTTTTTTCTTGAAAAAATTTAGAGGATTTGATTTTTTTTTTGAGTTTAACCGTTCATATTTAAATTTATTCTAAATTTAAGAATTTTGTTTTCTATAATCAAATGTCAAAACATTCCCGTTAATCCTGAGGAATTTTTAAAAAGTTTTTGCAATGAAATATTTTACCCCCAAAATTAAAGTTAATTTCAAAATGCTTATTAATTTCCTTTACCAATTTATCTTCTTTTGTATTTTTATTTTTTCGTTTGATTTTTCTCCTTTTGCATTAACAAGATTTAAAATTGATTTAAAAACACTTTTAAATAGCAGATTTTTTAAAGTTTTTTCTCAGACATAATATTAGATTAATTTTTACCTTTCAATTTTCGCCATTAAATGAGTCTATTTCAAAGATTACCCCCCATTAAACAATTTAAAAAATTGTTAAGTAATGTTTTATTAATGTAGTTTTTCCCCTTTTGTATTAAAAAAAAAACCAAAAGTTTTAAAAGTCTGATAAATTAAAATAATTTCTTAAAATTAAAGGGTTTTTAATTTAGAAAACGTTTATTAAAAAATGATATACTAAATATTAAACCTGACATAATTTATATTCAAGAATCTCATATAGAATCTGTACATCAAGGTAAAATTTTAGAGAATTTGTTAGACTGTAAAGCTTTCTGGTCTTTTGGTTACAAATTTCAGTATGGGGTAGGAATTTTATTTTCTAAAAATTTAAATTTTAATTTGATTAAATTTGATTATGATTTTGAAGGTAAATTAATTTATGTAGATTGTTCAATTTATGGTATTGAGTTTAGATTTCTGAATATTTATGCCCCTGTAGGCAATACTGACAGAAGAGATTTTTTTAATTATTTGTATAAATATTGTGTAACTTCTAAAGTTCTTTGTTTAGGGGGTGATTTTAACTGCATTTTGAAGTCAATAGATAAATTAGGTGGCAATCCTAATACTGGAAATGAAGGTCATGTTCAATTACAAAAGATTATAAATGATTTTAATTTAGTTGATTTGTACAGATTTTTAAAGCCTAATGAAACCATTTGCACTTGGCATAGAGCTGGAGTTTCAACACGTATAGATAGATTCTATTTTCCAGGTAGATTTACCATTTCGCTCTACGATCATAAAATTTTTCCATGTAATTTTTCTGATCATGATTATGTATTGGCTATAATTACTTTAGATAATGCTATTCAAATTGGGCCTGGATATTGGAAGTTTAATAGCTCTGTTTTAAAGGAACAAGATTTTACCGCGTCTTTTCGTTCCTATTTCACCGCAAATTTTCAAAATTTATGTAATGATTTAACTTTCGATCTGTGGGAAGAATTTAAATCTAAATCAAAAGAATTCACTATCAATTATTGTAAGCGTAAAGCAATTTTGGCAAGTAAAGAAAGACGTGCCCTTGAAAAACGATTTAGTATTTTAATTTCGGCCGAGCAGTCTAATCCTGGGACGCTTTTTGAAGAAATTAAGTCGGTGAAAACAGAGCTTAGGAATTTATCTTTGGCTAAGGATCGCGGGAATATCGTTCGTTCAAAAGCTCAATATTTAGATAATAATGAAAAGCCCACAAAATATTTTATTGAAAAAGAAATCAAACGTGGAAATGACAAAATTATACACTCCTTAACGGACAATTCTAATTTGGTTACTTATTCGGACACTAAAAATATAATACGTATAGCACGTGACTTTTACTATGACCTGTTCACTGAAGAAAAAGCAGACGATTTTTATTGTCAGAAATTTTTAACTAACCTGCCACAGCTCAGTCGTGAGGATTCAGAAAGTATTGATGATCGAATCACTTTGGACGAAATTAAAGCAGCTTTGGGTTTAATGAAGTTAGATCGTAGTCCTGGTTCGGATGGTTTTTGTGTTAATTTTTATATAGAATTTATTGATATTATTGGACCTGTATTAGTTAAGTTATATAATTTGTGTTTTGATTATCATGTTTTACCCTTTTCATTAAGAATTTCTTATATAACCTTACTTTGTAAAGATCCAAAAAACTCTCATTTAATGAAAAATTGGAGACCCATAAGTCTACTGAATTATGATTATAAGATACTTGCTAAAATTTTACAGTTACGTTTAAGTAATGTTATTAGTTCTATTATACATATTGACCAAACCTGTTCTATTAAAGGAAGATCTATAAGTGATAATTTACATTTATTAAGAAATATATTTGACTATGTTAAACTTAAAAATATTCCGATTTCTTTATTAAATTTAGATTTATTAAAAGCATTTGACAGATGTTCTTTTAAATTCCTATTTTCAGCCCTTAAGGCTTTTGGTTTTGGTTATAATTTCATTTCTTGGGTAGAACTTTTATATTGTAATATTTCTAGTAGTGTTTTGGTAAATGGTTTTATCTCAGATCCCTTTCCTGTAACTCGTTCGGTTCGGCAGGGTTGCCCCCTGTCTCCTTTACTTTTTGTCATAATTTTAGAACCGTTTCTAAATTCTATTCGTCTTGATACCTCTATAAAGGGTTTGAAAATTCCAGGCTGTCCCGAAGACAGTAAGGTTACTGCATTTGCAGACGATGTTTCGGCCATATGTTTAAATGTTTCCTCTGTTAAGCGTGTCATTACAACTTTTAATGAGTATGGGTTAGCTTCTGGAGCTAAACTCAATTACCAAAAGACATCCATTTTAAATTTTGGTTTGGATTTTTCAGATTTTCAGTATAATGTTTCGTTTGTAGATTCCCAAAAAATATTAGGTGTGTTTTTCGGTCAAAATATTACAGCAGACGACAATTTTAGTAAAATTTTGAATAAGTTAGTTACCTCCCTTTATACGTATAAAGAACGGGATATGTCAATTTTTGGGAGATCGGTTATTTCTAATGTAGTTTTATGTTCAAAAATTTGGTATGTAGGTTCTATTATAAGTTGTCCAAAACATTATATTACTTATTTTAATTCTCATATTTTTAAATTCATTTGGCAAACGAATAAATTTGAACCAATTAAGAGAGCTGTTTTGTATGGGGATAAATCTATTGGGGGGTTAAATGTTATTAATATTCTTTACAAACTTTATGCTATGCGTTTGAAACATATTCATTTTATTCTTAATAATTACGAAGCAAAATATGTTCATTTTTCAGTGTATTATATAGGTTTTTATTTAAGAAAATATGACAATAAGTTTTATAATAATTCTATACCACATTCTTCAACTATTCCTATATTTTATCAGCAATGTATTGATGTATTGAAAATTTTTGAGTCTCTAGAGCCAAATTTTGATTGGAAAAAACCTATAAGTACAAAACAATTTTATGATATTTTAATGAAAAAAGTTATAATAGAAAATCCTACTTTTAAACTTTTTCAAAATTTAGATTTCAAAATTTCTTTTAAACAAGTACATAATAATTTTGTAGATCCACATGCAAGGAGCTTGGCTTGGCGAATGTGTCATGACATTGTTCCTTGCATGTGGACCTTATATTGTAGAGGGCATACTTTGGCTAAATTATGTACTTATTGCAATGAAATAGAAACTGTTGAACATGCCTTTTATTTATGTAATATTGTATCCCCATTGTGGACTTTAATTAAAGGCTGGATTTCTATTTTAACTTCAAACCAATTTATTTTAAATTTCATTCATGTTAGATTTTTACAATTACCTAAATACTCTTCTATTATTATTGATATTATTTTACTTTTAATTAATACAGCTAAATTATGTATATGGGAATGTAGAAATAACCATAAATTCAAAAGGAAAAATATATCTTTCAATAGTCTGCTTTGTATTTTTAAAGAGAAAATTAAATTTAGAATAGTTATTGATAAGTTTAGATTTACACAGTCAAAATTTCACAAATACTGGTTAGATCCTGGTATATTTTGTTTTATAGATCATAATGATAAATTAATATTTAAATTTTAATTAATGTTTCATTCAGTATTTATTCATACTATTATATTATTCTGTAAACTTTTTATTAAAATATTATATTTATATATGAATTATTATATAATTTTGTGTGATATTATATATTATGTATATATACTGTAAGATATTGTATATAGATATATGTATTATTATATTATTTTGTGTGATATTTATTATGTAAATATACTGTAAGATATTGTATATAGATTATGAATTTTGTACAAAGTATGGATATAATTTTTGTAAATATGTTTTTGTTCTGGTGGTAATTTTAAACAGTTTATTCAGAGTCAATTTTAATTGTATATATATTGTACTATAACATCTGGTACTTGGCTAATAGATGAATAAACTTTTATGAAAAAAAAAAAAAAAAAAAAAAAAAAAAAAAAAAAAACAAAGTGTAGTATCTGTTCTTATCAGCTTAATATCTGATACGTACCCCATCGGGGTACTTCGATATTAAACTGATTTTTGGACCTAGATGAGGTGCCCGGAGCTTGCTCCGCCCTCATCACGGGTTGCCCTGGTATTGCAGTACTTCCAGGCGTGGCCCACCCCATAAAACAATTTAAAAGAATCCCCCCCTAAAAAGAATAGGCCCGCAATTTGAATAGCATTTGTGTTGCTCACACCTCGTGCCTATTCTTTATTCTGAAAGCTTAGAGCTGACGTTAACCCGACGTTTCACACAACCCAGTAATCCCTGAAGCCATTTCTTGACTTGAGCTATCAAAACGCGGTTTTATTACTGGGGTTAAGTTAGCCTGGATGAAAAAGAAAAAAAGAAGGGAACGAAGCAAGAAAGAAAGAATGAAAAAAAAGATATATCACTTTTATTTGTTTTTTATTTTTAATTTGTTATTTTATTTAAAAGAACGACTTTCTTAAGACCGTCGTGGAAGGATACAATTTTACTTTAGGACCCAAAATTACCGTGGAGGGGTATCGCTTCTCGGCCTTTTGGCTAAGATCAAAGTGTAGTATCTGTTCTTATCAGCTTAATATCTGATACGTACCCCATCGGGGTACTTCGATATTAAACTGATTTTTGGACCTAGATGAGGTGCCCGGAGCTTGCTCCGCCCTCATCACGGGTTGCCCTGGTATTGCAGTACTTCCAGGCGTGGCCCACCCCATAAAACAATTTAAAAGAATCCCCCCCCCCTAAAAAGAATAGGCCCGCAATTTGAATAGCATTTGTGCTGCTCACACCTCGTGCCTATTCTTTATTCTGAAAGCTTAGAGCTGACGTTAACCCGACGTTTCACACAACCCAGTAATCCCTGAAGCCATTTCTTGACTTGAGCTATCAAAACGCGGTTTTATTACTGGGGTTAAGTTAGCCTGGATGAAAAAGAAAAAAAGAAGGGAACGAAGCAAGAAAGAAAGAATGAAAAAAAAGATATATCACTTTTATTTGTTTTTTATTTTTAATTTGTTATTTTATTTAAAAGAACGACTTTCTTAAGACCGTCGTGGAAGGATACAATTTTACTTTAGGACCCAAAATCACCGTGGAGGGGTATCGCTTCTCGGCCTTTTGGCTAAGATCAAAGTGTAGTATCTGTTCTTATCAGCTTAATATCTGATACGTACCCCATCGGGGTACTTCGATATTAAACTGATTTTTGGACCTAGATGAGGTGCCCGGAGCTTGCTCCGCCCTCATCACGGGTTGCCCTGGTATTGCAGTACTTCCAGGCGTGGCCCATCCCATAAAACAATTTAAAAGAATCCCCCCCCCCCCTAAAAAGAATAGGCCCGCAATTTGAATAGCATTTGTGCTGCTCACACCTCGTGCCTATTCTTTATTCTGAAAGCTTAGAGCTGACGTTAACCCGACGTTTCACACAACCCAGTAATCCCTGAAGCCATTTCTTGACTTGAGCTATCAAAACGCGGTTTTATTACTGGGGTTATGTTAGCCTGGATGAAAAAGAAAAAAAGAAGGGAACGAAGCAAGAAAGAAAGAATGAAAAAAAAGATATATCACTTTTATTTGTTTTTTTTTTTTTAATTTGTTATTTTATTTAAAAGAACGACTTTCTTAAGACCGTCGTGGAAGGATACAATTTTACTTTAGGACCCAAAATCACCGTGGAGGGGTATCGCTTCTCGGCCTTTTGGCTAAGATCAAAGTGTAGTATCTTACGTAATTGCTATCGTTATATTTTGCAGATTTTTGGACAGAAGTTTATTGTAGCTGCTTGGGTTACCAACCCCTTTATAGACCAAAATGGAAAAAATTAGTGAAGTTAGTATAACAGATCAGGATATTGATGAAGGAATTGTACGAAGAAATGTGAAAATCACGGTAGATAGACCTGGTAACTTTTTAACTGGAAGAGAGATGGTGTTTCATGCAGTAAAATCAACTCTTAAGGTAAAATTTAATTCTGCAATAGAAGCCTTATGGAAATTGGATAAAACGGAAGAGTGGTTTGTCACCTTAGCAACGCAAGAATACGCAGATAAACTTTTAGCTCAGAAATCTTGTAAAATTCAGAATATTTCTTTTATTTTTTCTGACGCCAATAAACGGTTATTAAGCATAAGAGCACACTGGATACCGACTTTTGTATCTGACAAGTTTATTGGCAAGGTTTTTAGTCAATATGGTACGGTGGTCAACGTTTTGCAGGAGGAATATGGGGCGAGACATGTTTTAAGTGGTACGAAGTCTGGATTGAGGCGGATAAAACTTGAATGTTCCGACACACAATATGTAAACGTCCCACACGTGATTAGTGTCCCCGGAGTGAGACCGTTTAGAATACTTGTAACGTCTTCAGACCGCCAACCTCTTTGTCTATTTTGCAAAAGTATCGGACATATGGCCAGAGATTGTCCCAGGAAGATCCAGCGTTTTGAGGAAAGAAAGAATACCATTTCTTCGTATGCTGACGCTCTCAGTGGAAATGTGGCGCGAGCGGGTGATGAGGTAATACAGGATGCACCTGTAGTACCTGAGAATATAGAGGAGGTCGAAATTGTGCAATGTGACAGTCCTGTGCAGTCTTTGTTATCAGACGCGGTAAAAGGAAAAGCCACCCATCTATTTTCCCCAGACCCAGACCCAGTTCCCACTTGGGCTGAGGAAATGGAATCAGACATTTCCACTTCATCCGACAGCGATGAAAGTAATAAACTGATTATTAGCGATGCAAAGGGTGAAGAGAGGACAAAAGTGAAAAAGACCAGTAAATTACGGGGAAGCCCAAGTAAAGTAAAGAGTGGCAAGAAACTTAAATTGTAGTTATTAACTATTATTTTATTTATTTTTCAGACTTATGTTCAGTTTTATTGATGTTATTCATGACTGGTTGGTATTTAGTGAGTATCTGGGTATTTTCTGTGTATATATTATAAACATGTATTTTA
This sequence comes from Nipponacmea schrenckii, assembly GCA_030562195.1. Taxonomy (NCBI): domain Eukaryota; kingdom Metazoa; phylum Mollusca; class Gastropoda; family Lottiidae; genus Nipponacmea; species Nipponacmea schrenckii. The sequence continues at coordinate 27,116,647 of CM060201.1, forward strand.
TATTTCAGCTTTTAATAGGTCAATTTCGACTAGTAAGTTTGTCTGTCTTTTTTGGCAAGGTACCCCGAATTTCGCTCACAATTCAGTCTGGGTTAGTGAGCGATCTTTTTACTTGGTGGGCTATGTTGGCTTATCGTCTGTCAGTCTGTGAGTTTATACTCAAGTCGGTCCGTCTGTCTTATGACCTAGTTTGATTTATGTCACTCTTTTCTCAATCACAAATCTTAAATGGCGAATATTAGGACTGTATCAATCAACTGTCATGGTTTACTATCTATTCAGAAATCAAGAGTAATATCGAGAGATCTGAAAGATATGGCTACTGATATTTGTTTTTTACAAGAAACTAATATTCGTAATGTTGAGCAGGGAAAAATTTACGAAAATATTTTGGGGGGTAAATGTATTTGGTCTTTTGGCTCTCACCGCTCAACGGGGGTGGGGGTGGTTTTATTTAATCGTTTAAGTTTTGTGATTAGAAAAATTAATTTCGATTTTGAAGGCCGGCTAGTTGTTGTCGATGTCGACATCAATAGCGCACAATTTAGGCTAA
>CM060201.1:27117699-27135040 GCA_030562195.1 Nipponacmea schrenckii
AAAGGGGTAGAACCTCAAAACTTACAAGATGTTTCAAAAGATTTCTACTTAAATAAAATCGGTCTAAGCGACATGAGACGCCGGAGCCCCGCCATGTCACCGAAACAATATTAGGGTAAATATGTCGATATGCATCAGTTAAATTAAAATCCGTAATTATATCCCCCAAATTTTTTCTACCCACAATTCCGTGTTCAATATTACCCCCAATTTTGTCAGAATGCGGATCCATTACGAAATTAAAATCACCGCCAAAAATAATATACCGCTGAGTAGCCAAATAGTGCGGTATAGTTAGTAAAAATTCATTGCGATCCGCACCTATAACTGGTGCATATATACAAATTAGCCTAAATTGTGCGCCATTGATGTCGACATCGACAACAACTAGCCGGCCTTCAAAATCGAAATTAATTTTTCTAATCACAAAACTTAAACGATTAAATAAAACCACCCCCACCCCCGTTGAGCGGTTAGAGCCAAAAGACCAAATACATTTTCCCCCTAAAATGTTTTCGTAGAATTTTCCCTGCTCAACGTTACGAATATTGGTGTCTTGTAAAAAACAAATATCAATAGCCATATCTTTCAGATCTCTCGATATTACTCTTGATTTCTGAATAGATAATAAACTACGACAGTTGATTGATAAAGTCCTAATATTCGCCATTTAAGAGTTGTGATAAGAAAGTGTGACGTATATCAAACTAGGTAATAAGACGAGACACGGACAGACTGATTGACTGACTGGCGATAAACAAACTTAAAATACAATTGTGACGTCATTCTTTGATCGTCGAGTACCAATATTTTCAATAATGATACTGGAATATTGCCAAGAGTACATTATTAAAGCGACATGGCGGATATAATGGATCCAATATTTGGGATTTTTGTGGGCTAAATAAAATCAACAACATAACAATTTTTATTAAAAATTAAGAACAAAATTGAAATTCTCATTTTTTATAGAAATTTGACCAGAAGTATAGTTCTTTGAATCAGTTTCATCACTACAGTCCTTCATACGCTTGCTAACAAAGTTGAAATTCTCATTTTTGATAGAACTCGGCACAGAACTATTGTTCTTTGAAACAGAAATATTTTCTTCACTGTAACCCTTTTTTTTAGACGTTTATTTTGAATAATTTCACTGATATTCTGGAGTTGAGCTTCAGATGTTCTCTTGTACGATCTCACGGCATTAGAGGAATGTCCTGTTGTCTCTGCTATCAACTGTTCGTCCAGTCCAGCGTTGTAGAGTCTGGTAGCTGCGGTGGATCGCAAGTAATGGTTTGTGTAGTAGCCCTGCAATTCCGCACGTGCGCACATATCTTTAACTAAGCTCTGGAGAATATGTACACCGAGAGGAATCTTATTATACCATACGGTGGAAGTGAAAACTTTGCTAGGTTGAAGGTAAAACCCGCTACATTTACAATTATTCGGTCTGAAATACAAAAAAAAAAAAAAAAAATAAATAATATAAATCATTAGTATTACTTGGTCGCGTCATGTCAAAACTGAACCGATTTTTTAGATGAGGAATGTTGTAAAAAGAGTAACAGTGAAGAATTCACATTATTAGAATATTTAGAATATGAAATTGGTTAACATGATTTTACATCGCATCCTTTAAACATGCATGAGAAGTCTATAATATTTTACATCTGAACTCACCTCAAACTAATGTACTTCTCATATAAACGAACAATACACCTCTCAGGATTGTTGTTGTTTTCAAAGGCTTTTATACACTTGCGATTGTGTTTTAAATGTTTTATTCCACCTTGATTCGTTTTAGACACATCCTCAGTGTATTGGAGATATCTTAATCCGCTGTCTGATATGTGTAACGTGATTTGGGAATTTTCACCATATCGTAAATTACGATGTTCCTTTCCGGCTCTCATAGCAAAATTTAGTCCTATTAAGTAGAATACTGTATCCAACAATTTCTTTGGTGTATCTGAACCCAAAACACCAGTTTTCCATAACAACTCTTCACTTTCTTCCGTAATTATCTCTGCTTGTTTTGTATTTAATCCAATTCCTTTCCTTGCTATTTCCTTCATTCTGCCGTCTAAAACATTCCTTAGACCCAAGAATTCGTTGTCTTGTAACAAATTTACCATTACACCATTTGTCCTCATGTAGTGTTGAATTGAAGTTATGACTTCATATAAAGTTTTACCTTTATATTCCGTTCCATCTTGTTTCCTAATTTCCGCGATGAAATAGCTCAAAGCATCATTGAGTTCGATATTATTCATAGAAAGAATGTCTTTTTCAGTTGTTTTGTGCACAATAGACTTCTTTTGACAATATTGACGCCAGTTGTCAAACAATCGAATCGCCCACTTACTTTTATTTATTGTATTGGCTGGAAGTCTAGAAGATGCTATATTGCATAATTGTTCGTGTGAAACGCTTGTGAAGCGCTTATCGCTCACTTCATTTGGTACCATTTTGGCTTGACCAACATTAGTAGACATACTTTGTCCCGCACTGTTCTTTCTGCCATATTTGTCATCTAATTTCGATTTTCCAGTTTCAAAGGAATCATCGTCGCTAATATCAGAATACACTGCTCCATAAAATGCCATTTCAAACTCCTGTGAAGCTTTTAATAAGTCTTCATCACTATTATCCGTATCTTCCAATGATGGCCACTCTATATCAAAATTACCATACATGCTTGCTTGTGAATGTGATCTACATCTACATGAGTACATTTAAGATAATGATCACATGATTCTTTTTAATACCACTCACGGGTGAAAAGAGCGAAATTGTATTTTAAGTAGAATATTGGCCTCTGTTGTACTTTAAGTCTAATATGACGTCAGCACTCGGACCTTCGGTCCTCGTGCAGTCGTCATATTAGACTTAAAGTACAACAATCGGCCAATATCCTAAACATAGCCCACCTAAATAAAAATCGCTCACAAACCCAGACTGAGTTATGAGCGAAATTCGGGGTACCTTGCCAAAAAAGACAGACAAACTTACTAGTCGTATTTGACCTAATAATACCTGAAATATAGAATGCATGATTATATTATACACACAGAAAAATACCCAGAAACTCACTACACTTATGTACAAACCAGCCATGAATAACATTACAAAATCTGAAAGATAAAAAGAATATTGATAATAAAACGAAAATTAAGTTTTTAGTTTTTTCACACCCCCCTTCTTAGGACTGTTATGAGATTTTTGGACACTTTCTTCCAATTTTGTTCTTTATTTCGTTCCTCATCTGTATCTATTATCAAATTTTCACTGCCACTTTCACTGTCACTGCTACTATCGCTAGCCATTTCATCCGCCCAAACCGGCACGGGTTCGGGGGAGAAAAGGTGGGTGGCCTCAGACTTTTCCGTTTCCACGGGGGTTGCACTTGGGGGGTTCGCGGGAGTTTCAACTGGGGGGGTTTCTATAGATACCTCGGCTATTGCATCATCTCCAGTCTGGGAAAAATTCCCGCTAAGGGCTTCAGCATAAGTTGTTTTATTATTTTCCGCACTCTGTCTGCGTTCCTCAAAACGTTTAGTTTTCAAAGGGCAATCTCTAGCCATATGGCCAGTTCCCCTACAATGCAGGCACAATGGCTGCCGCTCAGAGCATGTAACTAGGATTCTAAAGGGCCTTACCCCTGGAACACTTATAACATGGGGTACAGAATAATATTCCAAATCGTTACACTCTAGCTTGATCCGTCTCAAACCTGATTTTGTCCCACTTAAAACATGTCTCGGGCCATATTCTTCTTGTACAACACTAATTGTACTGCCATACTGATTGAAAACTTTTTTAATGAAATTATCGGCTACAAAAGGAGGAATCCAATGAGCTCTAATATTCATGACACGTTTGTTTGCATCAGAAAAAATAAATGAAACTCCTTGCACTTTTGCAACTTTTGCTTCGAGTAACTTATTTGCATGTTCTTGTGTAGCCAGAGTTACAAACCATTCCTCGGTTTTGTCTAATTTCCACAATGACTCTATCGCACTGTTGTATTTTAATTTCAAAACATTCTTAACAGCAAAAAAAACCATTTCTCTACCTGTTAGAAAGTTGCCAGGTCTCTCAATTGTAATCTTTACATTTCTTCTCACGATATCATCATCAATATCCATATCACTTATCATTACTTGACTAGTTTTCTCCATTGTTGTTGGTCAAAGGTACGGGTTAGCAACCCCAAATCTGCAAAAAACGTATGTGAAAAATCTTTAGTAAAAGGCGAAAGATTTACTCGGAAAATGAGGAGAAACCAGAGTAACCTTGTTTGCGGCATACGTTTCCACCTCTTGGCCAATAGACAGTCTAGCTCACTGGTCGCTTGCAGATAAAAAAAAAAACAGCCTCTGGACCCGAGTTGCACCCCTTTGCCGCAAAACGTCTCTCCGTCCTTCACCCTTTGATGGTTTTGGCAAGCCTGGAAAATAGAAAAACACAAAAGAGCGAAAACCAACGAAGCCTGAGTGATGAAAATTTAGGTTAAAGCGGGATTTTTATTTATTTGAATTTATTTACCCTACCGAAGTGGGGTTTCACAAATTGTCTATAGACTCATTATGATGTTCCTCCCCACGGAGATCTTTAGTAAAAGGCGAAAGATTTACTCGGAAAATGAGGAGAAACGTGTATATGTAATGGATATGTAAAAATTTATATTAAATGAAATGAATTATTGCACATTATTTGAATTATAGGAGTGATTAATATTCCCTAATGGATAGTTATTAAGTATCTTATAATATATGGCGGAATAGAAGTGGAGTTGATTGAAGATGATGAACTCCCAATACATCATAGGTACAGTATTACAGGTATGTATTCATGGTAAGTATGATAGTGATCAGAGATGACTGCTCTATAGTGAACTACTTCACTCACAGTTCGGGTCTCTGTCACATTACTGGAGTGATTTCTAAAAGACTGTATAACATACTATCTATCATTACTTCAATTGGTTTAGGTTTGACCCTGTTAGACCAAATAACATGGAAATAATGATAGAAGTATGGATACAGTCTATTTTCTATGTTATACAGGTAAGGGGTAAACTGGCGTGCAGAGTGTTCCCCAGAAAGTTGCAGAAACTTTCCCGGAGTCTACCCAGATGTCCACAGTCAACAAACAGATGCCTGAGGGTCTCTCCACCGATTCTGCAATAGGGGCATTTGGTGTCGAAATCGATGGAGCTACGCACCCTCAGGAACTGTTTGGTTGGAAGAGCCTTGTGTACAGCAAGATACATGAAATCTTGCTCTTTTGGCTTTAGTTGACAAATATGTGTTCGAAATTTATATGAATGTTTTTCTGCTGGATTTTGATTTGGTAGTTTTTGGTTTCTAAAAGTTTGTGGTATATATCGGAAGATTTAGTTTTGGCTGTGAATTTTAAATTAATTTTCCGAAAGTTTGTTTGTAATGATTTGTATGAATTGTGGACATCCATGGTACACTCAGGGTAAGTTCGGTTTGGGTTGAACTCTCTGAGGGTTGGGCCAAGGCAGTAGAAGAGTAGTGAAACCCAAGGATGTGAGTTTTCCCTGGCCGCCCAAGCCACCTGCTGAAGATCAAATGCTTCTAGTTTGACAGCAATATCACAGATGTTTTGGCCACCTAGATCGAGAGGTAATTTAAGGGAGTCTCTGGCAATGGCTTCGTATTTGCCATTCTAGAGAAAACTGTAAATAGCAGAATTGATTTCTTTTAATGTATGTTTATTTGGTTTTACTATTCTGCCCACATACCAAACCTGTGAAAGGATGAAGGTATTGAGAATGTGATTTTTCTCACGAAATGTGAGACTACGGGTTTTCCATTTAACTAATTTTTTTCTAATTTTATTTAGGATTGGATTCCAATTTTCAGAGTAATTTGAGGGGCCGAAGTAAATACCAAGAAGTTTGATTCTGGTTTTGATATATGGAGTCAGATGGTTTGGTATGTGGGCAGCCATATGGCCGAGAGGTAGAATTTCTGTTTTGTCTGCGTTAATTTTAGATCCTGAGGAAAGTTGAAATTTTGTTAATTCTCGATCTAGGTGGAGGAATGAGTTGTGGTCTGTGATAACTACTGTCAAATCGTCAGCGTGTTGAATTGTTTTCACTTCACCAGGATAATTAGGGATGTGAATACCCCTTATGCTGGTATTTTTTGTTATGTTAAGGGCCAGAGGGTGGATTGCGATGGAATAGAGGGCCATTGAAAGTGGGCAGCCTTGCTTTACGCCGCGCTCTGGGGTAAAACTTTCAGTAAATGCTCCTCTTACCTCGCAATACACCCTCAGGTCCTTATACAAGATTGTGATCCATTTCAAGATGCTTGGTGGGAAGTTAAGATGACTCAGGAGGTGCATAAGATAGTCTCTATTGAGTCTATCAAATGCCTTCTCCTGGTCATATGCAAGTATGGCAATATCAAGTTCCTTCTGTTCAGCATATTTTATTATATTATCAACCGAGAGCAGGTTATTGATAATAGATTTATCTTTACCTGCTCCCGATTGAGTGTCTAACAAGATATGGTTTAAGAATTTATTAATTCTGTTGGTTATCACTTTGGCAATAATTTTGTAGTCTACGGTTAGCAGAGAGATAGGCCTGTAGTTTTTAAGATCTGATTTTGAGCCTTTATTTTTGTAATTGATAGTAATAATTGATGTTTTCATTGTTTCGGTGAGTTCCCGCCTAAAAAAGATATTATTTATTGTGTCCAAAAGGTCATCTTGTATGATGGGCCAAAAAGTGATGTAAAACTCCTTAGGAATACCATCGATTCCTGGAGATTTGTTGTTTTGGAACTCACCGAGTGCTGTAAAAATTTCGTCTTTATTTATTAATGTATTATCTATCAGGTCTCTGTCTGCTAACGATAGACTAGTCATCTCAGTTTGATCAAGGTATTCTGTGATAGTATCTTCTGATATGGAATCAGAAGTATACAGGTTTTTGTAATAGTCAAATACTATTTCTAGTATTTCAGATTTTTCGGAACAGGTTGTTCCAGTGCTGTTTATAAGTTTGTTGATTTGTTTTCTGGATCCTTTGTCCAGTTCCTGTTTCCTGAAAATGTCTAAATTTGATTCATCACTCTGTTCAAAGGGGAGTTTAGATCTTATTAACGTCCCTTTGGACAGAGTGTTTTGAATCAATTTTATTTCATTGATCAGACTGAGATGCAAGTTGCCAAAGTAACTATCACCGAGGTTTTGGTTGCTTTCAACGTCGAGCTTTTGGTGTTCCAGCTGTTTAAGTTTGTTTTTCAGCTTTTGAGCTCGACATTTACTATACTGAACAGAAATATCCTTGATATACTGTTTGCCAACTTCCCACCAAGCAAGTTGGTCTGGGTAGTCTACCTTCCGATTCTGCCAGAAGGTCCAAAAGTCATTTATTTGGGCGATGTATTGGGGTTCACCGAGGATTGAAGTGTTTAACTTCCATTTTCCCTTCCCCCAGCGACCTGACCCCAAACTAACCTTTAAAGTGACAGATTTATGATCACTGTATAAGGAATCTTGATGTTCGATACATTCAATGGTGTTACAGTGATATTCCGACAGATAGATCCTATCTAATCTACTGCCTGTGGCACCCCTGAGGAAGGTGAGTATTTTTTTCCGAGGATGGACATGCCTGAGGCAATCCTTCAACAGAAAGTCAGTTTTAAGTTTAATCAGATTGAGTCTAGCCAGTGGTGGTTGGAATTTCATATCACCAGACTTGCTATCAAGTCTGGACTCAATCAGATTAAAGTCACCACTCACTACATAGACATCTATCATATTGTACATGCTGTGAACATGATCGTACATTTGGTTGTAGAAATGGGCTTTACGACCATATTCACGGGGCCCATATACATTTATGATGTTTATCTTGAAGTTTTGGTAATGGAATTTAATATGTAAGAATTGACCTTTAAGTTCTGGGCAAGGATATTCAATGACAGTTCCAATAGATTTTTTGTGTAGGATTGCTACGCCACTGGATGCAGCATTGGGTCCATTGGAACGTGTCATTGAGTAATCAGACATGGATTCTAAGTCTGTGATATCCTTATCAGATATTACTCCTGTTTCCTGAAGACAGATGATATCAGAGTGATTAAAATCAGATAGAATTTTGTAGAGTTTGCCAGAGAATCCTCTGTGGACATTAAATGTTGTGATAATCATGATCAGGTTTCGAAAACTTCAAGATAAATATGATGCTTCTATAGTGAGTCCGCTGAATTTAGTTGTTAGATTGCCCACTAACTTGTAGATCTTTATGTTTTTTTCTATCTGTTTTCTCCTCGGAGAAATTCGGACCTCTTTTCAGAGCGTCCCTATACCCACCATTCTCAGGGGTTTCTGGTTTGCTGGATCTCGTTTTCTGTGACTTGGGGGTATAATTTACGTTACTAGTGTAACTTTCCTCCAAATCACTGGAAATTCCTCTTATAGCAAATTTCCCACTGGCCTCGAGACCACTACCAGCTGTTTGAAAATCTTTCTTTTTCGTGTTAGCTTTATTTTTATTTTTACTTTTATTTTTTCCGTCTTGCATTTTCTGCCGTTCCTCCATCTCTTCCTTACTTTTGTTATAATCTTCTTCGCTGATGTCCTGCCAATCGTCTTGCGGGACATCAGCTTTCGTAGCAATTGGAAGAGATTTGGGAGTGGATGTTTTTTTAATGGTGTTGATTGCGGACGCCAATGAACTTATATTTTGGTGGATTGCTGACTGTATGCCTGACTCTTTAAATGGCGTGTTAGCAATTTTTGAACAATCTCTAATCTCTGACCCATCTATTGATATTTCTGTGAGGTCATGGCTGGATGGCCAAATTGGAGGGTCGAGACCATAGTTTGGGCATTCTGTAGCAGGATGTCCCGTCTCTCGACATTTGTTGGTTATTGGGACATCTTTGTCTGCCGTTGTGCCATCCTCTCTGATGGGCTCTTGTGTCACCTCTCCAGCTTGGACAACCAAATTGCCCAAGTCAGAGACAGAGTTTTGCAGGGGACACGAGGCTGCCAAGTGTCCCTCTTCGCCACATTTGAAACATCGTTTGGTAGGCTGGGGTTGATTTTCGTATTTAATAGAAATACGTACGCCCTTAATAGTGAGATTGCTGGGTATTGGCTTTTTTATTTCTGGGGTAAATACAAGATGTACCCCATTGTACATATTGGGGTATCCTCGCCATGTGCACCTCTTGATCTTGGCTGAGGTGCAGTATAAATTGATGTTGGAAAGAATGAATTTGGGATCTAGCTCATATGGAGCTCCATAGATGGTAATTTTTGTATCTGGGGGTCTGTTTAACTCTTTGACCTGGTTCGCTCTATCCAGCTGAAAGGTTATATTTGGAACGATAGAGGAACCGTCCCCGAACCAGTCAATAAAGTTTTCAAGATCTTGTTGCCTATCAAAGGAGATAAGAAATTTTGATTTCCCGATGTTCTGGAACCCTCTTATTTGGTGCATTGGGGCTTCTGCCATTTGCAGGGCATCCAGTAGATCGTGAGATTTTATTTCCAGATCTGTTGTTGTTGGTCTCATTTGGAGACTAAGACTTCTATCAATAGTTTGGTTGCTAGCCATTTTTATAGATTATTTAGTTTATATATTATATTATATATTTTTATTTCTTTTTTTCTTTTTTTACTTATATATATTTTTATATATTTTTTTGCGTTTTATAGTGCAATAGGAAGCGGGACAAAATCTGTGATTAAGACAAAATTAGATGATAATACAAGTGTTATATATATCTATGTACACTTAACGTTTCTATAACTTTTTTTTCTATTTCAATTTATATGATAAGGATATTATCATAGATTCTCATATGTAGAAAAGTAAATTAATAGATATAGTATATTTCTATTAGCCACTTATATGTAAAATAAATACCGATCTCCTCCTTTCAGAAGAAAATTATGAAAATAGTTGCAAATGTTACAAAAAGAGATTCTACAAGATAGATCTCTCTATATTTTTACAAAACTAATGTGAGATGGTATATACTATGACTCTGGAAGATTTAGAAAGCAGTTGATATCCAGTTCTACTTCCGGGAGGCCATTTGTATGATTGTCGTTGTGAAATTTTTAGACAATCTAAATCCAAGTGCATCCGATTATTGATAGTATTATTCGGAGCAAAAATACGTTAATCTGAAAGACCAGTATATCATCTATCAGAAAAGACTTTAAAACTGTCAGTATTTTACAAACTAACAGTTTTAAGACAAAATTTCTGATGACATGGCTTCTATAACAACTTTCTATAAGATAAGAATCAAAGATGGCGACTCTGGTTTACTCCATACAAAATAAGATATTCTTATATATTTTTTTCTATACGATTCGTACCCTAGGTGGGCTTAGCGGGCCGTCGGAGCAAGAATGCCCGACCCTAACCACCTGAACAAAGACACCTGTCCAAAAAATCTTTATTTTTTTTATTTTTTATGCCACTAACCCACCCACACTCCGATCAAGTGTTAGGTAGATATACCATTTAACATATATAAGGTTATATCCACCTTTCACCTGTATCTTTCTCAAAATGATAAAAATAATTAAAAATTTAACAAAGATACAGGTGAAGATCATCATCGTGTTTCCATAGTTTTAGTTACTGTTATGTTAATTATTTATTTGAAAGAGAGAACAGTAACTAAATATATCATATTGATATATTAAATATAAGATATAGTATTGTAAAAATATAATTATATGTAGAGATGTATAAATATCACAGTAATTATATAGATATAAATATCTGATACATTCTATGTATATAAGTATAATTTTATAAAAATATATTTCTTATACATGAAACGTGTAAATAGATATAATATTATATATATAAATATCACAGTATATTATAAGGAATGAATATCACAGTTTATTATAAAGAATAAATATCTGATATAATATATGTATAAATATATAATCTGTAAATATACATATGGTGTAATTTACACCAAAAAATCTTTAGTAAAAGGCGAAAGATTTACTCGGAAAATGAGGAGAAACCAGAGTAACCTTGTTTGCGGCATACGTTTCCACCTCTTGGCCAATAGACAGTCTAGCTCACTGGTCGCTTGCAGATAAAAAAAAACAGTCTCTGGACCCGAGTTGCACCCCTTTGCCGCAAAACGTCTCTCCGTCCTTCACCCTTGATGGTTTTGGCAAGCCTGGAAAATAGAAAAACACAAAAGAGCGAAAACCAACGAAGCCTGAGTGATGAAAATTTAGGTTAAAGCGGGATTTTTATTTATTTGAATTTATTTACCCTACCGAAGTGGGGTTTCACAAATTGTCTATAGACTCATTATGATGTTCCTCCCCACGGAAATCTTTAGTAAACTTTAACTTTTAAATAAATTTATTCATGAAATATGATATTTACAGATGAATGATAACATAATGAATTAAAAACACAATCACACACCTTCGTCCACACATTCACACACAATACCCACATCACTCACACAATCACACGCATATAACATATATAACAAATACATATAACTATATATTTACACAATACAAAGATAGTCATATGATCAGTTCATTACATCATCAAAAACCATTACCAATGATCTCGTTTTCTGTGACTTGGGGGTATAATTTACGTTACTAGTGTAACTTTCCTCCAAATCACTGGAAATTCCTCTTATAGCAAATTTCCCACTGGCCTCGAGACCACTACCAGTTGTTTGAAAATCTTTCTTTTTCGTGTTAGCTTTATTTTTATTTTTACTTTTATTTTTTCCGTCTTGCATTTTCTGCCGTTCCTCCATCTCTTCCTTACTTTTGTTATAATCTTCTTCGCTGATGTCCTGCCAATCGTCTTGCGGGACATCAGCTTTCGTAGCAATTGGAAGAGATTTGGGAGTGGATGTTTTTTTAATGGTGTTGATTGCGGACGCCAATGAACTTATATTTTGGTGGATTGCTGACTGTATGCCTGACTCTTTAAATGGCGTGTTAGCAATTTTTGAGCAATCTCTAATCTCTGACATCTATTGATATTTCTGTGAGGTCATGGCTGGATGGCCAAATTGGAGGGTCGAGACCATAGTTTGGGCATTCTGTAGCAGGATGTCCCGTCTCTCGACATTTGTTGGTTATTGGGACATCTTTGTCTGCCGTTGTGCCATCCTCTCTGATGGGCTCTTGTGTCACCTCTCCAGCTTGGACAACCAAATTGCCCAAGTCAGAGACAGAGTTTTCCCAGGGGACACGAGGCTGCCAAGTGTCCCTCTTCGCCACATTTGAAACATCGTTTGGTAGGCTGGGGTTGATTTTCGTTTTTAAAATAGAAATACGTACGCCCTTAATAGTGAGATTGCTGGGTATTGGCTTTTTTATTTCTGGGGTAAATACAAGATGCACCCCATTGTACATATTGGGGTATCCTCGCCATGTGCACCTCTTGATCTTGGCTGAGGTGCAGTATAAATTGATGTTGGAAAGAATGAATTTGGGATCTAGCTCATATGGAGCTCCATCGATGGTAATTTTTGTATCTGGGGGTCTGTTTAACTCTTTGACCTGGTTCGCTCTATCCAGCTGAAAGGTTATATTTGGAACGATAGAGGAACCGTCCCCGAACCAGTCAATAAAGTTTTCAAGATCTTGTTGCCTATCAAAGGAGATAAGAAATTTTGATTTCCCGATGTTCTGGAACCCTCTTATTTGGTGCTTTGGGGGCTTCTGCCATTTGCAGGGCATCCAGTAGATCGTGAGATTTTATTTCCAGATCTGTTGTTGTTGGTCTCATTTGGAGACTAAGACTTCTATCAATAGTTTGGTTGCTAGCCATTTTTATAGATTATTTAGTTTATAAAATATTTTATTCTATATTTAACTGTTTTATGAATTTGTATATAAAAAAATGATATTTTTATTTATTTATTTTTTTTTTTTTTTATTTATTTTTTTCTTTTTTTACTTATATATATTTTTATATATTTTTTTGCGTTTTATAGTGCAATAGGAAGCGGGACAAAATCTGTGATTAAGACAAGATTAGATGATAATACAAGTGTTATATATATCTATGTACACTTAACTTTTTCTATAACTTTTTTTTCTATTTCAATTTATATGATAAGGATATTATCATAGATTCTCATATGTAGAAAAGTAAATTAATAGATATAGTATATTTCTATTAGCCACTTATATGTAAAATAAATACCGATCTCCTCCTTTCAGAAGAAAATTATGAAAATAGTTGCAAATGTTACAAAAAGAGATTCTACAAGATAGATCTCTCTATATTTTTACAAAACTAATGTGAGATGGTATATACTATGACTCTGGAAGATTTAGATAGGAAAAGCAGTTGATATCCAGTTCTACTTCCGGGAGGCCATTTGTATGATTGTCGTTGTGAAATTTTTAGACAATCTAAATCCAAGTGCATCCGATTATTGATAGTATTATTCGGAGCAAAAATACGTTAATCTGAAAGACCAGTATATCATCTATCAGAAAAGACTTTAAAACTGTCAGTATTTTATAAACTAACAGTTTTAAGACCAAATTTCTGATGACATGGCTTCTATAACAACTTTCTATAAGATAAGAATCAAAGATGGCGACTCTGGTTTTTCTCCATACAAAATAATATATTCTTATATATTTTTTTTTTATACGTTTCGTACCCTAGGTGGGCCCTTAGCGGGCCGTCGGAGCAAGAATGCCCCACCCTAACCACCGGAACAAAGACACCTGTCCAAAAAATCTTTAGTAAAAGGCGAAAGATTTACTCGGAAAATGAGGAGAAACCAGAGTAACCTTGTTTGCGGCATACGTTTCCACCTCTTGGCCAATAGACAGTCTAGCTCACTGGTCGCTTGCAGATAAAAAAAAACAGTCTCTGGACCCGAGTTGCACCCCTTTGCCGCAAAACGTCTCTCCGTCCTTCACCCTTTGATGGTTTTTTGGGAAGCCTGGAAAATAGAAAAACACAAAAGAGCGAAAACCAACGAAGCCTGAGGGGATGAAAATTTAGGTTACAGCGGGATTTTTATTTATTTGAATTTATTTACCCTACCGAAGTGGGGGGTTTTACAAATTGTCTATAGACTCATTATGATGTTCCTCCCCACGGAAATCTTTAGTAAAAGGCGAAAGATTTACTCGGAAAATGAGGAGAAACCAGAGTAACCTTGTTTGCGGCATACGTTTCCACCTCTTGGCCAATAGACAGTCTAGCTCACTGGTCGCTTGCAGATAAAAAAAAAAACAGTCTCTGGACCCGAGTTGCACCCCTTTGCCGCAAAACGTCTCTCCGTCCTTCACCCTTTGATGGTTTTGGCAAGCCTGGAAAATAGAAAAACACAAAAGAGCGAAAACCAACGAAGCCTGAGTGATGAAAATTTAGGTTAAAGCGGGATTTTTATTTATTTGAATTTATTTACCCTACCGAAGTGGGGTTTCACAAATTGTCTATAGACTCATTATGATGTTCCTCCCCACGGAAATCTTTAGTAAAAGGCGAAAGATTTACTCGGAAAATGAGGAGAAACCAGAGTAACCTTGTTTGCGGCATACGTTTCCACCTCTTGGCCAATAGACAGTCTAGCTCACTGGTCGCTTGCAGATAAAAAAAAAAAACAGTCTCTGGACCCGAGTTGCACCCCTTTGCCGCAAAACGTCTCTCCGTCCTTCACCCTTTGATGGTTTTGGCAAGCCTGGAAAATAGAAAAACACAAAAGAGCGAAAACCAACGAAGCCTGAGTGATGAAAAAATAGGTTAAAGCGGGATTTTTATTTATTTGAATTTATTTACCCTACCGAAGTGGGGTTTCACAAATTGTCTATAGACTCATTATGATGTTCCTCCCCACGGAAATCTTTAGTAAAAGGCGAAAGATTTACTCGGAAAATGAGGAGAAACCAGAGTAACCTTGTTTGCGGCATACGTTTCCACCTCTTGGCCAATAGACAGTCTAGCTCACTGGTCGCTTGCAGATAAAAAAAAAAAAACAGTCTCTGGACCCGAGTTGCACCCCTTTGCCGCAAAACGTCTCTCCGTCCTTCACCCTTTGATGGTTTTGGCAAGCCTGGAAAATAGAAAAACACAAAAGAGCGAAAACCAACGAAGCCTGAGTGATGAAAATTTAGGTTAAAGCGGGATTTTTATTTATTTGAATTTATTTACCCTACCGAAGTGGGGTTTCACAAATTGTCTATAGACTCATTATGATGTTCCTCCCCACGGAAATCTTTAGTAAAAGGCGAAAGATTTACTCGGAAAATGAGGAGAAACCAGAGTAACCTTGTTTGCGGCATACGTTTCCACCTCTTGGCCAATAGACAGTCTAGCTCACTGGTCGCTTGCAGATAAAAAAAAAAACAGTCTCTGGACCCGAGTTGCACCCCTTTGCCGCAAAACGTCTCTCCGTCCTTCACCCTTTGATGGTTTTGGCAAGCCTGGGGAAAAAAGAAAAACACAAAAGAGCGAAAACCAACGAAGCCTGAGTGATGAAAATTTAGGTTAAAGCGGGATTTTTATTTATTTGAATTTATTTCCCCCCGGAAATCTTTTTTCTTTTTTTTTTTTTTTTTTTTTTTTTTACACTCAGACATGGTAGCCTCTACACTCAATAGCAAGTGAGAGTACTACCGCTCACAGGATTACTAAATGATAGGAATTAATGATGTAATATATAATGTCCCTATCCATTTAAATATACATTTTGACTTTTATGTTAGTATGTTAAAAATGTTGTTAAGAATTTTAATAGAGTGTTGTGAGCAGTCATCATCGTGTTTAACTTGTGTTTATTCTTCATTTTTTAATTAATTTGATTTTATTACAGGTAGATTAACACAAGTATGGCAGGTAGATGTTTTAAAATTACGAATCTATGATGAATTATTCTGTATAAAAATATATAAAATAATATAATTGTAAATATAAATAATTATATAATAGAAAAAGGTATCACAGGTCATCATAAAAATATAGATAAATATCACAGATAAGTATAAATATATTTATATATCACCGATAGATAAAGATAAAATATAGACAAATATATGAATGAGAATGATACTTATGTATTAATAATTTGGTGGTTAAAAGTGGATATTATTTCTTCTTTGTTATGTGTTGCAGTATTGTGTGGCGATATGGTATGATTTGGTATGCTATGCTGGCCTCATCATTTATAGAGTCGGAGCAGTCTGTACCTGACCAAACTACTTTGGCATCATGCACAGACAACTCCAAGTCAGATGTATGGGGCCAGCATATCAAATATTAGAAGTGGCCAGCCTTGAGATATCCAAGAAAGGGCTAGACACTGACCATGGTCTAGATACTCACGTAATTTAGGTATACGGGGTTTATAGCTTAAGAAGCTCCTTTATCAGTCCATCTATCACCACCTCCATTGGGGCAGGACGAGTCCTGTTGGTCCATATAATATGGAAGTAGTGATAGATGTAAGGATATAAATCGGCATGAAGACTGAGGAGAAATGTAGTAAACTCTCCAATCTTCATGTCGTGGCCGGTGGTATTGGTAGTGTATCGACAGAAGCTATCCCGCAATGTCTTCAGGCTTTTACATTGAACAAACAGATGTCTAAGGGTTTCTGTTTCAGTACCACAGAATTTGCATTTTATGTCAAAATCTGTGGTACTGCGTATCCTCAGAAAAGATTTTGTAGGCAGAGCCGAATGTACAACGAGATACAGAAAGTCTTTCTCCTGAAGATTTAATTTAGAATTTTTAATATTGCCAAAGATAGACTTGAAGTTGATAAATCTGTAATCTCGTTGTATTTTGGGTATAATTTTGAGATTCTGAATGAGTGCCGAATAGATGTCCTTTGAAGAAGTTTTTGAAGTGATTTTGATGCCTAATTTCCGAAAGCTTGAAAGAATAGGTTTGTAGGACGGATGAGTGTTCAATGTCATTGTTGGATAGGCTCTGTCGCGATTATATTCTCTGAGGGTTAGACCCCCCCCAGTAGAATAATAATGCCACCCACGGATAACGAGTTCCGCGGGCGGCCCAGGCTATCTGCTGGAGATCAAAAGCCTCTAACTTGACAGCCAGGTCACAGACATTTTGCCCACCTGCTTCGTATGGAAGTTTCAGTGTTTCTCTGGCGATGGCTTCATGTTTGCCATCCCAGAGAAAAGAGAAAATGGCTGCATTAATTTCTTTTGTAATTTTTTTATCTGGTTTTACAATTCTACCCACGTACCAGACTTGAGACAGAATGAAGGTGTTCAAAATGTGTATTTTTTCTCTGAAGGTAAGTGATCTGCTTTTCCATTTTATTAG
>CM060201.1:27135540-27297525 GCA_030562195.1 Nipponacmea schrenckii
TTGGCCAAGAGGTGGAAACGTATGCCGCAAACAAGGTTACTCTGGTTTCTCCTCATTTTCCGAGTAAATCTTTCGCCTTTATTTTCCAGATTATCAAAGAAGTTTAAACGTTTTGGGTTGCTAACCCTTCAAGACCAACACCAACATGGAGAAAACTTCAAAGTTTGTTATAACTGATAACGATATAGACCAGAGCATTGTAAAGAGGAATGTTAAAGTTACTCTGACAAGACTAGGAAATTCGTTAACAGGTAGAGACATGTTTTTTTGTTTTTTTGCTGTGCAGAGTGCACTTAAAGTTAAATACAACAGTGCAATAGAGGCATTATGGAAACTCGATCGCGCGGAATTTGCCGAAAAATTTATAAATATCAAACAGTTATTCTTTCACTGACGCGGATAAGAGGGTAATAAACATCAGAGCACATTGGATTTCTCCATATGTATCTAACGCGTTTGTTGAAACGGTTTTTGCCGAGTTTGGCAATGTAGGATATCGCTAGAATGTTCCCCAAAGGAGTATGGATCAGTTCCCCACAGAATGAACATTGACGGAGTAAGACCATTCAGTATGTTGCTTGCCTGTACAGATAGATCCCCCCTATGCCTCCTTTGTCGCAATGTAGGACACATGGCCAGAGAATGTCCTTTGAAGATTTGAAGGCCTGTTTAACAACCGGGCAATGTTAAATCGTATGCAGACGCTTTGAGTGGTGTTTCAGTCTCCGGGGACGACGCTATTCAGCAAATCCCTGAGAATGAAAAGAAAGGGAAAACAATGAGGAAAAAATTGAAGAGCCATCGCACCTTTTTCCCCAGACCCAGTTCGTGCTGGGCTGATTAGTCGAGATAAATAGAAGGAAAAAGCGAATTGGCAAACACTTTTGGCTGGATCAAAAGTTCCGGACCAGATGGCTTTCAGAAAGAATTTTATTTAAAGTTTTTCTATCTCATTGGGGAGAGTCTGATAGCAGTTTATAATTTGTCATTTGATTCTGGCATTTCTACACAGTGTTATTAGCCACGTTTAGACAGCGAAAAGTAATCCGCGCAGAGTCCGAACCGAGTACGGTTCGCTTGAAGTAGGCCAGATTTCATGGCTGTTTAAACGCGGCTATTGAATATGTTAATCAAAAGGACCTGCAAGTCTTTGTATATTTCTTTAGATCAGAAAAAAGCTTTTGATAGAATCCAATACAATTTATATTCGGTACCTAGAAAAGTATGCCTTTAGACCTCATTTTAAAATTGCTATATTCCGATATTTTAAGTAGTGTCATTGATAATAACCACATTTCTGAAAAGTTTAAGATGTGGGGTTCGTCAGGGCTGCAGTCTTTGCTTTATATTTTAACTATGGAACCGTTTTATATTAAAGTCAGAAAAAACAGACAAATTAGCGTTATCAGAATCTCTGCTTCGAAATGAAATGAAATGTATTAAGGTGCACCAGCACCAAAATGGGCTATACCTGAATACGATTAAAAACACCTAAACACCTGCACCTAAATATATTTAATTTCATTTAAAGCTGATTCGGGTTGCTGACCTAAAAAGACCAACAAATATGAAAAAATGGAGGAATGGTTTGTTACAGTTTCAAAAACTGAATTTATTGAAAAATTGCTAATGGTGAAACTAGTTTAAACTTCAAGATGTAACATTTTCGTTCACGGATGCAGATAAACGAATTATGAATATACGTGCACAGTGGATTCCCCCGTATGTTTCAAACTCATTTATTGAAAAGGTGAGTACGGCAAAGTTTTAAGCGTCACTGAAGAGCAATATTGCATATCTCAGCATGCACTGTTCCCCTTTATGTTTACATTGTCGTAATGTAGAACACATGGCTAGAAAATGCCAATCAAAGATACGAAGAACTTATGAAAGGCCAGTTGAAAATGAGGGCAATAAATCTTAACCGGATGCGTTAAATGGTTTCTCGGCCTCTGGGGACAACACCGTCCAGGAGGTCCCCGAGACTGAAAATCACGAGGAAGTGCTGGAAAAGGAAAACTCAGTTCAAAACCCCTCCCATCTTTTCTGCCCAGACCTAGGCGGAACCTGGTCTGAAGAAATGGATTCTGAAACATCGGACAGCGATAATAACAGCAAACTCGTAATTGACAATGAAAGTAAGACGGATTGGACGGAAAAAATAATTTCGATTTCGGCTAGTTTTTATCAATATCGACATCAATGGCGCACAAATTAGACACCCAAAAAAAAAAAAATTATATAGCAATATATCAATGACGGAGTAACCAGAGTCTGGCCACATTGAACCATAAGTCACTCATCACAGAAATTTATTTAAACGTCAAGACTGAAATGGTGTTAGACAATTAAATTGATGTATCTGATTAGAAATACGTCAAAATTTATATCTGTATTGTTTTCAACTGTGTAGTATCCACCGTTTATTGGATGCGGTTGGATTAATTTTCGACAAATATTTTCTGTTGAAACCATCTCAAATGGTGGCCCGGAAATAGTATTCAGTAAAGTGAACATCTATTACAATCAGCCATTTGAGAATCTGTATTTGTTATATATACAAATATGATATACTTGAAGAGATTTATAAGAATTATTTCATTATTTCCTACATTCTTATATACATTAAAAAAAAAAATAAATAATTTTTTTCTAAAAGTTAATCTTTAATCGAAAAGGAAGCAAGTTGAAAAGAAACTGTTTATTTTTCTTTTTTTTATGATTGTATAATCTACTTCAGCCCTATAAAAAATAATATTTATTCTACATATTGTCATATTGATAAACACAATAAAAAAATCCAATATAATACAAATTGTCACGACCGTTTGTCGACACGAAATTCACCATCCACATCCTGCACTATCCAATCCTTTGATATGCTAAGGGTGATGCAGGAAAATGACACCCCAATGGAAACCATAAGAGGGTTGCAGAATATTGGGAGGTCGATTTTTTTGGTGTCATTTATGAGCCAAGAAGACGTCGTTGCCTTTGAAAAGTGGTTTAACTTCCGACTTCCGAGACAATAATGTCATCTGTGGCAATTTATAGATAGATGGATATCTTTCTCTTTTGCGACAGGTCTTTTATGTGGGCAGAATTCAAAAGCCGAACAAACACATGCTCAAGGAACTGAATAGGTGTATATGGCTGTCAAGAGAACACGATCGACAGCAAGTCGTCGATCTTGGGACAAAGCTCCAGGGTATAGTTCTTCAGCAAATAGTATTGGCCCTGCGTGGAAATAGGCATCCCTGGGTATCCCTTTTTCAGATTGGTTTGGCATTTCTTTAAGACGTTTTGACATCAGTGGAGGCTTTCCTGTCAGAACACTATACTCACCTGACAAATATACGACGCTTATGACAAATTTCAAGAAAATGGACATCATATGGAAGGAAACTTCAACTGCATGGAGATTTACTTGAATCTATTCGATGGTCTCAACATCATACCTAGTGTGGTTTCGAGAAATCTCCACATAAAATTTGATAACATCTTTACTTGTACCTGGTCATACACGATGCCCTTCCTACCAAAAATGTTCTCCAATTACGGATTGTGTCGAAATCAAACTGAAACACAGCTTCATATATTAGTCAGGTGTAAGTTCCTTCAACCCATGAGGGATAGCCTCCGTTGTTCCAATGGCCACAGTCCTGCATCCAACGGTGTGGCCATTCTACACAATACAACTCTATGAACTGTCATTGAATATACCAATCCACAACTTTTACACATCAAATTTCATTATCATAGCTTCAACGTAAATGTAATAAATGTTTATGGGCCTGTAAAGCACAGTCTTACCAAATCTACGATCATATTCAGCCCTTATTCAACATGTTAGATGTATTTGTGATGAGTGGCGATTTTAATCTTATTGAGTCAAAGCTTGTTAGCAAGTCCGGTGAAATGCAATTCCAAACACCACTGGCTAGACTTCAAACTGAATTTAAGTTAAAACATTGCCTAAGACATGTCCATCCTAGGAAAAAAATACTCACCTTCCCCAGGGGTGAAACTGGAAGTAGATTAGACAGAATCTACTTGTCTCAATACCACTGTGATACTATAGAAGAAATGCAGCATTGTAATTCACTTTACAGTGATCACAAGTCGGTGACGCTGAGAGTAGGTTTGGGTTCAAGTCAGAGGAAAGGGTAAATGGAAGATGAACACCTCTATCCTTGATGAACCCAAATACATCGCCCAAATTACGGACTTCTGGACCTTCTGGCAGAACCAGAAGCTGGACTATCCGGATCAACTTGCTTGTTGGGAAGATGGCAAACAACATAAAAAGATATCTCTGTTCAGTACAGTAAATGTCGAGCTCAAAAGCTGAAAAACAAACTTAAACAGCTTGAACACCAAAAAGCTCGACATTGAAATTATTCAAAACCTCGGTGATTATAACTTTGGCAACCTGCAGCTCAGTCTGATCAATGAAATAAAATCGATTCAAAACACTTTGTCTAAACGGACGTTAATAAGATCTAAACTCCCCTTTGAACAGAGTGATGAATTAAATTTAGACATTTTCCGAAAACAGGAACTAGACAAGGGTTCCAGGAAACAAACTTACAAACAGTGCAGGAACAATCTGTTCTGAAAAAAAAGAAATCCAAGAAATAGTATGTGACTTCTACAAAAATCTGTATACTTAAAAGAATACCTCAAACTGAGATGACTAGTCTATCGTTAGCAGACAGAGACCTGATAGATAATACATTAATAAAGACGAAATTTTTACAGGACTCGGTGAGTTCCAAAACAACAAATCTCCAGGAATCGATGGTATTCCTAAGGAGTTTTACATCACTTTTTGGCCCAACCCTATATTAAATAAAATCCGGAAAAAGTTGCTAAAATGGAAAGACCGCTCTTTATGCTTTCGAGAAAAAGTATATATTATAAATACATTCATTCTGTCACAAGTGTGGTATGTGGGTAGAGTCATCAAGCCCAGCAAGAAAGTTATCAAAGAGCTTAACTCCTGTATTTTCCCAATTCTTTTGGAATGGGAAACGGGAAGCTATTGCCAGGAATACCCTGAAAGTGCCTCGAGAACAAGGCGGACAGCTGATCATAGATCTCGAGACAAAACTTCAGAGTCTGGACTTGCAACAAATTATTTGGGCTTTGCGCGGAAAACATTATCCTTGGGTATCTCTGTTGTTCTACTTGTCTGGAACTACTTTTAGATGTTTTGACGTCAGCAGAGACTTCCCAGTCAAAACGCTTTATACACCTGACAAATATAGGAAGCTCATTGTTAACTTTACAAAAATTGAAATTAATTTGAAGCAAACTAAACATGTGAAGGAGATTTACTTGAAGCTGAATGGATTAAACATCAAACCTAAAGTAGCCTCAAGAAATCTACACATCAATTTTTCAGACATATTTTCCACATTTTTTAAATCTAGATTATCACAGCAACAACAAGACTTTCTTTTTCTGGTCATCCATGATGCGCTTCCACCTAAAAGCTTCCTCCAATCTCGGAGTAGTCTGCATTTGGATTCTAATTGTCCATTCTGTAAATCTGTAACAGAAAACCTTGCTTCATATATTTGTCAGGTGTAAATTTTTACAGCCCATAAGAGACAGTCTCTGCTACTTCTGTCCTTCTCAGAAGAGACAAGATACTTAGTCGGGATACCCAGAGACTTGTTCCCACACATGGCCCTTTAGTTCAAAATAATTTGGGATACTCGAAATTGTCACAAACCTGTGAAGGAACTAATAGATGCCATGCTCTACAGAATGCTGGAAATCTCTCCACCATTTTAGTAAACCTAAGGCATCTAGAAGATGGGAGAAGAGCATCATTTCTTTAAAAAAAAAAAAAAAAAATTATATATATTTTTATTATCCATGAATAATCATATATCAAACAAATTCTTAAATATAAAATTATTCTTATATATATTTTTATACATCATATTTTGTCATTATAATTTAGAAAACATAATTGCATATAAAACACTAAATTTTTATCTACATATTTACCGATTATATATTTACCGATTATATATTATACTTATATACAGAATTTATTTATAAACAGAGAACTTATTTATATATATAATTTATATATATACAGAAGTTTTTTTTCTTTTTTTATATACACATAAAATTTATTTATTTTTGAACAGGTTTTATTTGTTGTTTTGCATTTGCATTTACTTTGAAGCTACTAAGACAGATCATAATTACATTCAATATCCACAGAAGATTCTCTGGCAAAATACATCGAATCATATCTTCAAAAACTCAGATGTCATTTGCTTTCAGGAAACTGGTATTATCACAGACCAGGATATCATAGATTTGGAATCCATATCTGATTATTCAATGACACGGTCCAATGGGCGCAGCCCTGCATCTAATGATGTAGCCATTCTACACAAAAAATCACTTGGAACCCAAAACTCAGCGGACAATTTCTACACATCAAATTCCATTATCATAGCTTCAATGTAAATGTAATAAATGTATATGGGCCTTGTGAGTATGATCTTAAAGCCCAGTTCTACAACCAAATCTACGATCATGTTTAGCCCTTATTCAACATGTAAGATGTATTTGTGATGAGGGGCAATTTTAATCTTATTTCCAAGACCAAGCTTGATAGCAAGTCCGGTGATTTACAATTCCAACCACCACTGGAGGTTTCTCGGTAGGGGCGTTTTTAATGGCATCATCACCAGCATGAGAAAAGTTTCCGTTAAAAGCTTCAGAGTAAGTTGTTTTATTAACTTCCGCACTCTGTCTGCGTTCCTCAAAACGTTTTGTTTTCAAAGGGCAATCTCTAGCCATATGACCAGTTCCCCTACAATGCAGGCACAATGGCTGCCGCTCAGAGTATGTAACTAAGAATCTAAAGGGCCTCACCCCCGGAACACCTATAACAGGGGGTACAGAATAATTTTGCCATTTTTGCTTCAAGTAATCTCATATTCGTATTTTTGGTGTCATAGAAAAACCAAATGAAGACTGTGTATCCATCGCCAAATCTCTTTTCAAGGACAAATTAAACATTGAAAATGACATAATAATCGAAGTGGCTCATAGAGTAGGGGTACCAACCACTAACCCTAAACCACGCAGTATTATTGCCAAAATACTGAGAAGAGATCACAAACAGTTAGTAATGAGAAATAGGCGAAAACTTAAGGGTACGGGTGTATCAATAGCAGACGATGTGACAGTTAAAAATGTTCAACTCCTCAATAAAGTGTTTACAAACGGGAAAATCATCATCCAAGGACACAACAACAATTCGTGTAAACTCATAAGTGACATGGATATAGACAAACAACTTTCTAAAGCATCAAAACACTATCGTTCGGCATAACTTATTCTAGTGATGTGACTAATCTCAGCCATGAACTCTGATTTCTAACCAACGCTTCATTCATTAATTGAAATCCATAAATAATGTTTAGAACCAAACTTTCGCATGACCAAATTAATTACTCTACAGACATTATATGTATATATATACGAGTCAATGAGGTCAACAGAAAATCAAAATTCGGCTCGCTGTTACTTCTCCCAATATAGTGTCACTCTCCTACGTTCCAAATTGATAAAATTACCTCCCTTGAATCGAATATGAAACTCTCTCCACATATTTGTTTAGTTACCCCATCGACCTTCGATAAAACGACACCCTTTTATCTATTTTCGAGACCTATTATTTTTACGATTTAGAAATACCGCAACTTAAAGACATTATTACGTCGTCTGAATGTATTCTCATTTCACAATTTTAAGTTTAAACAGCTTTTGATTCTATATATTCTATCATAGTGTAATTTAAACTGAATTGTTACTATGTTCACTTTGCACTACGTCTAAAGTTAAATGGAAACCTGTGCAACAACTGTCACGGGTCTGTATATTACAGTGAACGCTCACAACAACACCGGATCTGATTGTCAACTTTCACCCTAAATGAGCCCGAGAAAATGTTGGAAGCAATTTAATTACCTTAAACAATATCTGCCTATAATATATGTGAATAGGCTTACTTTAAAATTCATTATTTTCACAATAATATGAATATGAAAATATGTATAATCTGTTAACAATGTCATGATCGGTGAAACCATTCCTGACATCTCTTTGTCCACTTGTATATTTTGCGTCTTTTTTTCTGTGCTTATGACTTTTCGTTGTATAACTTGTAAACTTTGTTTTTTGCACTTCTACACACAAAGCACATTTTCTCTTCCAAAACTTTCTATGATGTTATGGACCCTTACTATAAAGTACCCAGTTGGAACCTGTATCTCGAATATCAGTTACAAAACATTCTTAACTGAGATTCAAGTGTTCAAGTAACCAAGATTTTTGTCACCTCTATTATCCAAGTAAGTTATTGCGAACTGCTGATCCTCATCTCAAATGATGTCTCACCGAACCCTGGTCCATATAGTAAAACACCCCCCGATACTTTAAACCTATTTCACCTGAATACACGTAGTATCAGAACGAAATTGGACGACCTGTACACAATTGTACAGGAATTTGACATCGTCTGTTTCACCGAAACACATCTCGACAACTCCGTTGAAGACAAAACACTATCATGGGATGGTTATCACCCTCCTCTTCGTAAAGATAGGGACTGCAACGGTGGTGGTGTGGTCATCTATGTTGCAGAGATACTTAAATGCAAGAGGAGGACTGACCTCGAACATCCCGATTTTGAATGCATATGGGTTGAACTATCTCTGCCGCAGGGCCCTTTCTTGATTGCATGTATATATCGCCCCCAACGATCATATCAAGATTTTTGGGACTATCTCGATTACTCTGTTGAGCAAAGCTACCAAACCACCAATCGAATAGTACTAACTGGAGATTTCAACGTTGACTTGCTTCAAAAAAAATCCGGACGGTTGCAGGATCTCATATTATCTTACAATCTGATAAATGTCATCAATGAACCAACGCGGATCTCTCAGACACGCTCTTCATTACTTGATCTTATTCTTGTGTCGAATCAGATTGACGTAAGTTTCGCCGAAACGTATGTCGTTAGTAAACATGTTTCAGATCACAAAGGTACTAGTTGTGAGATCAACTTTCCACTGAATAAAACACATTCCTTTTCTAGAGAGGTTCTCATCTACAAGCATGGTGACTTCGACAAGTTAAACAGTCTTCTGTTCGAATACAATTGGGATCAAAGACTAAACAATCTGGACACAAATAATGCATGTGCCCATTTCTACAATTTGCTAAGCGAATTTATTGATGAGACAATCCCGAAAAAGACAGTAACAAATTAGACCTAATGACAAAGAATGGTTTAATTCTAAAATAAGGAAGGATATCAGACATCGAGAGAGACTACGAAAACATGCTAAACGAACGAATAAAAAATCTGACTTAGACAAATACAAAACGCAACGCAACAAGGTTAATAATTATAAAAAGGTTCTAAAGTCGAATTATGAGCACCTAATATTAGATAACCTCACCGATAATAATAACCAAAACGAAACTTTTTGGAAATTCACTAATAAACTGTTACGCCAAAACAAAAAAATCGTCAATTCCACCATTACATAACAGTGATGGTTCTGTCTCTTTTACTGATCAAAACAAAGCAAATGCCTTAAATGACTTCTTTGGTTCTGTTTCTGACAATTATTCCACTGACGAACTTCCCATTTTCGAATCAAAAACAAACGCCACATTCATTTTTCCAGAGATCCTCCGATCTGAAATCAAAGATGCGATCTCTTGTCTGAAACTGAAAAAAGCCTGCGGTCCGGATAGAATAAGTCATCAACTTCTCAAACAATGTTCAGAGTCAATTTCTATTCCACTCCAGGTACTATTCAACAAATCTATAACGGAGTGTGTTTTCCCGGAACACTGGAAATTAGCCAATGTCATTCCGATTTTCAAGAAAGGTGATACATCCCTTCCATCAAACTACAGACCCATTTCTCTCCTAAGTACCATCAGCAAGCTCCTTGAAAGGATACTTTTCAAACACTTGTACAATTATTTCTACACTAACAAGCTCATTTACATTTATCAATCTGGTTTCAGGCCCCAACATTCGACGGTCCACCAACTGATAGAACTATATCACGATGTTGTTTCGTCTTATGAAAACCGTTTACTATCATGTTATGTGTTTTTTGACATCTCCAAAGCCTTTGATCGTGTCTACCATAGAGAATTGCTACATAAACTCAAATCATACGGCCTAGACGAACACACACTGAAATGGCTATCTAGTTATATAACAAACAGAACACAGTCTGTGTCGATAAATGATTCGACATCAGAACAAATAACCGTGAAATCTGGAGTCCCACAAGGGTCCGTCCTCGGTCCTTTTCTTTTCATTGTTTATATAAATGATATCCAAGAATAACTATCAAATCTTGCAAGGCTATATGCAGATGACACCGCTCTTGGCTCTCACGGTACAACCGTTGAAGAGATTGAGGAATCTCTCAACCTTGATCTATTGCAAATACATGACTGGTCCAAGAAATGGCTCGTGAATTTCAATCCTGCAAAAACTAAAGTACTGATGTTCTCTCAAAACAAACATGATTTGCCCAACCTATGGCTAGGCGACACTAAATTAGAAATTGTGTCCACTCATAGACATCTTGGTGTTACACTCTCGCATGATTTCAAATGGACACCCCATATCGACGCCATTGCTTCATCAGCCTCAAGGCAAATAGGCTTCTTGAGAGGTCAGAAGTACAAACTCAGTTGGTCAACCCTTGACAGAATCTACAAGACCTACATTCTCCCCACCTTAGAATATGCATGCCAAGTATGGGGTGGTTGTCTGAACATCAACTGTGAAAAGTTAGAAAAATTGCAGTTGGAAGCGGGATTACCCAAATTCACGAGCTCTAATTCGCTTTATATTGAGACCGGATGGGAACCGCTGAATGAAAGACGCAAGAGACGACGACTAACTTCGTTTTATGACATCTATCACGAAAACTGTCCACAATATCTTTTAAATTTGTTAGACACTTTTAGAACACAAACTAATCATTATAACCTAAGAACAAACTACGATATCAAACCACCAAATACCAGAACAGCCACCTTTCAAAAATCATTTTTCCCTGCAACAATCAAAGACTGGAACAATCTTAAACCCGAAACAAGATCAGCAAGTACTAGGGGCAAATTCAAATCCCTTATCACCACCCCTCGTCATACACAGCAATCATTTTTACACAACGGGGATCGGAAATATGTTATTCTTCTGACACAACTACGAAATAAAAGCAGTCCTCTGAAAGCTGATCTGTTCAAAGTAAACCTTGTACAAAACCAGAGTTGTTCTTGTGGCAATCCGAAAGAAGATGTTGTGCATTATCTTCTATATTGTCCGAACCATATAGAATCACGTCTGAAATACCTTTCATCCTACTTAACAGACAATACAAATCACCTTACATTCCTTTGGGGCGACAAAAATTTATCTACAAACCAAAATACGACACTTATTAAAACTGTTTTAAAATTCATAAAAGCAAGTAAAAGGTTCTCAACATAATATGTAAATATATTGTACTTAGCATGGGTCCACCTGAACATTGTCACTCTCCGATCTTTCTTTGCACTTTCGTTAACTTTTCGAGCAAAGATCGTTCATCGAGAATGACTTTAACAATCATAAATACCTAGCTTTGATTTTCCTCATCAACTCATTAAGCACTCAATGTTACATACACGAATGAATAAATGAGGAACGTCAAATTGCACAATTTTCTTTATCTGCACTTCGAGCACACATTCAACAATCTGTCTATGATAGTTATATGTTAAAAACGGCATTTTTGTAAGTTTTTGTAACTTTTGCCAAATCCATTTACTTTTGTTTGTAACAAAATATGTTTAAATCAAACTTATTTATCTGTGTAGCCAGAGTAACAAACCATTCATCAGTTTTGTCCAATTTCCATAATGGCTCTATTGCATTGTTGTATTTCAATTTTAATACATTCTTAACAGCGAAAAAAATCATTTCTCTACCTGTTAGTAAGTTGCCACGTCTCTCGATTGTTATCTTAACATTCCTTCCCACGATATCATCACCAATATCCATATCACTTATCATTACTTGACTAGTTTTCTCCATGGTTGTTTTTGTTCATCTAAAACTACGGGTTAGCAACCCAAATCCGCAAAAACTGTCTATGAGAAAAATCTGTAAAATAAAGGCGAAAGATTTACTCGGGAAATGAGGAGAAACCAGAGTAACCTTGTTTGCGGCATACGTTTCCACCTCTTGGCCAGTAGAGAGTCTAGCTCACTGGTTGCTTGCAGATAAAAAAAAACGACTTGCACCCCTTTGCCGCAAAACGTCTCTCCTTCACCCTTGATGGTTTTGGCAAGCCTGAAAAATAGAAAGACACAAAATTTCGAAAACCAACGAAGCCTGAGTAATGAAAATTTAGGTTTAAAGGGTGATTTTTATTTATTTGAATTTATTTGTCATTATGATGATCCTACCGAAGTGGGGTTTCACAATTTGTCATTATGATGTTCCTCCCCACGGAAATCTTTAGCAACGTTAACTTTTAAATATATTTATTCATGAAAACAAATACGATATTTACAGATGAATTATAACATAATGAATTAAAAACACAATCACACACCTTCGTCCACACATTCACACACAATCACACGCATATAACATATATAACAAATACATATAACTATATATTTACACAATACAAAGATAATCATATGATCAGTTCATTACATCATCAAAAAACCATTACCAATGATAAAACATCAATAAGAGCCAAATCACCATAAATATATATACATGTTACCCAATTATGTACAATCACCAACCATTTACATGTATATACAATAAATAGTTTCCACAATGATATATACAAACACCACAACCTAACTGTTTAATATGTACAATTTTTTACAAATTTCAAAATATACTATCGGCTCAGTCAAATCAAAATAAAGCTCTATATGTTTATAAAAAATATGCAAAACAGCGAAAAAATATTAAAAAAGGACATAAAAATATGAAACAATTAAGTCAATACCAGAAGCAAAGCGGGTTTAATTCATATGCTATTAGACAGTAGAGTTATTGTAGTAAAAAGAGACTGGGAAACAGAAAAACAAAATAATAGTACTATAAAAAAAATAAAAAAACAAATGTAACTATGTAACTGTACTATAGTAAAAAGGCCGTGTAATTGAAAATAAGCACATAACAAATACAAACGATACAATTATTGTTATCCATGGCTGGTAACAAAACTAATCAATTAAAAATTTTAATTTATCATTTTTGTCAAGAGAACAAAACATACCAGGGTTAAGCCAATAACTTTTAAACAAAGTCCGCCCAGATTCTAATTTTGATCTTTTCGATGTATCCCAATACTAACCCAGATGAAGAGACAGTCTTGTTTTTAAATTTAGCATCACAGCGAGATGTCCAAATATGCCGTCTAGCCAAAGCAACGACCAATAAAATAATGTCGTGAATAATTTTTCCTTTCTTTTGTGGGATATCGTTAAAAATAACGTGCCAAACATTGAGATCAATCTCACCCAAACTAAGGGCAACAACCCAATTACGAACTATTCTCCATAAAAACTGTACAACACTGCAATAATAAAATAAATGGGTTTGAGTTTCTGGATATTTTCTACAAAAATTACAAAACTTGGACTTTGACTGGTCCTTTAAAAAATAGCAAAAATTCGTTGGCACGATATTGTGAATTAATTTAAAAGTAGTCTCTCTGCTAAGAGGATCTACAAACTTATTGTACATATTCATGAAAGGTTGTTTGAAATTATTTCCTTATGTTAATTTTTTTTATGAAAGCTTAGACCGTTGGTCATAAAAATGGGGAATGATTGCAGAGTGTGCCTTAAACTTTGAACCCAAGGCCGAATTTACATGCCGTAGCGAAAGACCAATCCAGTATTTGGCAAAATAGACCCATTTAGCCTCGTGATCGTGCAAAATCTTGCAAATATGCATTGAATAAAAATTAAAACAGTACGTTTCATAGGTTCCATATGTTCGGTACCCCAAATGTATTTAAACATATGAAACCTAAACTGTGTCAAATAACGACTAGGTAGTGGTAAAACTTTGGCAACATACCAAATCTTAGAACAAGCCAAAATATTGGTGACGTTACATCTTCCAAATATGGAGAGATGAGTCTTTTTGTAAAATTGAAATTTGGAAAGAAATTTGTTTAGAATAATATGCCAATTGTCATCAGCTGTCACATTGCGGCCAAAATGCACGCCCAGAATTTTTGCGCTGTCGGGCCAACTAATGCCAAAGGTGTGATCAGCTGGATTGTTAAATTTACCGAAAGTGAGGCCCTTCGTTTTCTCCAAATTTAGCTTAGCAGACGACACGACCGAAAACCGTTCACACAAAAACAACAACCGCTCTACACTCGCTCTATTCTTACATATACCAGTCGTGTCGTCTGCATAGCCAACAATTTTGGCTTCTTCGTCCGAACCAGGGATTTTGATACCTTTAATTTGTCTGTCTTTTCTGACTCTAACATAAAGTGGTTCCAGAGTTAAGATATAAAGCAAAGGACTTAAACTGCAACCCTGACGAACCCCACGCGTGATTTTAAACTTTTCAGAAATGTGGTTATTGGCGATGACACTACTAAAAATATCGGTATATAGCAATTTTATCCACTGGATAAAATGAGGTCCAAAGGCATACTTTTCGAGGCACCGAAATAAAAAATTATATTGAATTCTATCAAAAGCTTTTTGCTGGTCCAAAGAAATATAAAAGACTTGCAGGTCCTTTTGATTAACATAATCAATGACACTGCGTAAAAGTGAAAGATTGCCTTCGATTGATCGACCCGGAACAGAACAATATTGGGCGCCAATATTTGAGTAACTGTTTCTGTTTAGGATCTTTACATAATAAAGTTATCAAACATTGGCGTTGACTGCCAGCATCAAATGACAGATTATAAACTGCTACCAGACACTCACCAATGAAGTGGAAAATCCTTAAATGAAATTCTTTCGACAAGCCATCTGGCACGGGACTTTTGGAACTTTTCATCCTCTTCAAAGCCAAAAGTGTTTCTTCCAATTCGATTTTTCCTTCTCAAAAATCTCGACTTTCGTCTGCTAATTGAGGTAGGTCTTCTAACAACTCGGTATATAAATTTTCATGGATGGTCTACGCCGAAAATAAATCTTGATAAATTTGCCTACACGTTTCCAAACTAGAAGGACATCATCAACCAAATTGCCATCTTTATCTACTAAAATTGAGATAAGTTTTACTAAACCTTTTTGATTTTCACGTTTTAGAAAAGTGCGAGATGCCCGTTCTTCATCTTGTAATTTCTAGCCCTCGACCTAATATAGGCCCCTTGAGCTTCCTCAGACTAACCTTTAATTAGTTCGGTATATTGACCAGGAGCTCTCAACTCTGCCTGTCAAATTCCTATAACGTTTCTCCACGTCAAAAATAACGGCACGTTTGATCCGGGCCTTCTTTTTACCATATTCTTTAGTTAAATTTTGCATAGAAATTTTCGTACCCTCCCACCATTCCAAAGAAATGACTTGCCCAACCAAATTTTTTGGCCAAAATTCTGTTAAAAGGGAGACATAAGCCCTGCTCATGCAAAATAGAATTGTTAAATTTCCAATATCCCTCCCCAATTTGAATACCGTCCGAAACGTTGATGGTAACAATTACATAGTCGTGGTCTGAGGGAGCACAAGGTAGAACCTCAAAACTTACAAGATGTTTTAAAAGATATCTACTTAAATAAAATCGGTCTAAGCGACATGAGACGCCGGAGCCCCGCCATGTCACTGAAACAATACTAGGGTAAATATGTCGATATGCATCAGTTAAATTAAAATCCTTAATTATTTCTCCCAAATTTTTTCTACCCAGAATTCCGTATTCAATATTACCCCCAATTTTATCACAGTGCGAATCAATTACAAAATTAAAATCCCCGCCAAAAATAATATACCGCTCTGTGGAGTGCGGTATAGTTAGATAGTTAGTAAAAATACATTTCGGTCCGCACCTGTAACTGGTGCATATATACAAATTAGCCTCAATTGCGCCGTTGATGTCGACATCCACAACAACTAGACGGCGCTCAAAATCAAAATTTATTTTTCTAATCACAAAACTTAAACGATTAAAAGAAAACAACCCCCCCCCCCCCCTGTTGAGCGGTTAGAAATGAAATGAAATGTATTAAGGTGCATCAGCACGGGCTATATAGCATCTGAAAACGATTTAAAACAAAAAGCACAGATTTTAACTAAAAAGGCATTAATAATTAAAATAAAAATTATCACAGTAACCCCAAAGCGACAAAACAATGCTAAAAACAATATCACAGAATGGTTGTAACCCAAAGTGGGCTAAAAACAAAATAGCAAAAACAAAACTAAAACACAGAATATATTTTAAAATTTAAAATACAGATTAGTCTGTTTTAAAAACAGATGGAACAAGGATCTAGCACGGTAGTGCTTGTGGAGCGGTTAGAGCCAAAATACCATATACATTTGCCCCCTATAATATTTTCGTAAAACCTTTTCCCTGCTCAACGTTACGAATATTAGTATCTGGTAAAAAACAAATATCAGTAGCCATATCTTTCAGATCTCTCGATATTATTCGAGATTTCCGAATAGACAGTAAACTACGACAGTTGATTGATAAAGTCCTAATATTCGCCATTTAAGAGTTGTGATTAAGAAAAATAAACTTCGTGAAAATAGACTAGGTTAGACGGACAGACTTGAGATTAAACTCACTGGACAGACTGACTTTAAACATACATAGCCCACCGAAATAAAAATCGCTCACTAACCCAGACTGAGTTGTGAGCGAAATTCGGGGTACCTTGCCAAAAAAGACAGACAAACTTACTAGTCGTATTTGACCTAATAATACCTGAAATATAGAATGCATGATTATATTATACACACAGAAAAATACCCAGAAACTCAAAACACTAATATACAAACCAGTCATGAATAACATTACAAAATCTGAAAGATAAAAAGATTGATAATAACGAAAATTAAGTTTTTAGTTGTTTCAACCCCCCCCCCCCTCCCTTCTTAGGGCTGTTATTAGAATTTTTGGACACTTTCTCCCAATTTTGTTCCCTATTTCGATCCTCGTCTGCCACTTTCACTGTCACTACTACTATCGTTAGCAATTTCATCCGCCCAAACCAGCACGGGTTCGGGTGAGAAAAGGTGAGTGGCCTCGTTAACCTCAGACTTTTCCGTTTCCATGGAGGTTGCGGGTTCGCGGGAGTTTCAACCTTCTGTAGATACCTCGGTTATTGTATCATCTCCAGCCTTCCGTTGTATTCTGTCGCTATTCCATTTGGCGTGTTTTAATGGGGCAGTCTCCAGTCATATGGTCCGTGCCTTTGCAATGTAGACATACAGGTCGCTATTTAGAACAGGTGACTAGTATTCTGAACGGTCTTAAACAGGAACACAAATTAGATGAGGCACAGAGTAGTATTCTAGATCAGAACACTCGAGTTTTATCCGTCTTAAACCAGACTTAGTCCCATTCATCACATGGTTGGGCCCATATTCCTCCTGAGTACAACTCACAGTTTTACCATACTGGTCGAAAACTTTAGCAATAAATTTATCCGATACAAACGGGGGAATCCAATGTGCTCTAATGTTCATTATTCTCTTGATGGCATCGGAAAAATGAAAGATATACCTTGGACTTTAATTACTTTTGCTTCAAGTAATTAGTTTATCAGCATGCTGTTTTGTTGATAAGGTGACAAACCATTCTTCCGTTTTGTCGAGCTTCCATAACGCTTCAACAGCCCTGTTATATTTCACTCTCAGGACAGTCTTGACTGCAAAAAATACCATCTCTCTTCCAGTTAGTAAATTACCAGGTCTTTCAATAGTAATCTTAACATTTCTTTGAACAATATCATCATCTATATCAGTATCACAAATGCAGATTTTACTGGTTTTCTTCATGTTAATACGGTGGTTGGTCAGTAACGGGGTAAACAACCCAAGGCAACGTAGATATCTGTAAGTCTGCAATAAAGAAAGGCGAAAGATTTACTCGGGAAATGAGGAGAAACCAGAGTAACCTTGTTTGCAGCATACGTTTCCACCTCTTTTGGACAGGTTTTGTTTGTTGTTCCGGTGGTGAGGGTTGGACACTTATCCTCCGACGGCCCGATAAGTCCACCTAGGCTACCTTTTAGATCATTGAAATAGAAAAAAAAACCTTATCCAAATTGTTATGAAGGAGTAAACCAGAGTCTCACTATTTTTGTTGGTCGCCATATTGATTGTCGCTACGTTTATTGAAATCTTTAGTGTCACTGGAAATTTTTCTTTTTTAACACTCGACATATCAAACGTTTAGGTGTTTTTAAATTGTCTTCTAGTTGACAATTTAGTAATCTATCAGATTATCCTAGTGGCAATCCGAGAAATCCCATCAAAACTCGGATGCACATGGATGTAGTTTGCTAAAAAAAATTAAATCGACAATAATGCACATGGCTCCCCGGAAATAGAATAATTTTCAATCTATTTTCATAATCATATTTTTTTATTCATAGCCGTTTACTTTTTATATCTTTCTATGTACATGTGATATAGAACATTTTTTTTTTTTTAAAAACATAAAATAAATCATCATTAAAAATTCAATATGTCTCGACCTCTTGTTGACAAAATATCCCATCCAAATGAGTCCTGTAGAACCATGCGAGATAAAATCCTTGGATATGCTTGGTATGATACAAGAAAACCAGGCTCAAATGGACACAATGAGAGGTTTTCAAAATATCGGGAGATCGATATTCTTGGTGTCATGCCTGAACCAGGAGGATTTTACTGCCTTTGAAGGATGGTTTAATTCAAAGGAAAATAACGTCTTCTGTGGAAATCTTTACCTGATTAAAGGGGCAGTGAGGTACACTCACTTAATAGACCCCCCGATATCCGGATTGCTATTTATGGGGCACCCTTTGAGTTGGAGAATAAGTATATTCTCACCCATATGCAGCAGTACTGCATAACCCTTACCATCAAGAGGGCAGTATAGAGAGAGTTTCCCCACATGGAAAAGGGTTCGATTCATGTTTTCCCCCAAACTAATCAAATATGAAGGTCAACCTAAACCCGTGAAGAAATGTTTTCATTGCGCCCAAGAAGGGCATATCTCTAGGGATTGTCCTCGAAAAATTTCTCCCAACCCAGTTTCCAGGAATCCATCCAATCAGAACACGAGGATGGTGACGAAGCTGAACACCACTCTGCGGCTGAGGAAACTGATATCGGTCCCCTTGGTCAATCCTTTGCTAACTCTGCTAGCTCTATACACCATGCTAGTCACCAAGAGATAGGCACAATTGGCAGAGCTCTGAAACAAGTAAAAAGACCAGAGAGAGAGAAAGACCAAGGGACACCTCAACCCCACTCCCCGATTTTAGTCTACAAACGGGATGGGTTGATATAACGGAGGGAGATGAAAATAAAAGTGCGGAGGAGATTGACGAGCGTAATCAACAACAGTCGCTTGTTCCCTCCGTATCCCCTTACAAAGATGCCCTGTTAAATCGGAAGAGAAAGGAATACAGCTTCCAAAAACGCAACAACAGGAGGATAAAAAAACTAGGACGGCAGATCCCAATGTAACACCTAGGCCATGCCTGGAGATAGTAAACCGGATAATAGCCGGGATCCTTCCTGGGGCTCCTGCAGCCGAAACGATAGGGGGGGCTCAGCCAGAGCTTAAGGGTGGAAAACCCGCGGGTCTCTGTAACTGAGTTTCTCACTAGATCATCAAGGGATGATCCTGGGTTAGCCAGAAACGAAAGCAGTGAAAAGTGAGGGCCTAAAGGGTACTTTTGTGAACTTCTCTGAAAGTGTAAAAAATAAATATAAGTATTAAACTCTCGAGTGAAAAAAAACGTATTATATATCAAGTTCACATTTCTTTTTCCTCCAACATCATGAAATATACAACCCTTAATATACATAGGGTTTCTTTTTCAAATACCAAAAAGTCCTCGATGATTTTTCTGATGTGATACCCCTACAAGAAACAGGCATAATCACAGTTCAGGAGAAGTCAGACATCGAGAGTTCTTCAAATTTCACTCTTTTCGTTTCTAATAGACCAAGTAAAAAGACGAGCGCACTCAACAACAGTCGCTTGTTCCCTCTGTATCCCCGTACAAAGATGCCCTGTTAAATCGGAAGAGAACACTTCCATTCTTTCAGACCAGAATTTCCAAAACCAAATTAAATCTTACTGGTCGTCTCATCAAACTAAAAAACTAGAATATGCTGACCAACTGGAATGGTGGGAAGCGGGGAAATACATGATCAAAAAAGTTAGTATACAGTATTCAAAAATAAAAAATGCATAAACTTAAAAATGACATCCAACATATGAGATAGCTTTCCAGGCAAGGTAATATACGCCCACTGGCAGCATTGATTTTGAATAAAAAAATTTCAGTAAGGTAACAATTGGTGGACTAAAATATTCAACCTTCCGCCATATACTTTTTTTCTAGGGTCTCTATTTTCATTTAAAAATGTCAGGAATAGTACCTTATAACACCTCATAAAATATTTTTTGGTATTTTTATGATTTGCTATAGGGTTCACCCTTAATAATATTTTGATATTTTTAACAGGATCTTCCTTGGGTGATATCAAACAATTTCAGCGAGTTTGTCAAAAATGAACGTGTGTTTACAAGCCAAAAGTTTAAAGCGTTTTCAAAAACAAGGGCAATAACTGACACTAAATATTTGCCGGTTTATCTGATTTTTTTCAATAGGGTTCATCCTTGGGAAAAACAAATACTAAAGCCAAGTTTCATCAAAATCCATTCAAAATTGTTCTTTCTAGAGTGTTTTCAAACTAAAATTGAACGCGTTTTTAAGAACAAAGGCAATAACTTGTACTAAATATTTTTTGATTTATCTGATTTTCAATAGGGTTCATCCATGGGTAAAAACAAATACTAAAGCCAAGTTTCATCAAAATCCATTCAAAATTGTTTCTTTCTAGAGTGTTTTCAAACTAAAATTGAACGCTTTTTTAAGAACAAAGGCAATAAGTAAATATTTTTAATTTTCTGATTTTCAATAGGTTCATCCTTGGGTTAAAACAACACTCAAACCAAGTTTCATCAAAATCCATTCAAGAATTGTTCTTCTAGAGTGTTTATAACTAAAAATTGAAACACGTTTTTTAAAGAACAAAGGCAATAACTTGCATACTAAATATTTTGATTTATCTGATTTTCAATAGGCTTCATCCTTGGGTGAAAACAAATACTCAAACCAAGTTTCATCAAAATCCATTAAGAATTGTTCTTCTAGTGTGTTTACAAGCTAAAATTGAACGCGTTTTCAAGAACAAGGGCAATAATCATACTAAATATTTTCGATTTTGCTGATTTTCAATAGGGTTCATCCTTGAGTTATAAACAATCTCACACCAGTTTATCAAAATCGGTCAAAATTGTGCCATGTAGAGTGTTTATAGACAAAATTCAACACGTTTAAAAACAAGGGCAAAATCATATTCGAATATTTTGATAGATTGTAATTTTCAATAGGCTCATCCTGGGTGATATCAACAAGAGGAGTTTTTTCAATTGTGCTTCTAGAGTGTTTAAGCCAAAATTAACGGTTTTCAAACACAAGGGCAATAACTGACACTAAATTTTTCGATTTATCTGATTTTCAAAAGGCATTAAAAGCTTTCTAGATGCTTACAAGCTCAAAATTGAAGTCGTTTCTCAAACACAAGGGCAATAACCTAAATATATTTCATTTAACTGATTCAAAGGGTTCATCCTTAGGTGATTAAAAATATGCCAAGTTATGTCAAAATCGCTCAAGTTGTGACTGTAGAGTGTTTACAAGCAAAAAACACATGGTTTATAAGCAAGGGCAATAATACTATTAAATATATTTCGATATGTGCTATTTTCAATAGGGTTCATTCTTGGGTGATATAAACAATTTCAGCAAGTTTCGTCAAAATCGGTCAATAATTGCTTTGTAGACTGTTTACAAGCTAAAAATTGAAGCGTTTTCAAAACAAGGGCAATAACTGATATTAATTTTTTTTCGATGTGACTGGTTTTCAATAGGCTTCATCCTTGGGTGATAACAAATACTCAGGCCAAGTTCATTAAAATCCCTTAAAAATTGTTCTCTCAAGAGTGTTTACAAGCTAAAATTGAACGGGTTTTCAAGAACAAGGGCAATAATCATACTAATTTTTTTTTCGATTTCGCTGATTTTCAATAGGGTTTATACGTGAGTTATAACATACTCTCACACCATCGTTACGATATCGTACATGGCAAAAACAGACCTATTGCGAACCACTTTAACCTCCCCGACCACTCCATTGAAGACTTGGTAATTATGCCTATTAAGGCGGTTATGTCGATGCCTAATATTAAGCCAAAACAAAGAAGATTGCAGTGCGAGAGCTATTGGATGGACCATTTCGACACAGTATATCCGAATGGCTTAAACC
Source organism: Nipponacmea schrenckii (assembly GCA_030562195.1). Classification (NCBI taxonomy): domain Eukaryota; kingdom Metazoa; phylum Mollusca; class Gastropoda; family Lottiidae; genus Nipponacmea; species Nipponacmea schrenckii. The sequence goes on from CM060201.1 coordinate 27,158,179, forward strand.
TTCAGCATGACAACCAAATAATCCCCTTCATCACCACCTATAATCATACTGCTACCAACGCATCGGTAATTGCACGTTGTAGAGTGTTTACGAGCCATTCAAGAACAAGGGCACGAACTCATACTAAATTTTTTCCGATTTCGCTGATTTTCAATAGGGTCCTTGCGTGATCATAAACACTCATATAAAGTTTCATCTAAATCCGTCAAGAATTACACCTTGTAGAGTGTTTACGAGCAATTGTGGACGGACGGACGGACCGACGGACGGAGCGACGGACGGACGGATGTGGGTGACGACAATATACGCCCCTCATTTCATGTGGGCGTTTAAAAAGCATTAATAGACGACATTGAGACTAAACTTACAATTAATGGGAACAACAAGACCTTACTTTCTCAATATCACTCTCAACTTAGAAAGTTGGAAAACCACCTGAACAGAGGCATTTTGATTAGTCCCTATAAGCATATCGAGAAACTTCAGGACGAAGATGGGATCATCAATTCAGAAAAGGATGAAGTCCTGAAGATTGTATATAGATTTTGGTAGAAATCTTGAACAGAGGAAGGCATCCCAGATAATATCATTCATGGATATATAGATAGCTCCGATTTAACATCTTTACCGTCAGCAGAGAGAGAATCATTAGACCAATCCCTTATCTTTGAATCTGAAATTAAAACAACCCTTCACCAGTTTGAGAAAAATAAATCGCCCGGCATTGATGGTATCCCTAGTGAATTCTATGTTACCTTTTGAAGGATGACCTAGTGGATACTATCAATAATGTTTATCTGATGGAGCAGCTGTCGGATTCAATGAAAACATCTATTATTTCGATCAATTATAGGATAAAGGGAAAAGGACTGATTTAAAGAACTATCGTCCAATCTATCTGCTGACGATTACAAAATCATTGCCATTAACATAAGCATACTTCCTGTTACACGGGTATTCTTTTCACCAACTATAGGCTTACTTGCTGATGGCTATCTTAACAATTGTGTTTCTCCATGATTTAATGATTTAAGTAATTTATTAATTTTATTTTTCCCTTTCCCACAGGTATATCACCACCAACAATTCTATTTTGGCCTAACTTGAACCTTTTTTGAAAATCTAAATTACTACTGTCGGGGGATGAGTAAACATCCTTAACATCCTTAAAGCTGGTCTTGAGCATGGACAAATCCTACCTCCCCCTCCATAGAAAATAAGAACATAAAATGGAGTAGGGTTGGGTAGCCCGCTCGCAGCACATGCACTGACGCTTTGGCAATTCTTTTTTTCTTTTTTTTTTTTCCTTTTTTTTTTTTTTTTTTTTTTTTTTTTTTTTTATGTATGTTTTGATGTCTGATCGGCTCATGCAGATCTACTTGTCTATTCCTTGGTTTTTGTGGTCATGTACTTGATCGCAGAATGATAAATCTGTCCATTTTATACACATGTACTTGTGTATTTTAAAACTAATTGTACATTGAAATGATATATGGTATTTGCTGTCATGTACTTGATCGCCGGAAGATAAATCTGTCCATTATTTACACATGTAATTGTGTATTTTAAAATAAATTGTACGTTGAAATAATACGTGATTTTTTGCGGTCGTGTGCATGGCCGCGGGAACTATATATTACATCCATTTTTTAAACTAATTGTAGGTTGAAAATCTGTCCATTCATGCACATGTACTTGTGTATTTTTAAACAAATTGTACGTGGAGTATTGTATATTTATTTTGTGGTCATGTACTTGATCGCCGGAACATATCTCTGTCCATTTGATACACATGTACTTGTGTATTTTTAGTATTTCAGACGAATTGTATATTGAGATATTATGTATTTTCGATTTTTTTTTTTTTTTTTTTTTTTTTTTTTTTTCAATGTATTGCCCCATGGGCTGAATGTGAGACAGGACCATGTCCTTGTGTATTGGGCCTAATTCTGACCCATGTAAAATAAAGAGTTTATTATTATTATTATAAGGTCATAGCGAATAGACTAAAATGAAATGAAATGAAATGTATTAAAGTACATCAGCACCAAAACGGGCTATATAGCACTTGAATACGATTTAAAATAAAAACAAAAATTAAAACTAGAAAATCAATACATTAAAATAAAAATTATCACAGAAACCCCAAAAGGGCAACAAAACAATGCTAAAAACTATATCAAAGAATGGTTGTAACCCAATATGGGGAATAGACTAAAGCCAACGCTAAATAGTATTCTTCTGGCGCAGGAACAATCTTCTGTCCATTGATAACATTTTACAATAGGCCAGTCAGAAGAATAATAAATTAAAACTCTTTTCCTTGCCTTACACCGACTTTATTTTGCAACGATGGCAGCAAAAATGGGATGCTGTAGATACAAACAAACTTCATGCCATCAAGCCTCTCTTGGGAGATTGGCCATCCTCCTATTGTGCCAACAGGAGAAATGAAGTTGTTTTGTGTCGCTCTCGTCTTGGACATACTCACCTTACCAACTGTTACCTGCTCGAAAGCGAGAGCCCCAACCAGTCTTTGAGCACTGCCAGGTACGCCTGACAGTGAAACACATTCTGAATTAGTGCACGCATCTCAAACCCATAAGATCTCAGAAATGTTTTAGCTGTTGAGCTGAGGGGCATATCCTCAGAGATTGTCACCAAAGTCCCCCCCCCACAATCAAATAACCAACTAGAACAGTCCTCCAAATCAGAACACGAGGATAAGGATGAAGCCGAATACCTCTCTGAGTCAGGAAACTAATATTTTCCCACTAGGCCAATCTCTGTCCAACTCTGCCATTATTCCCCTTACCGGTCACCAGGTTATCGGAAAGATCAGTTGAGCTCTGAAACATGTTAAACGACCTGGGGACACCTCAACCCCACTCCCTGATGTAAGTCTACTCCACAGGGTGGGTATATATTAATGACGGGGATGAGAATAGAAGTGGGGAGGAGATTGAAAAGCGCAATCAACATCCATATCTCGCACTATTTATAAAATCAATGGAATTCTCTTTCTTAATGGGGAATATAAAGATAGCTTGCCAGGCAAGGTAATATACGCCCACTGGCAGCATTGATTTTGAATAAAAAATAAAATATTCATATACTTCTTTTCAAAAACAGAGCAATAATTGATATTAAACATTTTAAGATTTATCTGATTTTCAATAGGGTTCATCCTTAGGTGATTCCACATACTCATGCCAAGTTCCATTTAAATCAGTCAAGAAATTAAGTGTTTATGAGCCAAAAAATCGAAATTGAAAGAACAATCAAATATTATGTGATATTTCTTGTTTTCAATAGGGTTCATCCTTGAGTGTTAATTAACGATTTCAGCAAATTTTGTCAAATTCTGTAAATCATTGTACCTTCTAGATTTAACTGGTTTTCAATAGACTTCATCCTTGGGTGATAGCAAATACTCAAGCCAAGTTTCATCAAAATCCATTAAGAATTGTTCTCTCAAGAGTGTTTACAAGATAAAATTGAACGCGTTTTCAAGAACAAGGGCAATAACTGTTTGTTTTGACCGGTAAACAAAATGAATATCTTGGGACTGTGGGTGAACAGAGGAGGACAAAAGGATTACACTAAATGTTAATTAAGTTTAATTGATAAATAATTGCCGTGATTGGGGCCGATTGAGATTATCGGTTAATTATGACTAATCCATTCGTAATAACCATTAATTTTGGTACAAAGGGTGTCAATTTCTATTCGTTATTACCGAAAATTCGCTGCAGTGCAGTGAAAAACGGGACTTTTAAATGTGTTCGTTATTACCGGGTTTTCGGTATAAGCAAGTTCGTTATAAGTGAGGACCACTGTAGTCTGATTTTCAATAGGGTCTATCCTATACACTCACACCAAGTTTCATCAAATTCCATCAATAACCCGGCTCCCTATCGTGTTCACAAGGAATTTTAGGAAAAGGGCAATAACTCATAGTAAATATTTTTCGATTGGTTTTATTTTCGATAGGCTTCATCCTTGGGTCATTACAAAGACTCATTCCAAGTTTCGTTAAAATCCATCCAGAAATGTGGTCTCTATCGTGCTCACAACAATTGTGGACAGGCAGACGGTCAGACAGACAGACAGACAGGCGGGCAGAAGGCTTCATCATTGGATGATTACAAACACACACACCGAAATTGGTCAAAATCCGTCCAGAAACCATCTCTCTATCATGTCCACAACACATTTTTGAACGCAAAATGAATGTGTTTTCAAGAACAAGGGCAATAACTCATCAATTTATTTTTCGATTTGTCTGATTGTCAATAGGCTTCATCCTTAACAAGCAATCACACCAAATTTCATCAAAATCCATCAAGAAACACACTCTTAATCGTGTTCACAACAAATTTTCAATAACAAGGGCAATAACTCATTGAATATTTTTCGATTGGTCTGATTTTTAATAGGCTTCTTCCTTAGGTTATAAAAAACACACTCACCAAATTTGGTCAAAATCCATCAAGAAATGTGGTCTCTATCGTGTTCACAACAATTGTGGACAGGCAGACAGACAGACGGACAGACAGGGTCGACTACAATATATAAACTAATTAAGTGGAAAAAACCGATCTCTGTGATTTCGTAAGAAAGCTTTTATCATTAATACTTTCATTTTGACACAGGTGTTGTATGAGGACAGGATTCAAAAGACGAACAAACACATGCTCAAGGAACTGAATATAGGTGTATATGGCTGTCAAGAGAACACGATCGACAGCAAGTCGTCGATCTCGGGACAAAGCTCCAGGGTATAGGTCTTCAGCAAATAGTCTGGGCCCTGCTTGGAAATAGGCATCCCTGGGTATCTCTGTTTCAGATTGGTTTGGCATTTCTTTAAGACGTTTTGACATCAGTGGAGGCTTTCCTGTCAGAACACTATACTCACTTGACAAATATACGATGACACATTTCAAGAAAATGAACATCATATGGAAGGAAACTACAACTGCAAAGGAGATTTACTTGAATCTATTCGATGGTCTCAACATCATACCTAGTGTGGTTTCGAGAAATCTAGCCTAAGCTAAAGGCCTCAAGTTTATCCCTACCAATAACAAGCTACCTAAAGAAATCTTTATAAGTGGCATAGAACAACTAGCTCCATGCGGAAAATAGAATCAATACGCCATCAAATCTTATAAATAAATAACTAAAACTGTTACACCTAACTTAATCAAAACTGAATACAAGGCTATTAAAGAATTGAAAGAAAATCCAAATATATCAATCGTGCCGGCTGATAAAGGGAAAGCGACTGTTGTAATCAACAATCAACTAGTTGATAATACGCAACAGATGAAACGACTTATAGAAAAATAACCAAAGACCCCACCTCTAAGCTCGACCGCAAAGAAAAATCTATATTGAAAGAACTCATGGAAAAAAAATGATAACGACAAAACTATGTATGACAATCTGAATAGTTCCCACCCAACTGCGCCATATGCTAAAGCTCAAATCAAGATTCATATAAATCCGATTAAAGTGCGTCTGCTTATTTGTTCCCGTGGTAGTTCTCTGTATAATACCTCTAAATACCTTGCAAAACTTCTCTCACCGCTTGGAAAAACAGCTCCATCCTATATCAGTGACTCAACCAGTTTCTTTGAAGATATTAAAGTCAATTATAACTCCGGTAAAATAATCAGTTATGATGTTATCGACCTGTTTACCAATATTCCATGTGATAAAGCCGTACAACTAGTAAAAACCAGAATTGAAAACCTACAAATCCCACTCTCTACTAACTTAGAAGTTAATAGTATCATTGCACCTGGTATATATCCGATATATACGAACAGTTTTTTGGCCTCGCTATGGGATCTCCAAAAAGCCCTCTCATCACAGAAATTTATATGTCCGAATTGAAGAAAACACTCTGAAAACAGCACCATTCCAACCTTTAACCTGGCGAAGAAAAGTGGATTATACTTTTATTGTCTTAGAAAATGATCAAGATCCAATAGTTCTTCTCAATCACATCAACGCTATCCATCCCAGAATCCAATACACCTATGAAACTGTTGGTTTTCCTGTTATCCCAGATGGTTTTAAAGTACCAGACCATGTGTGGAAACAGGTTTGTGTGTATCCCTGATAGGAATCTCGTATCATTGACGATAGGGATATCATTTTTAAAGAAGTTTTTGACAAAACAACAAAGGATATCTCTCATGGGTTGAAGGAACTTACACCTGACTAATATATGAAGCTGTGTTTCCTTTTCATTTCGACAAAATGGACATTTAGTATCCAGATCCAGAGGATCCGTAATTGGAGAATATTTTTGGTAGGAAGGTATTTGGTATTTTTGGTATGACCAGGTACAAGTCATGCTGCTTTAAATTTAGTTTCAAAGATGGAAGATGTTATCAAATTTTATGTGGAGATTTCTCGAAACCACACTAGGTATGATGTTGAGACCATCGAATAGATTCAAGTAAATCTCCATGCAGTTGAAGTTTCCTTCCATATGATGTCCATTTTCTTGAAATTTGTCATCGTATATTTGTCAGGTGAGTACAGTGTTCTGACAGGAAAGCCACCGTTGATGTCAAAACGTCATAAGAAATGCCAAACTAATCTGAATCAGGGATACCCAGGGATGCCTATTTCCACGCAGGGCCCAGACTATTTGCTTGACAGCCATATACACCTACTCAGTTCCTACTGGCTCGGCCCAACTCTCAGTGAATTCAACGCAGCTTGAACTTACCCGGAGTGTACCCTGGATGTCCATATTTCATACAAACCACTCCAAGCAAACTTTCGGAAAATCAATTTAAAATTCACAGCTAAAATTAAATCCTACGAAATATACTCTAAACTTTTAGATACTAAAAACTATAAAATTAAAATTTTAACAAGAAATCAAAACTAGAACACAAAAAATATTTTAAAATTTAAAATACAGATTAGATTGTTTTAAAAACGCGACAACCTTCTCATAAAGAGAAGGTTGTGCAAACAGATGGAACAAGGATCTAGCACGGTAGTGCTGAGATCTTATAGGTTTGAGATGCGTGCACTCAATCAGAATGTGTTTCACTGCCAGGCGAACCTGGCAATGCTTACAGACTGCTTGAGGCTCTCGCTTGAGCAGGTAACAGTTGGTAAGGTGGTATGTCCAAGACGAGAGCGACACAAAACAACTTCATTTCTCCTGTTGGCACAATAGGAGGATGGCCAGTCCCCGAAGACAGGTTTAATAGCATGAAGTTTGTTTGCATATGCAGCATCCCATTTTTGCTGCCATCGTTGCAAAATAAAGCAAGGAAAAGTTGGAGACAGGCAGTGACAAAGCAGCCTTAGCCGCCGCATCTGCCTTGTCATTCCCGCGTATGTCCATGTGACTGGGGAGCCAACAAAGGACAATGTCTTTTTGTCATTCCCCCGTATGTCCATGTGACTGGGGAGCCAACAAAGGACAATGTCTTTTTTGGCCCAGAGAGCTTGTAAATATCTCCGATTGGATGTTATGAATAGCTTGTAATGCGGACAGAGAATCAGAATAGATAATACATTTTTTTAATGATGAGTACTGAAAGAACTCGAGTGCCTGTAAAATGTCAACGAGTTCTGCAGTAAAAATAGAGGCTGCTGGTGGAAGAGATACAGACAGGACTTCAGATGGCGTCACGGTAGCGGCTGCTACCTTATCACCATCCTTAGACGCATCTGTATAGCTTGCCAGGCAATGTAATATACGCCCACTGGCAGCATTGATTTTGAATAAAAAATAAAATATACATATACTTTCTTTAAAAAACAGAGCAATAATTGATATTGTGACTTGTAGAGTGTTTACAAGGAAAAAATCGAACACATTTTATAAAGCAAGGGCAATAATTCGTATCAAATATATTTCGATATAAAATCTTTAAATGGCATTTAGTAAAGGCGTTTGATAAACTAAACAAATTCTTATGGAATACAATTACTAACTTTATTTAAGCGACGTTTCAACCAGCGTTCTCTGGTCTTTATCAAGCAATGAGTAAAATGAAAGGTTAACAAGAATATATATAAGTAAAGTCAAAACAATGTAACAAAACAATGGATTAAAACAATTAGGGATAAAACATTTAAGGATTAAACAATTAATGGCTTCTGCTTAACGAATTAGGTGATCGTAGGCTCTAGGTATGAATACTCCTGGATCTTTGTTGATGGATGGACTGTGTCTTTTAATTTGAATGGCTTCCATGATTTTCCTTTCTTTCTTGTTGGTTTTGTTGACTGCTAAGGTAATGGTGTCATCCCAATTTATTTTGTGGCCTGTAGCTTTGATGTGATCTTGTATGGCGGATTGGTTGTTGGCTGCCTTAGACTGGTGTTCCTTTATTCTTTTCATCAATGGTCGATAATGATAGAGCGTGCTGTTCAAAATGTCTTATTTTGAACAGCACCCATAAGAGTAAGCATACCATTCAATGGAAACTCTTCTTATAAAATCAAAAGACTCTTGAAGGAAGCTGGAATTGAAACCGTCTTTACTGGCCAAAGAACCCTAAAGGACATCACACATGCTAATGGTAAATTACAACCAACCAATAAAATTGATCCCAAAGGGTGCGTATACCAAGTTTTTTGTACTTGCGGAGGCTGTTATATTGGAGAAACAAAACGACCATTGATGAAAAGAATAAAGGAACACCAGTCTGGCCTTCGACAGACTGGACAGGAGGTATCTGCGGAAGCTCCTAAAAAAAATGGACTTCCCAGATAATATTCTCCAATGGATTGATATACTATATCAGGACCTTAGGGTGTGCTGCGAGGTTAGAGGTGCCTTTACGGCTTCTTTCACCCCAGAGCGTGGCGTCAAACAAGGCTGCCCGCTCTCTATGGCCCTCTATTCCCTTGCTGTACACCCTTTGGCCCTGAATATAAATAATAACCCCCATATTCAGGGTATCAACATACCTAACTATCCTGCTGAGGTCAAGACCGTCCAACATGCGGATGACCTTTCTGTGGTCCTCACAGACGCAGACTCCTTCTCCCACCTAGATCAGGCCCTCAAAAACTTCTCTTTGGCATCTGGATCAAAAATAAACACAGACAAAACTGAAATACTCACCTTTAGGCAAATGACTGCCCAGGTACCAAACCTGCTCAAACCCTACATTAAACCAAATATAAAAATTTTAGGCATCTATTTCGGCCCGGAAAGTCACAAACAAAATTACAATCCGATTCTAAACAAAATCAGAAAAAAACTAATTAAATGGAAAAACCGTAGTTTGACTTTCCGGGAAAAAAATCACATCCTCAACACTTTTATTCTTTCGCAGGTTTGGTACGTGGGCAGACTTCAAAAACCAGATAAATCCTTCATCAAAGATCTAAATTCAGCAATATTCAACTTTCTCTGGGATGGTAAACAAGAAGCCATCGCCAGAGATACAATGAAACTACCACCTGATCTAGGGGGGCAAGGTGTCTGTGACGTAACTGTCAAGTTGGACGCTTTTGACCTACAGCAGATAGTTTGGGCAGCCAAGGGTAGAAACTATCCTTGGGTTGCCCTACTCTTTTATTGGATGGGACCTGCCCTAAAAGAGTTTAACCCTAACAGAAGCTTTCCCGTATCAACTTTAGATGTTCACAAATCATATAAATCACTACTTTATCAATTTCGGAACTTTGGCATAAAAATTAACACCAAAATGACTGCAAAAGACCTATATAATCAATTAATAAGCAACAAAAAATTCAAAAGCCGAGTACAAACATACTACAATCACATCAACTTTAAAAATATTTTCAGCAGTCTTTTGCAGTCAACACTAAAACCCACACAGAAGGACTTCATGTATCTCTTGATACATGAGGCCCTTCCGACCAAACATTTTTTGAGGATCCGCAGCTCCACCGACTTTGATCTCAAATGCAATTATTGCAGAGTCGGTGGAGAGACCCTCAAACATCTGTTTGTGTACTGCAAACATCTAAAGAGGCTACGGGACAGCTTCTGTTACTTTACCAAAAATACCCTGAATATGGGGGTGTCCATTGGAGAATTTACTCCACTCCTTAAAAACATTGATAGCAGACTGTATCCATATTTCTATCATTATTTCCATATTATATGGAGAAATAGGGTGAAACCCAGACCCATAGAAATAATGATAGACAACTTGGTATACAGTATGCTAGAAATAACTCCAGTCTAATATACATGCTCGGGTGATCAATATATCAGCACAGTACCGTGCAATATTATCATCCTTCATCTCATTTAAATCTTATTCATAAATTTTTATACATTTATATATCTCTTTACATATTCATATTATATTTTTACAATCACAGATTACTATATATATATTTACTCATATCATAGACTATTTATATTTACATATCATATATTTATTTACAAATCATATCTATTTACAAATCATATATCTATCTATACATATATATCTATTTATACATTACTATATTTATACACTATTATAATTATATATTACGTGTATATACCCCTTTGTATACATGTATACACTCATTTAATACTTTAAATATTTATTAATAAAAATATGAGTGTAAAATATGGCAACACGATGAAGATCGCTCACATGTGCCTTCCATGACATTTTTAATTAAATTTATAAATTTCTATATAGGACACATGTGAGCGGTGGATATATCATTATTTACAAACAGAGGTATATCCACCTTACACCTGATCTGAGTGTGGGTGGGTAAGTGGTATATAAAAAAAAAAAAAAAAGAAAAAAAAGAAAAAAAAAAATAAAAAAAATAAAGTTAGTAATTGTATTCCATAAGAATTTGTTTAGTTTATATTTCGATATATTTGATTTTCAATAGGGTTCATCGTTTGGTGATATTAAACAAGGTTTGTCAAAATCGGTCAATAATTGTGCTTTGTAGAGTGTTTACAAGCCACAAATTGAATGCGCTTTCAAAACAAGGGCAATAACTGATACTAAATATTTTTCGATTTAACTGAATTTCAATAGGGTTCATCCTTGGATGAAAACAAATACTCATGCCAAGTTACGTCAAAATCACTCAAGAATTGTGACTTGTAGAGTGTTTACAAGGCAAAAATCCAACACATTTTATAGAACAAGGGCAATAATTCGTATTAAATATATTTCGATATTTTCTAATTTTAAAAGGGTTCATCCTTCAGCCAAAAATTGAACACGTTTTAAAAACAAGGGCAATTATTGACACTAAATTTTTTTCGACAATAATTTTTTTTCGATTTAACTGGTTTTCAATAGGCTTCATTCTTGGTTGATAGCAAATACTCAAGCCAAGTTTCATCAAAATCCATTAAGAATTGTTCTCTCAAGAGTGTTTACAAGCTAAAATTGAACGCGTTTTCAAGAACAAGGGCAATAACTCATACTAAATGTTTTTCGATTTTCAATAGGGTTTATCCTTGAGTTATTACATACTCTCACACCAAGTTTCATCAAAATCGGTCAATACCTGTTCTTTGTAGAGTGTTTACAAGCCAAAAATTGAACACGTTTAAAAAAAAGGGCAATAACTGACACTAATTATTTTTCGATTTAACTGGTTTTCAATAGGCTTCATCCTTGGCTGATAACAAATACTCAAGCCAAGTTTCATCAAAATCCATTAAGAATTGTTCTCTCTAGAGTGTTTACAAGATAAAATTGAACGCGTTTTCAAGAACAAGGGCAATAACTCATACTAAATGTTTTTCGATTTCGCTGATTTTCAATAGGGTTTATCCTTGAGTTATAACATACTCTCACACCAAGTTTCGTCAAAATCACTAAGGAATTGCACGTTGTAGAGTGTTTACGAGCCATTCAAGAACAAGGGCAAGAAATCATACAAATTTTTTCCGATTTCGCTGATTTTCAAAAGGGTTCCTCCTTGCGTGATCATAAACACTCAAATCAAGTTTCATCTAAATCCGTCAATAATTCCACCTTGTAGAGTGTTTACCACCAGTTGTGGACGGACGGACGGACATGGGTGACGACAATATACGCCCCCATTTCATGTGGGTGTATAAAAATGAGCATAATCCCCATATTTAGACTATAATTCGAGAACTTTAGAATTAAAGACGATAGAGCTTGTCTGTGACTTCTTATTGCTCGAGACTAAAGTCTTTCTGAAGTGTAGCAATTGACCAAGGTGGAGTTGTTGTCATTATGAAGTCCGCAATACTGTCGTGGCTGATACCAGCCGCTGACATAAGGGATTGAATGCGGACCCCAAAAGAAGAAATTGCACGAGGCTTTGCCTCGTACAAATGCTCAAAATAAGGATTAAATAAGGGGCGGTGGGCCGGATGGTATGAAAAAGATACTATTTTAATAGCATACTGCAGTGAAAGTCTGTCATGTCTGTCGTACAACGAGGGTTCGTTAGCCTCGACGTACAGACTTTCAACTGGAGTTGTGCGAAAAGCGCCTAAACTGATTCTAAGTCCTTGGTTTGTTCTTCAGGATTTTAATGTGTGGACGAAAGGATACCTTGCTGTCATATGTAAGACCAAGAAATTTAAATTCCTGGACAACAGGAACGACAGCAATGTCCAAACGTAGCACCGGGTCAAGGTGCAAACCTCTACGTTTACAGAAATCCATTGTCAGTTGCCCATTGCTGTAGATTGTTTAATCAAAGCTGCAACTGACGCTCGATCGTCTGCATGGTCAATAAGAATAAAACTTTCAGGTGCCAAACGTGCCTTCTACTGATCATCCGTTTCATGGTTTTACAAATGCAGCTGGTCAATGCAATAGGGCGGTAATTAGTAGGATTCGTAGGATCCTTACCAGGTTAAGGGATGGGAATAATGGTAGCAATCCTCCAAGATGGAGGAAAGACACCGTCATCCTAAATCTGGTTAAATATAAGTAAAAGTTTTTTAATGTTGGGTAAGGGAGATGTTTTAGTATCTGATAATGGATATCATCAGGCCCAGTAGCACGTTCAAGCAGTCGTAAAGCGCGGTTACGTTCTTTCAGTGCTGTCTTAAACCAACCTTCGTTAAACCGTGGTTTATTGAATGTTTTGGAGTTGCCGAATCGCCTGACCCGATCCATCTTGTAAGATGGTGGTAAATAGTTCCATCTGCTTCATCTAGATTATCTCGAGGAAAAGAAAATATGCAAAGAGCTTCAAAGAGGGGCCGATTAGCTTAAGAGGGTTTCCATCTTTGTGGCCTGTCTACTGGCAGAGATCGTCATGGACACTCCAAGAAAAATCTTGGAACAAAGATGGTGAGCTAATTGTCAGATCTAGATGAGAAGAAGTTTTTGAACAGAAAATATGTAGGCGATTCGTCATTAAAGATACAAAGATCGTTGTCATATATAAAGTCAGGTATTTATTTTCCTCTGCTGTTGTCATTAGGACTACCCCAAAAAGAATGGTGACCATTGAAATCTCCGAGCAAAATGCAAGGAGAGGGAAGCTTCGCAACAAGATCATCCAATTCTTTGGGGTTTAAAGATGAATTAGGTGGCAGATAAATTGAGCAGATAGTTATTATCACGTGGAGTGTTACTCGCACCTCAATTACCTGCAGAGGAGAATTGAGTGTGATTTCGGACTGGGCGACGTTTCTATTAACAATGATAGAAACACGACACGAGACCTTATCACCAGTGCCCTAATAGTGGTAAGAAACAAAGTGTTTAAATGGTACTAAATGTAAATCCGTTGGCTTGAGAAATGTCTCATGGAGACAAATAGCCAATGGATTATATTGTTGAATTAATAGCTGAACTTTATGAAGATTATGACTTAAACCTCGACAATTCCATTGTATTATATTATGTTTTGGATGCATTGTCAGGGTGGTTTAACTGGACTACGAGTGTTGCGGTAAGGGGGGTTGAGATCTTCCGCATCAACCTCCATATCTATACTATCAGATATGGCAGACTTCAATAGATCCCTACCAATGTAATTTTTTTTTATTGATTTAGGCTCACTGGCAAGGCGAGTTAAACCTCCAATTGCAAATGGAGATAATGTTGACAAAGGTTCTTCAGGGTAAGAACTGTCAATGACACGAAACCGAGGCCATGATTCGTCTGAACAAGACGAATCAGTAAATTCAGGCTTAATTAATCAGCGTTAGACAATTTGTGACACTACTGTGCTACTGTGTCAAAAACTGAATTTATCGAAAAACTTTTAAATTTAAAGCAATTCAAAGTGCAGGATATCATTTCTACCTTCACCGATGCAGATAAACGCATTATGAACATACGAGCACACTGGATTCCGAAGTGTGTATCCAATGAATTTATTGGTAAGGTGTTAGTGTTACCGAAGGACAATATGGTGTCTGCCACACCCTTTGCGGCACTAAGTCTGGTTTTAGGGGAATAAGGAGAATTCTCTTGGGGAATATGGTTCAGTTCCTCAGATAGTGAATATAGACTGGGTGAGGCCTTTCAGGATATTAATAGAGTGTACTGATCGGTCCCGCTTTGTTTGCATTGCCGTAACGTGGGGCACATGGCCAAAGAATGTCCAATGAACACCAGGAGAAATTACGAAAGACAAATTACGAAAGACAGGTGGACAATGAAAATAACAAGTCATACGCAGATGCGCTAAATGGTTCCTCTGGGGGTTAATACTGTACTGGAGACCCCAGAGACAGAAAGTCACGAAGATATTCAGGAAAATATTCAGGATACTGCACACATTCTCTTTCCCAAGACATAGTAGCCCCAGTAACAATTACGGAAGCTACTCATCTCTCTTCCCCAGACCCAATAGGCAATTGGGCTGAGGAAATGGCCTCAGATGATACTTCGGATAGTAGCGATCATCTCGTAATAGACACAGAAGAAAGCTGGAAAAAAGTTTCAAAAATGTCAAGATCCAAAAGTCAAAATAAAAGGGATGGGAAAAAACTTAAAACGTATTTTGTACTATTTTAACAGTATATATTTTATTTTTCAGATTTATCCTCAAGTTTTTGTAATGTTATTCATGGCTGGTTTGTATTTAGAGAGTATCTGGGTATTTTCCGTGTATATAATATACTGTAAGGCTAGAAATTAATGCGAAAAAATTTGGGGGTATAGAGACTAAAATGCGAGAAACAAATTAATGCGATCCGCGATAGGTGTCGCATTTTTTAATATCATCCAAATTCTAAAGTGTTTAAAATGAATGAAGACATGAACAATGATCAAGATTTTATCTTTAAATAGTCAAGTGTGAAAATCTCTTGTTTTTTTTATACGTCATTGATTACTAATCAGTTTCAACTTTAGAGATAATTACCTAATTACTTAATCCCCCAATTTAAATACTACATATCGATGTTCAATAATGTCAGCCAACTCCATAAACTTCACTTGGGAATATGTATTTAAAAATGCGGATACAAATTAATGCGATCGCGAATAATTTCTATCTCGCAATAATTTGTAGCCTTACAGTAATCATGTATTTTTATATTTCAGGTTTTATTTGGTCAATTTCGACTAGTAAGTTTGTCTGTCTTTTTTGGCAAGGTACCCCGAATTTCGCTCACAGCTCAGTCTGGGTTAGTGAGCGATTTTTATTTCGGTGGGCTCTGTATGTTTAAAGTCAGTCCGTCCAGTGAGTTAATTCTCAAGTCTGTCCGTGTCTTGTCCTCTGACCTAGTTTGATTTTATGTTACCTTTTTCTTAATCACAAATCTTAAATGGCGAATATTAGGACTGTATCAATCAACTGTCGTAGTTTATTATCTATTCAGAAATCAAGAGTAATATCGAGAGATCTGAAAGATATGGCTATTGATATTTGTTTTTTACAAGAAACTAATATTCGTAATGTTAAGCAGGGAAAAATTTTACGAAAATATTTTAGGGGGAAAATGTATTTGGTCTTTTGGCTCGAACCGCTCAACGGGGGCGGGAATTGTTTTATATAATCGTTTAAGTTTTGTGATTAGAAAAATAAATTTCGATTTTGAAGGCCGGCTAGGGTTTTCGATGTCGACATCAATGGCGCACAATTTAGGCTAATTTGTATATATGCACCAGTTATAGGTGCGGATCGCAATGAATTTTTACTAACTATACCGCACTATTTGGCTACTCAGCGGTATATTATTTTTGGCGGTGATTTTAATTTTGTAATGGAACAGGGACAAAATCGGGGGTAATATTGAACACGGAATTTGGGAGAAAAATTTAAAATTAAGGATTTTAATTTAACTGATGCATATCGACATATTTACCCTAGTATTGTTTCAGTGACATGGCGGGGCTCCGGCGTCTCATGTCGCTTAGACCGATTTTATTTAAGTAAAAATCTTTTAAAACATCTTGTAAGTTTTGAGGTTCTCCCTTGTGCTCCCTCAGACCACGACTATGTAATTGCTACCATCAACGTTTCGGACGGAATTCAAATTGGGGAGGGATATTGGAAATTTAACAATTCTATTTTGCACGACCGGGCCTACATTTCTCTTTTTACCGATTTTTGGCAAAAAAGTTTGGTTGGGCAAGTTATTTCTTTAGAATGGTGGGAGGGTATGAAAATTTCAATTTAAAAAATTTACCAAAATAATATTTAATAAGAAGGCCCGGATCATGTGCCGTTATTTTTTACCTGGAGAGGCGTTATAGAATTTTGGCAGACGCAGAAATGAGAGCTCCAGGTCAATATACGGAATTAATTAAAGTTGCGAAAAAACAGTTATATAGTTATAAGTCTGAGGAAGCTCAAGGGGCCTATATTAGGTCGAGGGCTAGGAAATTACAAGATGAAGAACAGGCATCTCGCATTTTTCTAAAACGTGAAAATCAAAAAGGTTCAGCAAAACTTATTTAAAACGGAAGAATATTCTGTCACTTTATCAACAAAACAGCATGCTGATAAACTTAACAGCTAGGATTTGGCATGTAGATATTGTAAATATATGTCAGATATATATTGTAGGTTCATTTACATGATGGAGGTTCATTTACATGTAAATATTTGAATTTATGTTTATTTTTGGTGACTGGTGTAAATAGTATATTTATTGATTTATTAATAGGTTGAGGTTTCTATAATTATGTATATATGTTTTGCATGCATTATTTTGTGGAATTAATTTATTAATGGGTGAATGTGTGAGAGTATGGTGTGAAAATGGGTGAATGAAGGTGAATGAAATGTTTTTAATATTTTGTATAAATTATGATAATATTACATGTGTGTAAATGTGTGAGAGGATGGAGTGAAATGGGTGAATGAAAGTGTATGAATGCAATGATTTTAAACTCATAATGTAATCATTCATATGTAAATATCATATTTGTTTCATGAAATAAATTTATTTAAAAGTCAAAGTTTACATTACAGAATTGCTGACTCTTATCGCTGCTGTGGGTTGCTAGCCTTTGTTTCTTAGACCAACAACACCATGGAGAAAACATCTAAAATAACTATTACTACCAGCGATATCGATGAATCTATTATAAAGAGAAATGTGAAGATAACTGTTACGAGACCAGGAAATCATCTTAAAGGCAGAGAAATGCTGTTTTTCGCTGTACAAAGTGCATTAAATGTAAAATATAACAGTGCAATCAAGGCCCTCTGGAAATTAGACAGGACAGAGGAATGGTTTGTAACCGTTTCAAGAACTGAATTTTTGGACAAACTGTTGGCTTTGAAACAGTTTCAAGTTAACGATTTAACTTTCTCCTTTGCTGATGCGGATAAGCCCATTATGAATGTAAGAGCACATTGGATACCTCCATATGTTTCGAATGAATTTATTGAAAAGGGTCTTCGCCGAGTATGGCACAGTAATAAGTGTTCCCCACATTATAAATATTGATGGAGTAAGGTCTTTCCGGATGCTATTGGCCTGCAACGAAAGAGCCCCTCTTTTCCTGCATTGTCGAAACGTTGGCTATATGGCGAGAGATTGTCCTGTGAAAAGACGAAATGAGGTACGTGCTGCAACAATGACAGTTGAATTTTAGGGTCATAATTTTACTGAAAGTTGCCTATATCTGACGTCCCGACATTCTCTTGATATGCATTGAAATGGCTAAGTCGTTATTTTTATTGCGTCAATTATTATTTTTATTACACTTTCTTAGATTTAATTATGACTAATAGGCCTAACTCCTTTTTTTTTAGGAGTGTCCTGTAGGACTTCGTCATACTCTCCTTCACCAGGGAGATACGTTCCACAGTCTACAGAAGACTGTGGCAGGTAAGCCATGTATTGCTCCGTTTCCTAAATATATTAATCTATTGTATTATTTATTATATTATTTCTACTATTTATTTTTTTCTATATTATTTTCATATGTTTTCAGTTTGGTTCCAAAATAGGTAAGGGCAAGACCCTAAATTTCCCAACAGAGATAGTGAATGAAGTTCGGGATAGGTTGAAGGGGTTCGAACCCAAACCTATTGGTGCAAGAGATGACAAAATAAAGGAAGGAAATGGAAGTCTTGAAAATTATTTACTTGTTTGTAGTACTTCTCAATATGAAAAGTTACATTTTTTGTAAATAGCATAAGAAATGATATGAAATGTATTAAGGTGCATCAGCACCAAAACGGGCTGAATACGATTTAAACTAGAACTGTGAACAGTGCCGAGAGTGGCAAACAACCCCTATGGGGCCACCTGATACAAGGTCACGTGATATAGCCTTTTGAATTTTTAAACACTTTTCAACAACCATTATAAGCATATGTATGGACAGCTTAGGTCAAGTACATTTTACTTGAAAATTATTGAGGTAATTGAAGGTCAGGGTCACTAAAAAACTAAAAACTAAAACGGGTACAAAAAAATTGTTGTCGACCATTATGTGTGGATAGCTAATGTCAAGAACATTCTACCTGTAAAAATTCATTGTCATTGAAGGTTAAGGTCATTTCATATAGCCTTTTAATTTTTTTTCAAAATCAATCGGGCTTAAAAAAAAATTAAATTTGAAAATGAAAATTCTGTTCCCAACAAATTTTAGATAAAGTAACAAGGTTTCAAAAAACACCAAAATCGTACAAATCGGAGAAAAATTAGCACTTATTAAAATTTTGCTAAATGTCACCGTTCTGTGAAAACACATACAGTTTCACATCCGGTTAGAATTTTTTTCTCTAATTGGGTTCTAATTATGCCTGATAGTTTATATGTATAGCTTTTGTACTCATTTCTTACATACACCGGAGGTTGGGTCATCTAACGTGGTTCTGAAAAACCGGAAGTTCTCACGCAAAAGCCGGAAGTGGTAAACAATTTTTTGTCATGTCTTTTTTACTTCTATGGGCGACTTCTCTATATTCTGTAATTTTCAAAGCGATCGGATAATTAGCAACAAAGTTATGCAATTATTCAATTATTATGCAATTTCTCACTTCCGATGCATAAAAATTTTAGTTATAAATATTCAGTTTCTATCTAATGAAAACAAAGAGTGGCAAATTTCTAATTCTAAGAACTGGCAATTAAATTTAATTATTATACATACTATTTTTCTTTCTTTTTCAGGTCCACAAAGTTACCTGGGAGGCAAAGTCAAGTGACCAGCTCCATCCGAAGCTTGTAAAAATTCTAAATAAATGAACAATTATCAATCAAATGGTTTTCAGTGTTGCAGTTTATTATCTAGTATTTACAATGGGGGGGGGATCCTCAAAGTAATAGTCAAGAGCAAATAATGAGCCTAAATCCGGGTGTCTTCCCAAAAGATATAATTTCAAAAGACATAATGGATAAAATATAAAAAAAAAATTAGTTTGGGATTAAGAGGTGATCACATATCACCCATTGATAACTGGACTGGTCCAATTGAGATTATCAAAGATTAAGTTAATTGAAGGGTTTTCCTATCTGATCTATTCCGTATGAAAATAAGTCAGCTTATGCATAGCTTGTATTCTTTGAAGTAAATGCTGAGCTTAACTATGGCTTCTTTTGATAATAATATATATAGAATGTACGTTTAGAAGTTCCATGGAACCTCACTGAAAATGGAAGCAGATTTTTATTATTTGATGATGGAATAGATGATAAAATGATAGCCTTTTCCACACAGAATCAATTGGAAGCGTTACAGTCAAGTGATATCATATATATGGATGGTACTTTTTCTGCATGTCCAGCTTTATGGAATCAACTGTACATTTTACACGGAAGATTTGGTGCAACAAGTTATCCACTATTATATGCTCTCCTACCAAACCGCACAACAGATACATACTGCCGCCTATTTAGTTTGACAAAACATTTTGTTGCTGAGGCAATGAATAGACCTCTTTCCCCTACAATAATCCAAACAGATTTTGAATCGGCTGCCATACGTTCGATTGAAAGGGAGTTCCCCCATACTATAACAAAGGGTTGTTTTTTCCATTATACTCAAGCTATCTGGAGTAAAACGCAAGAACTAGGACTTTCAACACAGTACAAGGAAGATCCAGAGGTTAATCGATGGATCAGGAGAGCTGCTGGGATGGCCCTGCTACCACCTAACCAAGTCCAGGATACATGGATCGAAATAATGGAAGAATCTCCAGCCGTCCAACAACAACAGACCTTCAATGACTATATCACATCAACATGGGTTGATGATGATGCTAGATTCAAGATCCCCCTGTGGAACCATTTTGACACTGAAGGCCCCCGCACTAACAACAATTTAGAAGGATTTCACAGCAAACTTAACAAAAAATTCAATTCCCCACATCCAACAATATATACATTTATAAATGTTATCAAAAAGATGGAAAGATCTGAGGAAGCTAAGTTGCGCCAGATTGAGAATGGGGCAGCAGTTCGATGCAGAAAGCGTGTTTATCGAGAACTAGATAACCGTCTATTGAGGCTGAAAACCCAGTTGGAGAATGGTTCGAAAACAACAATGGAATATTTGGATGCTATTGGGCATTGTTTAAAGTTATCATAAAGTATATCAAATTTAAATATAAAAGATTTATAGAAATGAGGTCGGAGTTTAGTAAACATCAATACACACCTTCATTTATAAGAAAAATAATCTAAAAAATACACACATTTAGTGATAAATACCTGAAATCTAGGTTTAGGCCTACTTAAAAGTATTCTAAAAAGAGGCACTTGCACTGTCAATGTCTTCAATCATGTCACCGACCTAAGACTGTGGTTTTTAACGGGGGCATTCTTTCGAGAAAGGGGGTGGGGGTTTTGACTGCCAATTGCTAGTGATGTAAATTTGGGAGCACGATTTTCTTCATTTTGAAGAAGTACGATAACTTTAACATTGTCGTACTGCTTATAATATAGGACAGTTATTCTTAATGTTTACATCTAAACAAAATGCCAAAAAACCGTCATCTGCAAAAGCGACTACCTTAATACTTAACCAATTATAGGCTCCGTCCGGCGCTGGGAAACAAGTGCTCTTGAGAGTAGATTAAAAGTGAAAGATAATTTGTGTCATGACGACTGGAAAAAAATATATCATGAACTAAATTACATTTATGTTCATTTCATTATTAATAACAATATGAAGCCGTATTATTGAATATGATGATATTTTTCTTTCTTTCAGATTTATGAGGTGTATCTTTTTTAAGTAGGTCACTGAATTCAACTTTACGGGAGATAACTCATCTCTTATTATTGGTATATTTCACAAAATTCCTAGCTCTTTTTGCATATGAAGTCATGCAATAAGGCCTTTTATTTAAGCAAATCGTATCAACACGCTTTACACGGCCGAGTATCATCACATGGTACAAATCAAATCGTCTTAAATAGACGCCGTGAATCGCTGTAGCAATGGCTGACTCGATAGAATTAATTGCTCGCATAAAAAAGTATTTCTAATTTCTGTTGTCAATGAGTGTTTCAGTAAACCGGTTAATACACAGGCAACTGTTCTGAAATGAAAGTTAGACCAACTTGATACAGATTTTAGTGATGACTTGAGGTTAAGCGAGACTGTTAAGTACTTGAAATAGATTTACTTGGAGACGATATTCTTTTAAAACCGTCAATGCCATCATACGACACCAAACAACATTACTCTACCATCATCAACACAATGACTGATACACCTGAAGAAGAAGAACGAGAAGGAGAAGAAGAAAACGCAGATGAACACGAAATTGCAGATCCAGGATATGAACCTGAAGATAAGACCATTCCAGATAGATCAGCTGTAATTCCGGTCACTTTTTTGGAGACAGCATTAGAGTTAGATCCAGTAATGGAAGACGTTGTGGCTCAAGTCATTTACCAGGGTTTGAAAAGGTGGAAAAGTTGCTTCTAGTTGGATTGGTTATCCAAGTGTATTCATCTTGATGATATCTAGGACAAGTACGAAAATGGCACGATTCCAGATGTCGGTTTATGAGTTATGACCCTTGATCAAATGAAAAAACGTTAAAATTTACTTATAGTTTATAAAAGGCATAACCTAAAGATACTGAAAATTGTACTGAAACCAGATTTCAATTAAATGCCATCAAATTTTTAAATATGTTGAGCAATATTGACTGATTTCTTTATTTGAAATAGATTAGAACATTTTTTTGAAGAGTGTTAAAATGAAATTTAAAGTATCACATATATTGGGCGTATATATCAAAGATTCATATTGGCTTCTGAATGTCGGTAACAAAAAGTGATGTTTTTTTTTTATATTTTTCTTCTCTTCTCATAAAATATGTCTGCGCGCCACTTTGGCTCAATGCGCCACCAGTTGAGAAGGCCTGTGAACTGTCTTTAACTAAAACTCTAGGAATACGCTGAGTTTCCATCGTGACTTTTACTCTCCATAAACAATCACTTAACAAGCACTTAATTAATTTTGTTCCGTGGATTTAAAATAAACCTAAAAAATGAGCAGAATTAAATATTAAATCTTTAACAATGACGACTTAGAAAAACATGTTTTGGATCAAAGAAAGAAACAAAAATTTCGATTTTTTTCCGCAAGAACCCGGATGAACGGTAGTTATCACGTCACGCTTTGCTATATAGTAGACTCTGTCTGCAACTATTCATCCGATAAATCCCTTTACGAGAAATGTTCCATTATCATTCTACTTGTCGCTGACATAATGGCTATAGACTACGAAACGTGGTTTTGTATTTTAACAGTTTTTGTATCGAAATCATTGTGTTGCATCTATGAAACAGATTGGGCAACATTAGACTACACTGCACCTGTTACATTAAATTATTACAGTTTAATACATAACTCTAGTGTAATCAGATGTATATCAACATGTTGGCCTCTTTACAACTGGAATCAGATTTATTTTCAAGGAGAAGATTGTTATTGTTTAGCACCAGTTTATGCCGAGGTTGGTGAAGTTTTTGGAACGATGACAACCATCTCTTCAATTTGGACCACTTATCAAGGTAAGTTATATGTGTTGATAAAGAAGATCTAAGTACAATACCATTATTATAAAGCAGACCCTGGGTATTTTACAGTCACTTTTTGTATGATAGCTGTGACTCTCAATAGAAGAGCCAGATGCTGTTCTCGTTCAGGGCCGCGCCAGTGGAAAATGAAATGAAAATTGAAATGGAGTTTTACTTTATGGGCTAATGAAGACGGACAATGCCATGCAGTGTGCTATGGGGGAATTTTGCCAGGACAGCGGCATGAGCCTGCTCTTTTCCAACTATCGAGGGATCTTTATCGTGCATAGCCTCTAGCAGACGGGCCCTCGGTTTATTATCCCATCCAAACGACTAGACGCATTATAATGTCAGTCTAACCCACTGGGCCACCAGTGGGGAGTTCGGAAAATGGCTTAGACTTTTTAAAATTAACCGTTTGATGTTTTTAGTTTAAACTTTCAAATGCGTTTATGGACGTCCGCTTGATTTGAGAAAAAATCTTTTTATAATTTACACATAACCAACCATATTATTTAATACTAAGTTTTGATTGTGAAGTAAACACGATTTATATACAGAAAGGTCATTAAACCAGGCAAAGTCGTGAATTATACGTTAATCCAAATTCACGCGAGTATTCTGTTAATAAATACATAAATCGAGATGTACATTTCAGATACTAATTATTGTTCCCAGAAAGGATACACGATATTTCAAGACCAAGGATATTGCTTAAAGTTTTTTTCAATCGGAGAACCATGGGACATCGCTGACTCAAGATGTCAAGAAGATGGTGGACATTTAGTCATAGTTAATACTCAACAAGATTTGACTAATTTGAGATCTGTATATTCTCGTAAGTTTAATTTATTTATTTAACTCTTGTTTTAATGGATGCAATTTAATGGTAAAATCTTTAAATGTAATGAGAGTCTCAAGTTGATGTTGAGGACTTCAATTAGTATTATTCAGTGTGAGCATTTTTCAATGTTTTTGACCTCGTTTTTGAATTAACACCACAAAGGAATGGACCTCAATTTAGTGTTGACAACTCTCAATGACATGAACAGCAATTCAATGATGAAGCCTCTCAATGTGATAAGCCTCAATTTAGTGTTTTAAAAGTCAAATAGTGTTGACGCCTCTCAATTTGAGCCACTTGTTGAATGTGTTTGTTCAATACGCTTTTCTTGAAAACAAAATTATATAGTGTTGATTACGTGGTTGTTATCAATATACAGATTCGTCCTCATTCCTTGTAATGAACCGCATATAGTTGTTACACACTTTGATGTAATTTAGATAGAGGAGGGGAAACTACTATCTCGTAGTTCCGGGAAAGCACGGGCCTAGGAATCAGACCTAATTTTTATTTCCTCGCACCGATCGGGATTCGAACCCACGGCACCTAGTCGCCTAGCAGACGACAGTCCAACTCGCTAACCACTGAGCCATTCACCACCCTAATGTTAATGTTATAAACCTTTAATAGGGTTATTAAATAAGTTAGTAACACCTCTGAGTGTGATCAATGAGCCTCAATTTAGTGTTAACACTTGTAAATGTTATAAACCTTTAATAAGGTTATTAAATAGGTTAGTAACACCTCTGAATGTGATCAATGAGCCTCAATTAAGTGTTAACACTTGTAAATGTTATAAACCTTAAATAGGGTTATTAAATAGGTTAATAACACCTCTCAATGTATTCAATGAATGAGACTCAATTTAGGGTTAACACTTTGTCAATAAAAATGGCCTAAACCTATTGTATTCAATGTCCTTTCAATGTTATGTACCCCGGTTTCACTGTTCAATTTCCAGAAAGTACATATGTTTATGTTGGAGCACATAGAACATTGACAGGTACAGAGTTTGTATGGATAACTGGTGGAACTGTAAACGAGTCGCTTTGGAATCCTGATGAACCAAATAATGCGTCAGGGATGGAGGACTGTGTTGAATTAATAGAAAATGAGAAATTTAATGATGTCCCGTGTTATGAATTTCAGTCTTTTATTTGCCAAATATTAACACATTAAATCAAGATAATTATTTCATTCTATGATGGAAAACTTTTTTCTTTTTTGTTAGTTGAAATTACTTAACTTGTAAATGAAACGAGTTGATTCTGTATAGTAGATTAGTATTACAGGTTGTTTCCATCTTGTTTCTTACTGGTGTATTCATTTTACGACCTGTGTTATTCGTTATCTGAAGACGATATGACATTATCTCTGAAGAGAGGCAGCAAATGTGTCGTGGTGGTTTCGTACCTGCTAATGTATATACATGTTTCTCACTATTTTGAAGAATAGAAAAACTGCAAATTTTTCGAACTTACTGAAGTTCTTTCACGCACCCAATTTCCTGTAAAAAATGCGACGTACAATATATTGACGAAACCCAAAACGCGTCGCATATTCGTTCAAGCGGTTATCGCTTAACATTCTCCATAAAATAAATCGACCGATCACGAACCATTTCAATTCAACCAATCATTCCATTGAAGATCTTCTTGTCATGCCATGGAAAAGATTTGGCTTCCACAACAACCAAACGACTACAAAAGGAGAGTTTCTGAATAGACCAACTACAAACACTTGTACCTCACAGTCTAAATATTTAGCATGACAATCGCAACCTACAATTCTATAGCCCAAAATGCCTCTGTGATTGTGAAATGCTTTTATAAATTACTGCAGGGTGAATTCCCATATCTATACCAAGCATTTGGTGACTGCTTACTAAAGGAGTAAAAAAAACTGTGGAATGTTCTTGTACATGGTAGTTTAGATCCCTTTCATTATCTCCCTGAAGTAATGGCTTTGCATTTTTTATTATTGCTTTATCTTGTAAAATTCTCACTCAAGGATAAGATTAGAAGCAGGAGTTCGCCGATTATACTCTGTTCCTCGGCTCGATTTCCTCACATGCATACGTGGTTTGCTAAACAGATGTGGTTTTAAAGCTTTGGTGTTTGGTGTCACTGAATCGATGAAAAGAAACATGGTGGATTCTGGGTCCGGTTATTCAGGTGGAAACCAGAAGTTTCGACACTAAACAAAGGTAATGGATCTGTTCTTGTCGAAAAAGATCTGAAAAGGGCGATTCCAATCCTAATTTCAATATAATTAGCGACGAAGCTACTACGTCTAGCAAATAAATCAGTGTAACTAATGTAAACAATACTACTTCTGATGAACTGAGCAAGATTAATGTCATTCTGTCTAAATATATGATAATTTATAATGGTTATTATAGTTATGGTGAAGAGCCTGTACCAAAGAAAATAGATTAATCCAGGGATCTCCATATAGCTAGTGAACTGATAGGACATTGTTCACTATTCATTATTGTTATTACTTCTCATACACAGTGTTGCATTAAAACACCGACCATACAATAAAACTAACTCAAAAAGATATTATTCTAGAGCAATACAACCAATCCATCAGCAGAGACATGCCAATATAAATCATATCAAGAAGTATTTTTATTTATTAAAAATTAAATTGCTGAGCATTCATTGCGTATCGTTGGTTTTCCACACAATATATACATATACATTTCAACATCTCTCCAACAGGTTCAAAAGTAGGTAAAACTAATGATTTCTAATCATTTCAATCTTGACGACCATTCACTTGACGATCTCATCCTAACCCCAATTGATTGCCCAGAAATCGACTTGCCTGAAGAAGAAACTACTAAATTCCGTCAATCTAGAGAAGCCTATTGGATTCAGACATTAAATACAACAAGACCCATCGGACTTCATATTCACCACAGTGTGGGCATAGCACCCATAATTGTCGTCCCCTTCAATACAACCAGTAATTAAGCAAGCAAGATTCCCATTAAAAGAGTCTCTAATAGTAAATTCCCCATGTCTATAAGCAGAAAATGTTAGTGGCATATTACAAAAAATCAGAACTTAAATGACAACCTTTTTCATAGGAAACTAAATCAAACACGTATATAACAGGTATAATACTTCTCACTCACTAATTTCAGATCAGAACAGAAAAACCATCCAACATATACAGACCCTCTATCCAAATTTCTCAATAAAATATTTGTTCCACCCTGTGCCTGTACATCTGGGAGAATCAATCCCTCCCTTCACCGAAAACTTAATATTACACCAGCCACTGACAGAGTGAGAAAGATTCGACCGACTTTTCTTTATTATTTAGAGAAGTATAAAATATTTATATCCATATTTTACAACAATAATCCGTTTTTTCAACGGCATTCTATAATTCGGAAGGTTCAGCAGCCAGAACTGATTTTAAAGAAAAACTATGACAAAAGACAATCATATCGATATAAATTAAGTGTTTTTTATCCTTTGAGACTAAACCAATTTATTATTTAAAATAATATGAAAGCTGGTTTATTTACTTATGTTTCCTTGAAAGAAAGTATGAAACAATGAACACTCTAGAGGGAAATACTGTGATGTATAATTGATCTATTATCAAGTAGAATGTGTAGAGTGTTATTATTAGTGTAATATCTCGGGGTATGCGGTTTGCAAAACTACAATGCAAATGATGGTTTTATTTTTTAATGAATGTCTATAGAAAAAAATAGCAATGGCCATCGTAATACGCCCACATTTATAATAGCAGCCAATTTGTCCGGGGGTTGACAAGAATAATCGGTAAATATAAGATATTTCTGATTTTCAAGTTTATCCTTGGGTAATTAGGAACACTCACAAGTTTCATCAAAACTCATAAACCCACAGTAAATGAAACACATTTTATAGAACAAGGGCAATACACAATATTTTCGATGAGTTTGATTTTCAATAGGGTTTATACTTTAGTTATTACAAACACTCACGCCATATTTCATAAAAATCCACCAATAAATAAGCTCTATATCGTTTCCACAAAGAATTCAAGAACAAGGCCAATAACTCATACTTAATAATTTTCGATGGTTTTCTGTTCAATAGGGTTTATCCTTGATTGATTACAAACACTCATCAAAATCCATCCAGAAATCAATTCTCTGTCGTGTCCACATAAAATTCAAGAACAAAGATAGGCGTGTTTTAAAAACAAGGGCAATAACTCATAATAAATATTTTACAGAGTTTATCCTTTGGTTAAAACTAATACTCAAAGTTTCGTCAAAATCCACGAAGAAGTATCGTGTCCATGAAAAATTCAAAAATAAGGGCAATAACTCATAGAAAATATTTTTCGATTAGTCCAGGCCTAGGGTGGAACAAATATTTTATTGAGAAATGGGGTTCTGGATCTGTTGGATGATTTTCTTCTGTTCTGATCTAAAATAAGATAAAAAAAATCATAACACTCCCAATGGGTGAGAAGTATAGTACCTTTTACGTACAAATTGTTTTTAGTTTGCTATGAACAAGATTGTCATTTAAGTTTTTTGGAATATACCACTATAATTTTCTGCTTATAGACATGGGGAAATTTCTCTTGAAGGCTCTTATAATGGACATGAACTATCTTGATTGCTTTAATACTGGTTGTATTGAAGGGGACGACAAAGGGGGCTATGCCTCCATTATGGCGAATATTAAGTCCTATGAGTCTTTCTGTACTTTGTATCTCAATCCAATGGGCTGACGGAATTTGGTAATTTCACTTCAGACAAGTCAATTTCTGTGCGCCCAAAATTATAATCTTTTTAATGACAATATAATATATTTTTCACTATCATATTACCTAACTATATATTATAATCTATATAGAGACAATATATTATATTTTCCACATTTATACCCAGACATTTCATCTTTTAAGTGACCCTATGATATTCCACCAACCACCAGCCATTTATAAACCCACCAACAATACCAAACAAGTCTAGTATCAACAAAAACCATGCACCTAACCGCATCCAGCCTACGTCAATAACCACGGCGCTTCCAATGGAAAACGTCTCACCATCAACCCCACAATCCCCATCATAACATCAACGAACCCAAGGTGATTCTTCCAATTTTGAGATCAACAAACCACCCTCCACCAACAAGTCGTCACCAGCTCATCGTAATCAAACCAAAGTACCTGAGTTGGATGTTTAAAACCAGTATCATCGTGGACCAACCTTTCAATCAGGCATCTCAGGTCACCGGCTCTGAAATCTTACCAACCACCATGACCCAGGAAACCCACCTTCATCCGAACCAATTCTTTGGATCAACAACCACACCATTTCCCATCCCAGTCTTAATCCGTACCCTATGCATAAACGTCGTCACTCAACCTCCAATCTAGTACCATCACGACCAAAACACATTAATCCAACCAAACACTTGCACACCAACAAAGTCGCCAAGATCATCACGGAATCTACCTGCTCTAAGAAAGCCCGCAGTTAGGATGCTCAAACTCTCAACGAATTATCAGATCAGCTCCAGACACTGAATATCACACGTACCCATGGTTCCGCCAAATCTCTTCACATTTGTAATTTTTTGGATCAACAAGACCACGAATTCATAAACCAGCTACCGGTCATTCCCATGCTAGGCACTTCGTAACAACGTACCATCTAGACCATCACATCATTTAACCAACCAATTATATTCCACTACCAAAACCCTTGCATACTCCAAGGACAAATCATCACGGAATTACTGCTCTACAAAACTACCGAAATGGATCCTCAAACCTCAACCGAATTACCAAAACATCCAGACACCGAAATACACTCGTACACTGGTGCCAAAATCCATCACATCCAGTCCATCATTGAATCTTACGACCATGATCATAAACCGGCTACGGTCATTCTCCATGTAGGCCTCAACAATCGTGACCAGTCAGCCAAAACTCATTTAACCAAGCCAGAAATTATTGCCACAGCCAACCAAACCTTTCCTAGCTCCAAGATCATCTTCACATGTGTGCCTATCTCTATGAAATATCTCTAAGAAAGCCCAGCCGAATCTCAAGACATTCAACGATATGATGATGAACTCCGACACTGAGAACGCAACAATAATCATCATTGGTTTCCGGAAACAGCCAACAATATCTACTTGTTTTGGATACGCAAGCTTCAAGCACCGGGTAAGTCTATAAACTTACTACCGGGGATAAAAACATTGAGAGGCCGCCGCTAGGCCAAACCTTCGTTAACTTGAACAGAAACATTCTCACACCCCTCCAGCATTCAATCTTAGAACCGTGGACTTAAATTTATTCCGACTCCTAAATTACCTAATCTTGATTATCTTCAACTGTCTATTGAACGATTTCACCGTAATTTGAGTTGCACATAGCTTTTTCGAAACCATCCTCCACGTGGTTCTAGAACAATGTTTATTCCTAAATCCACGTGGAAACCACCTAAAGCCGCCATCCATCCTGAAATATTGAACGTGTTTGCAAGTATGAATAGCCATATATCAAATCTCAAATCCATAACACACGTGAAGCTTAATCTCACGCGAGTAGAACATGAAGCGTTAAATTTACTTAAGAAAGACGAAAGCATTGCAATTAAAAAGAGTGACAAAGGTTCATGTTGCGTTATATTAAATAGGGAAGATTACATTTTAGAAGCAGAGAATCAATTAAATAATCCTTAACACTATGCAATTTTACCGGAGCCAAGTTTTAAAGAAACTGCTAATATAATAAACAATATCCTTGCCGATTTAGTCAAAACAAGCCATTTATAACAGAAACAATATGACTATCTCTCTGCCAAACGTAATTGCCGTGAGAAACACTTATACACTTTGCCTCAGATTCATAAGAATCCTACTAAGGATTGGTTTATGCCTAACAGAATCCCTAAAGGCCGCCCGATTATCTCTGACTGTGGTAGTGAGTCGTATGCAGTGTCAGA
Organism: Nipponacmea schrenckii; assembly: GCA_030562195.1. Classification (NCBI taxonomy): domain Eukaryota; kingdom Metazoa; phylum Mollusca; class Gastropoda; family Lottiidae; genus Nipponacmea; species Nipponacmea schrenckii. The sequence continues at coordinate 27,189,397 of CM060201.1, forward strand.
ATACATTGATCATTTCTTACTACAACTAGCATTTCAACATCGAGCCTACCTCAAGGACACAATTGAATTTGTCAAATGCTATTTTAATTTATATTTACGTAACTTCTATGTACACCAATATCGACAACACTACTGGCCTAATGGCAGTTCGCAAAGCTTTCAATAGAAATCCAGATCCAGACAGACCCGACGATGCAATTCTACAGCTTTTGTGAGATTTGTCTTAGCCGCAATGATTTAACATTTAATGGTAAAACATATCAACAAACCTCAGGTACAGCCTTGGGCAAACGATTCGCCCTTTCGTACGTAAACCTTTTCATGGCAGAGTGGGAACGTGATGTATTGCCCCTTTCATGGTTTGTACTCCATAGAACAGTTTTGGCAAGTCTTTGAAATCCTCAACAACCACCACCCGTCCATCAAACTAACGGCCAACGTCAGCCACAAATGCATCGATTTTCTCGATACCACTGTCTTTAAAGAAGATTCCATAGCAGAGACTAATAAATTAGATATTAAAGTATATTTCGAAGAAACCCACACTCATCAACTTTTGCATAAGAGCTCATTTCATCCAAAACATACTTTTTCTGGAATAATTAAGTCACAAGTTTTGCGATTTCACCGAATTTGCACAAGAACTTCTGATTTCAACCAAGTCTGTACGATCGTTTTCTCACAACTGAAAGAGTGTGGATACTCTAAACGATTTTTACGAAACATAAAAAATTCCACCTTAGCACAGAGAGCAGCTAAAAATAGACTTTATGCCGAAGTACCTCCAGGCTTAAGGAGAGCCCCGTGTATGTCAACCAGATGCAAAACATGTCCCTTTTTATCAGAAATTCATTATTTCTAAGTAACTCTACGAATAAAAGATACCCGATCCAAGAAAACAACTTTAACAAAATTTTGGAGAAACAAAGAACAAATTGCGGACTCGTTTTAATGCTCACAGATCGGATATTGAATTTAAAAAAAGACAAGCCTGTTTCTAATCATTTCAATCTTGACGACCATTCACTTGACGACCTCCCAACCCCAATTGAGCGCATAGAAATCGACTTTCCCGAAGATGTAACTACCAAATTCCGTCAATCTAGAGAAGCCCATTGGATTGAGACATTAAATACAGCAAGACCCATAGGACTTAATATTCACCACAGTGTAGGCATAGCACCCTTTGTAGTTCCCTGCAATACAACCAGTAATAAAGCAAGCAAGATAGTTCAAGCCCATTATAAGAGTCTTCAAGAGAAATTTCCTTATGTCTTTAAACAGATAATGATAGTGGCATATTCCAAAAATCAGAACTTAAATGACAACCTTGTTCATAGCAAACTAAAGACAATCTGTACTTAACAGGTACTATACTTCTGTTATAGAGTTATTGTTTCCTAATTTCAGATCAAAACAGAAGAAAATCATAAAAAGATCCAGATCCCCATTTCTCAATAAAATATTTGTTCCACCCTAGGCCTGTACATCTGGGAGATTCAATCCATCCCTTCCCCGGAACCTAAACCCTTTACCCTTAAAAGACCCAAGATACCTATCCGAGAACAACTCCCCTCCCAAGTTTCATTAACAACCCTAAAACCTTTACCCTCAAAAGACCTAAGATACCTATCCGAGAACAACTTCCCCTCCCAAGATTCCTTACTAACCCTAACAACCCAGAAACTTTTACCCCCTAACAGTGGTTAGGTTCTTAACGTCATGAAGTCATTTGATTAGATACGTTGAACATGTCGGACGTGAGTTCTAATCTCGATTGGTGTGTGATTCATCTTCACTCATAATTCCAGTCCACCCAGTTGTAAATGAGTACGGATAATTCGGAAAAATTAATGCCAAGAGGTTTGGCCAAGGTAGAAAGGATCACTGTCACGGCGGACTTGTGAACCTAAGTTGCTATCCTTGTAAAATACGGTATAGTTGTTTCTTTCAAACCTTCTACCTTCAAAAGACCTAAGATACCTATCCAAGTACTACTCCCCTCCCATGATTCCTTAACAACCCTAAACATTTTATCCCCAAAAGACCTAGGATACCTATCCGAGAACAACTCCCCCTCCCAAGATTCAACAACCCTCAATCCTCTACCCTCAAAAGACCTTAGATAGGCTACCTATCTGAGAACAACTCCCCCTCCCAAGATTCCTTAACAACTCAAATCCTTTACGCATTAAAACGAAATCCCCAGAAAACAATTCTTCTTCCCATAAATAATTATTCTATAAATAAAATAAAATAAATAAGTTTATTTCAGAATTTAAGGCCCCAGGCATATAGTACAGTGGTCAATAGTATAAATTAAGTTTAACAAGTTAAGAAAGTGATATATTACAAACAAGGTGATATATTTCAAACAAATAATACAGTGCTTAGAAAGTTGCGGTAGTGTTAGCCAGTAATTATCACAGTGGGTTGTATTAGTAGATCGTGTCGATCTCCATTCGTTCTTCTAGTTCTATTTACAGTTATCCAAATAAAGCTTTGGAGACTGCAGAACGAGCCTTGCGAGAACCCACCCATGTCCATGTCCTTTGTGTAGAATCTTCCTTTTCCTATCCGTCGTTGCCTTTTCCTCAGACCTTACATTAAGGAAAAGAGGAAGGTTAGTGAAACCAGAATAGGCCTACTGATAATGCTTTAAGCTGATTTCCATGTACAAAATGTAAGTCCCATTTTTACATATTCGGGATTGCAACGTTCAAATTCTATCAAGTTTATTTTTAATTGAATAACACTATTCAAAATTAAAATCCTGGTTTATTTTAATCAAACATACTTCAAAACTCCCATTTGTAAAAACTTTTAAAGATACAACACGTTCATAACTGTTTATAAAACGATATGCTGAATTGAACTGATTGAGACATCCTCTCATAGTAGTCTTTTGATTCAGTAGAGATTAACAATAATTCATCAATTATAACAATGCTACAACATTAAGGAAAAGAGGAAGGTTAGTGAAACCAGAATAGGCCTACTGATAATGCTTTAAGCTGAACAGCGAAGTACAAAATGAAATTCCTTTTCTATCATGTTCGTATTGCAACAGTCACAAATTCTATCATGTTTTTTATTTTAAATATCGACCATTCAAAATTGAGTTTCGTGGTGCCCGATTTTAATTAACACATACTTCAAAATTTCCTATTTGTAAGAACTTTAAAATATACAACACGTTCATAACTTTCATAAAACGATATGTATGAATTCAATCTTATTGAGACATTAATTTGAGTACCAACTTTGAATATATTGATCACATGTTAATGGTGAAAATACAAGATAAACATAAACAGAACTTCAAGAAGCATGTTATTACTCAGATAGTAGAGGCGCAGACTGAAATAAGTAAATTGTTTGAAGAGCGCTCAACATGAAACCCTTGAGTAACAACATGCTTGAACCCCAGTTGAATATTTCTATTTCGCTTTACATAAATATATCTTGGTCACTAATTTAACAATGAAAATATTTTTTATTTTAAAATACGTGATAATAATAATTTGAAAAGAGTTATATTAGCTTTTATAACAGCGGTCGATCAAGGCTAATTTAAGTAGTTCTCTTTCTCGTCTGGCACCAGGTAAAACTGAACGATTTTCTTGCGCTCGACGAATCAGATATGGCAGGGTTTCATCAATTTTTCCATATGGTACAGATTTATAAATGGGATAACTGGCATTACCTGCAATATAAAAAGTGAATATATAAATTTACAGAATAATAGTCACCAGGATTACAAAATTTCTCTTTTTAAAGTAGAAATCCCAAAGACTAAATCATTAACAAAAGTGAATTAACATGTGTCAAAAACCCTATTTAGGTCACGACAGACAGACGAAAAGTACCTTGTGCAAATTCTTGATGGTTCCTTTGGGGGTTACGCTTCAGAATTCAAACGAGATGTGCATTTGGAGGTCTATTTGCTGAAATTTGCTCAGCAGTTACCCCCTGCTGATAATTAACTTCTAGAGAAGCCCATTGGATTGAGACACTAAATACAGCAAGACCTATAGGACTTAATATTCGCTTTAATGCGGGCATAGGACCCTTTGTCGTCCCATTCAATACAACCAGTAATAAAGCAAGCAAGATAGTTCATGTCCATTATAAGAGCCTTCAAGAGAAATTTCCCCAAGTCTAAAAGCAGAATATGGTGGTGGCATATTTCAAATATCTAATCTTGAATGACAATCTTGTTCAAAGCAATCTAAAAAAGACATACGCCCACCAGTAGCTTTGATTGCAAGTAGCCTAGCCTACAAATTATTACATTAGATTCATGTCTATTCTATAGAGCATTCTCAGCAGACAATAAATATCAAAAGAATTCATTGTTGCCTGAACAATAAGCAAAGTTGTATAATATAGCTAATACAGTGAAAACGTGAAGCTAAGTCAGACACGATAGTGTGGTAAAATAATTATCAGCTCGTTACAAAAATAAATATGGATCATTTTCAAAATGACGTTGACCTATATATAAATATCGAAAGGATTCATAAAGAATTGTAAAGTGAGCACGAGTTGCACAATATAGCTAATACAATTAAAACGCGAACACAATATTTCGGTGAAATCAGATCATTACGACAATCAATGGGTATCATCTATAATCAATCTACAAAATAAATATCAAAAGAATCTATAAAGAATCGTAGCCTGTAGGGTGAGCACGAGTAGTACCTTATATGTAATGGAGTGAAAAAGTTAAATCAAACCCCATATTTCGGTGAAAAATTATCGGATCATCACGAAAATCAATAGAGATAATCTTTATAATGACACTGACCCACAAAATAAAATCAAAAGAATCCAAAAAGAACACTGTTAGAAATTGAATACCTGTATGTGAAGAAAGTATTCTTATCATATTGTATAAGTTTATTTATTGCGCATTTTATAATACTATAGCATAAATAAGGGAATATAAATTCAGTACATCCAAAAAATACTGATTTTGTCAAAATTAGGTTTGTTTTTTTTTCAAAATCATTTTAAGGTCTTATTTGACCTTGACCTTATTGCAAATCCCTGAGTTCATATTACCAAATAACACCTTAACAATTTAGGGTTAGAATAAAGGTAAAGAAAATAACTTTTGTTTCAGGGGACGTGATGCCTGACTATTGGTACATTTGACCATGTGGGCGATTCGGTATTTGATATTTCAAGGTAAATGGAGATAAAATCTTGCTTCCCGCTTCTTTTGAAAATGCTTTTCTCAAAAAGTGTACAATTTTTGTCCTAGGCCGCTGTATTATTTTACTTACCTAAACTAAACGACACATGGTCACACATTCCATACAATTGCCCAAAGAATAATCCTCCGCCATTCACATCCACCTTTAAATCTAAAGCCCTGAAACAAGAGCCAGAATAACGAGATATGGATTACATAAAATAAATAATGTTTATTTGGAAAGTAACTTAACACTAGTCGTCTTGAGCTACAAGAACCGATTAAACATTGATGTTAAATAAAATGTTTGATTCCTTCGTTACATAAAACGTATACTATTCGTGGTGAAAGGCCAAACGGTATATACATGTAGTTTGGGGTTATATTTCTAGGTTGCCAAAATTATAAATTTTACAAAAACAAAATAATAACAAACACTTTATTAAACACACACTCAACATTAAATTAAATAACTAATACTCAAATTTACAAAAAAAAACAAAGGCGTAAAATACAGTTGTGATAATTCAATATAGTCTAATAACCAATATGAAATCAATACTTTTGTGGTTCATAAACCACGAATCAATATGATTAGGTATTAATACAAAGGATAAATGTCATAGATTATCATCATTGGGTGATAACTCGCAAAATCTTCAAAATCCTTGGGTAATAACCGCCCTTCTGTTAAGTCATTTAAGATTCGCCAATTGTTAGCTGTCTCTAGAGATCAATGGAGATTATAAACTGGTTCTAATTCTTCTTCGAAGGGTGACAGGATTGTTGCGTTCTCGGTGTTTCATCATCATATCGTTGAAGGTCTTGAGATTCTGCTGGGCTTCTGCAGAATGACCGTAGCTGGTTTTGGATAAAGTCTTTAAATGGCATTTAGCAGTTGTGAGTACGATATATATGCACAGCTTTATGGAACAACAATCACTGGTCAAAGTTTATGCTACGTTTCGGCGTGTTTCCCCCGCCGTCCTCAGGCACAGAATGACAAGACATGATAGGCAACGATATATATACAATTGTACTTATTATTAAAATAACACAAGAGATAAAATATTTTATTATTGCAACTACATTAATGTTAAAAGGTAAGATAAAAAGAAAACGATACTTAAAATAACATTAATTCTGATTTAATTAAGAGGGGTTATCATTAAAATAACACAAGAGATAAAATATTTTATTATTGCAAATACATTTATGTTTAAAGGTATGATAAAAAGGAAACTGATACTTAAAATAACATACAATTCTGATTCAATTAAGGGGGTTAATTGAAGATTAAGTAAATAAATTGTTTTATTAATAGTGAATAACATCGTATAAAAAATAACTATTGATTGGGAAGTGAAGTGTTTTATTTACCAAATATGAATAAATTTATGCAAATTAATAATTCAGTCAGATAAGTTTGTCATATGCATGTGAAATTCTGACACCTTCATCTCTGTTTAGGTCTGGCTGGTATCTTTTGATGGTTTCATGAAGTCTCCTGGTTTTATCAAAATGCTTATTTAATGTCAGTATGTTGGTATTTTCAAAGTTTACTTTATGTCCTGTTTTTCTCCCCATAGCAATATGTTCAGCTACAGCCGATGTTCCTTCATTGCCAGGTTTGTCTTGGTGGTCTTTTAGACGAACATCAAGGGGTCTTTTGGTTTCCCCAATGTAAGAGCTTCCACAGGAACATTCAACTCGGTAAACGCATCCCTTAGGTTGTTGGTTGTTGGAGGGATTCAATTTTCCATTGGCTTTGAGTAAGTCTTTAAGTGTTGTATTACCCGAAAACACTGTTTCAATACCAACCGACTTCTTTAGGATCTTCTTAATTTGGTATGATGCCTTTCCAATGAATGGTATAACGATGCGGTTTGGGGGTCTGTTTGTGTCAGATTGTTGGTTGGTGAGTTTTGCCATCAGTGTTGATCGAATGGCGTCATGAACAAAAGTAGAAGGATAGTTGTTGTGCACACAAAATACATTCTTGATGTGTTGTAGCTCTTGTTGAAAGTATTCTGGATCACAAATCCTTTTTGCTCTTCTGACCAGTGTTGTGATGGCTGCCCTTTTGACATGTTGAGGTGTGTTAGACTGGAAGTTTACATACTGATCTGTATGTGTAGGTTTCCTATAAACACACGTCTTCAGCTGACCTCCTATCCGCATAATTCTCACATCCAAAAAGGGTATTGAGTCATTTTCTTCTTTTTCCATAGTAAATTTTATCCTTCGATGCTGAGAATTTAGGTGTTGAAGTAGAGCAGTTGGGTCATCATTTTCTCCAAGCATAACAAAAGTGTCATCAACTTTCCGGAACCAGCAGATTGGCGAGATTGGTGATGTTTCCATGGTCTTTTCTTCAAAGGCTGTCATGTAGATTTCAGTGATCAACGGTGACAAGGGGCTTCCCATTGGTAGACCGTGGATTTGTTCGTAGATCTCATCTCCCCAAGTGAAGTAGGTAGATGACATACACATCTGAATTAGGTCGACAATGCTGTCTGTAGTTAGTGTGGTATCTAATGGATTATCTAATTCCGATATCTTTTCTCTGATGATACTCAACACATCCTTACATGGAACATTGGTGAATAGGTCGACGATATCATATGAGTACATCTTCCCGATGTTCTGCAGTTCCTTCAATTTGGTAACATATTCATCTGAGTCTTTGATGAAGGAGTTAGAGGTTTTCCCCAGTGGTGCCAAGATTCTGCTAAGGTGTTGGGCGATGTTGTAGAATACAGAATCCCGAGAGCATATGAGTAGCCGAGCCTTGATAGGGTTTTTGTGAATCTTAATTGTTGCTCTGGCATATGGTGGACGTGGGTGGCGGCTTGATCTCAGTTTAAACTTGAGTTGATTGGTTATTTGGTTACTGGATTCAAGTTCATTTAGCTTTTTGTCCAACCTGTCTTTGTATATGTTCGTAGGATTTTTCCGTAGTCTTCTGTAGGTTTTCGCATCACTGAGCAGTTCTGTAACAGTTTCTTGGTATTCTTTCTTATCCATGATGACTGTGGCTTTCCCCTTATCTGCTGGTAAAATGACGATCTTATCGTCTTGTTTGAGGTCTCTGAGTGCATCTCTCTCGACTTTGGTTAGGTTATGTGGTCGTTTCTTGTTTTTGGCGAGGATTTCTGTCACTTGGTGCCTTAAGTAGTTGATATGACCGCCTGGTGCTAGTTGGTGTAAGCCACGTTCTATGTTGACGATGAAGGAAACCTACACATACAGATCAGTATGCAAACTTCCAGTCTAACACACCTCAACATGTCAAAAGGGCAGCCATCACAACACTGGTCAGAAGAGCAAAAAGGATTTGTGATCCAGAATACTTTCAACAAGAGCTACAACACATCAAGAATGTATTTTGTGTGCACAACAACTATCCTTCTACTTTTGTTCATGACGCCATTCGATCAACACTGATGGCAAAACCCACCAACAAACAATCTGACACAAACAGACCCCCAAACCGCATCGTTATACCATTCATTGGAAAGGCATCATACCAAATTAAGAAGATCCTAAAGAAGTCGGTTGGTATTGAAACAGTGTTTTCGGGTAATATCATACCTTTAAACATAAATGTATTTGCAATAATAAAATATTTTATCTCTTTAATATTTTAATGATAACCCCTCTTAATTAAATCAGAATTAATGTTATTTTAAGTATCGTTTTCTTTTTACCTTACCTTTTAACATTAATGTAGTTGCAATAATAAAATATTTTATCTCTTGTGTTATTTTAATAATAAGTATAATTGTATATATATCGTTGCCTATCATGTCTTGTCATTCTGTGCCTGAGGACGGCGGGGGAAACACGCTGAAACGTAGCATAAACTTTGACCAGTGATTGTTGTTCCATTAAGCTGTGCATATATATGGTTTTGGATAATTGTAATAAGATACAATGATGGACTGGATGTGATGGATTTGGGCACTAGAGCACGATTGTATTTCGGTGTCTGGAGATGTTTTGGTAATTCGTTTGTGGTTTGAGGATTCAGAGCAGGTAGATTCCATGATAATTTGTCCTTGGCCTGGTGATAAAAGGGTTTGTTAGCGTATATACAAGCTGTCGACGGGGTGATTGGTACTGGTTTGGTACTGCTCTGGGTACACGACTTGACTTGTTTGAATAATTCTGTAATGATGGTTTGTTGATCCAAAAACGCACAGAAGGAAGAAAGATTGGCGGAACCTGGGTCACGTGTTGAAGATTTAGACGTGGAATTTGTGTCATTGCTCTTTTTCTTGAAAACCTGTTAAATTTTAGACTTACTGTAAGTACTTTTTGGATAGATATTTCTAGAATATTTTAATAATCCATAATAATTGTTTTATTTATCTATTATTCTGTACTTCTAATATGCATTTGAAGGATTATTTCAATATCGCCTCGTGATCGTGTGATTCTGATACTTTACGAATACGAGACTGGTCGTTTTCGACTATGAGAAATTTGTAAATATAGACAATATATTATTGGTTAATGAAATGAAATAAATGGACTTTTACGTCCTACTGAGCCAAGAAGACGGGCAACGCAATGCATGGTGTAATAAGGGAAATTTTGCGATTTCAAACTATCGAGCGATCTTTAACGTGCACAACTTGTAGCACACAGGGCCTCGGTTTATTGTCCTGTCCGAACGACTAGATAAAAAAGTAATGTAATCTAAGTGGTGGAATCAGCAGGGCAAGCAAATATTATAATTCCCGTATATACTGCATTCAACGTGTATACGAAACGCCGTGACCTAAACATAGCAGCATTTAAATATTAATTTATTTACTGGACTTGATTTGTTTATAAAAGATAATGTAATCTAAAAGGTGAGATTCGCAGGGGAAGCAAATATTAACATATATATTTCCTTAAGTACTGCATTCAACGTGGGTTACAAACGTAATTATAAAAAGCCTTACCTTTGAATAGCATACTCAATTGTTTTTTCATTATGAGAAGCAACCATAAACGCACATTTGCTATCTCGTGCCAGGTGTTGCATTAAATAATCCACTGATTGATTATACATGTTTGAAGTATTTTCAAAGTTATCGTGAATTGGGCTGGAATAACCATGTAATCTAGCCAATTCTTTCTCTTTAAGCAGGTAAGCACCTCTTACTAATTTCGTTCCAAAGTACCTATCGTTAGACAGGATGAATTCGACATCTTGTTTTAATAATCCAAAAGTTTCCTACAAAGACAAGAAGACACAATTCCATAATCCTTTAAAAAAGCCCTAAACTTGTGGGTTGCTTGTATAAGTTCCATAACGATGGATGGCAATTTGTCCATGCTAATTGATATCTATACTAATCCCGCAGAACGTATTTACGAATACGAGATAAGAGATTAACTCCACATAAACGAAATTTCATTGGCTGCTATTTATATAAATATTTTTTAGATTGGATTAGAAGTTTGTTCTCTATATATATTTATAAATAAAAATGCCACTTGAAGTGCATATTCGTATCCGGATAACATATTGTTTGCTTTCGCACTGCCACTTATCTGGATCGGATCCGGACGAAATTTACCTCTGGAGGTAGTTTATCAATTATCTGTCTGATAGAAAACAAGACTTGTTTTTAGTGGAGTCTCCTCTGATCCTAGAACTGTACCGGCTGGTGTCCCGCAGGGCACCTTCCTTGGTACTTTATTATTTTTTATTTATATTAATGATTATTATTTTTTATTTATATTAATGATATTGTTTACAACATCTCACTATTTAGAGATGACACCGGCTAATATTTGAAAATTGTTTGGGGGGTTCCTAAATGAAGATCTAGAAAGAATAAATATTAGACGCGGTTGGTATCCTTCAACTCGCTGAAAACTGAAACACTAGCACTGACTACTAAACAAACTCCTGTTCTACCTACACTAAAAATAAACTATGTGCCAAATAAAGAAATTGATTTTCATATTAGGTCTTATTTCAAATAAACTGTTGGTGGGATAAATGAAATTTTAACAAAAACTGGAACGGCTGTTAATTGTCTTAAATCTGTTAAATATCGTCAAAATTGGAAATCATTGCAGACTATGTTTTTTCAATGTGTCAATGTATTGGGCTTAGTTCTGACCTATGTAAAATAAAGAATTAACTAATTATAATTTTTAGTTTAAATAAAAGAAAATTGTAATTTGGCGAGAGAGAGTTTAATTAAGCTGTAGTGACTTTGACTTTGTCAATAATCTAAGTTTAAATCATAGATCTCGCTTAAAATGCTCTATGACTCTATATTCTGATATTGAGGGTACGAGTTCATTATATTAATGATAATATATATATATATATATATATTTAAAAATTCCTGTCGTACCTTCAAATAATTTTGGTATGTGAAGCAAATGAAGGCTTTCTGGACATTATAAATCAACATTAAAGCCAGTACAAATAGTTTTGTAGCACCATTAAAATAAGTATATTCAGCATCTACCATAGCCATTACACCAGTTTGTACAGCAGTCTAGAGGAGAAACACGCACTACCAGGATATTTAATACTAATCTCATTTCCCTTTTCCCTTACATTTGTTAAAGGGGACCAGGCTTGATTTTTGGGGGTCGTTTTGGGCCTTTGTTACATTTAAATAGTCTTCAGAAATACTCATGCTCTAAGAAAATCGCAAAATACCTTGAAATATACCTCAAACAAAATATTTCACTTTTCATTTTTTTCCGTGCTGTACACGGCTGGTCTCCAGTCAGTCTGAAAATTGTGTGTCCTGTTGACAAAGTCTACAATTGAAAATGCGTTGAAGTCTATTTATATAGATGACCGCTATTGCACGACGGGAAGGATAACTCTTTGATTATCAAGACGAACCGTTTTCCAATATGGCGGGACGTTTGTAATATCTTAAGGCATTATGGTTTTTCAAACACGGATAATTATGGATACACATGGATTTGAAGGCTCAAATTTCAAAGGTAAGCTCTGTAGACTATTTCTGATTAGCTAAGCAAAAGTCATCACTATAATCGCAGTGATTTTATACAGGGAATACTTTGAGGGAAGAGGAGTTTTGGAAACAGAAAGAGAAAGTTACCGAATGTTGTCCCTTTACTCAATGTTTTGTTACTGTTAGTAACGGTGTCAAGGTCCTTTATGGGACTATTTTGGGTTTTCTTCTTTTGAAGACAGATATAGTACAATTAGGGAAGATAATGCTATATATCCATGCTCGGCCCTCGGCGCAGCCTAAATAATGCGTAAGAAAGCTGCTTCAAACAGGTCTACTCAATTATCGAAATACATTACAGTATGTGAATAACTTACCTCTCCAATTCTAATTAGTCTTTTAGTGACATCATTTAATTCTTCTTCTTCTAACTCTGTCAATCCATTTAGTTCAAACTAAAAGTATATAATAAGATTTGTTTGGGGCCATGGTATGGTATAGATTGTCACAACTGTTCAATCCCTACAGATTCGATACAACATTAAAGCACATTATGCAATAGCTCACTTCCGGTCTTGTACAAAGTTTTAGGTATTCATTTTCGATTCTAGCTCATTGAAAGATAGCTTGACAGGCGAGGTAATATACGCCCATTGGTAGCATTGAATTTATATAATAACAAACGATTTCACCGAATTTTGCACAAGATCTTCTGATTTCGACCAAGCCTGTACGATCGTTTTCTCAAAACTGAAAGAGCGTGTGTACTATAAACGACTTTTACGAAACTTTAAAAATTCCACTTAAGCACAGATAGCAGTAAGATAGACTTTATGCCGAAGACCCTCCAGGCTTAAGAAGTGCCCCATGTATGTCAAGCAGGTGCAAAACATCATCCTTTAGATCAGAAACTCAATACTTCTTAAGGTAACTCTGCGAATAAAAGATACCCGATACAAGAGCACCTAACATGTGAAAAATCGAATGTAATATACTCAATTTGTAAAAAATGTCCTAAACAATATATCGGAGAAACAAAGAATAAATAACGCAAATTTATTGCCAGGTCCGCCTGACAGTGAAACACATTCTGAATGATTGCAAGCATCTCAAGCCTTTGAGATCATCGCACTACCGTGGTGGATCATTGTTTTAGATATTTTCTTTATAAACTGATTTTCATTTTGAATGCCAACTTTGTTTAGCGTGACCAGGCTGCAAACTCAATGCATTGCAAAATTCTTCCCAAAAAAAACTATGCCTATCATATGGAATCGTATCCAAAAATGTGTGTATTGCTCTGAATAGAATAAAATCCCATTAGCCAAGAGAACTTTCTTCGTTATATAGTATTATATCTATTTGACGTTCCGCTGTTTTCTAGCACCAGGTTCCTTTCCCGACCAATTGTGACCCTTCTACGCTCAAGTAGTGCGATGAACAAGAAATATGACATGACAACTGTCATGAATGAATTCAAAATGTGTAGACTCTGTGCATTTCGAAAATTTGGTGCAAATCGCATCAAGATCATTTTTCGATCATATTGCAAATAATAAAATATTTAAACTAAGATTACTTACCCTTTCTTTATTTACAATAGCATTGACCAAGGAGATTAAAATCGAACTTGTTTGAACTGGGTTTGGACATATTTCGCTTACCCTCGCCTAAAATGATAGAAATTAGTTTTATTTTACAAATGTTTTATTTAGGCCCGCATATTGGGAGAATCCATTCTCCATTTTTCATTTCGACATAGTAAAGAGACTCATAGAAAAAGTTGTATTGTATTGTGCATGTGGTTATAAACTGTTAGAACATAACGACCTCTATGTTTAAGACATAAATTTCATCAACATGGCGGAATCAGGCAAGGAAGTTTCAATAGACGAAGTAAGTAGTCAACCAGTAGGCCTACTGTATTATAAGGCTAATGTGAGCTAATTACATTGATTTGTGATACCGATGATGAAAATGACGTCCATTAGCAATTTTATAAATTTTGTTTTTAAAAGCAAATGAGAGATGTTGCTGGGGTGGTTTCGGATAAATAGTTTCTCATCAATAAGATTATTATTATACAATTTGAAAGGCTTATCTATTTCAGTAAAGCACTGGTATAAGCCTTTGGCTGATTATCCCTACTACTCAGGTGGTGAATTAACGTGAAAAGATAAGCCTGGGAGTGGAATGTACCTTTGGAGATTATTGGTGACTGCATTTTAAATTAAGCTTATATTTCTGAATTTGAATTTTAAACTCCGTCTACAGGAAAGGCCTACCTTTGAAATCTTGGATTTATATTTCAGTAAAAATGGAATTTACAAACCGAATAGTTGAAAATGCTGCTCTTGGATATCACAATCTCTAATCATGAGAAAATAACAAACATTTAAATTTGCCTTTTTAGCTGTGGTTATTCCTGGAAATACCATGAGAGAGAGCCGAGCAGGGGGCCACACACTTCTCCATTCACCAAGTGTAGGAATAAATAATTTGAAATTTAGGGCTGTTTGTCAAAGGTCGCACTAAATTGTAAAAAGAATCCACGTTGTTTTCGACTCCAATAGGGGTGCAGTGTTGGCTTACACCAAAATTGAATTTTGCCAAATGACTTAGCTTCAAGTTGTCTTTAAATTAATTTCAAATCTCAACATCTGATGCCAATCTTAACAAGCAAATTGGTTTTAAATGTCATTGGTAATTAAGGCACAAACATTTTAAGCACTGATATTAACCTGGTACTTTAAGCACACTGGATCACAGATCATATAGGTACAGCGTCATAGACACTCTGCCGGATATAAATGCGTCTGAAGAGCTGGTGTCTAAGTTGTGCTTGATTGAAGGTGTGGCCAAACCAATATGCCTATATAATACTGTGCCCAAATGTGGCGTTTATACAAAAGGGGAGGGGGGAGCTGTCACATAAATGCATGTCCCAGCTTTGACCCATCACTTTCAAAAATTTTAACCAATTTCACAGTGATAGCTTCTGGCCCACATTGACTTTATTGGCATAATAAAAGTTTTAACTAATCTAAGAATCTAAGCGTGTGTGTGCAGACCATTTAAATACATGGAAAACAAAAGCTGACAAGGAAGTGTGTCAAACTATATCTTTTAGTTTTATTCTATTCGTTTGCAACCGTGTCCAATATATAAACAAGGAGATTGGCCGCGTCATCTTAGTGAGTTCCCTCCATCTTCCATAATTATACAGAACAGCTCCCTGTATTACTATAATGTAATGTCAAGGGTTAGTTTTAAAGAAAGTGTATAACTAATACTATTAGTTATAAGACAATCTAAAAATTAGAATAGTGATACAGAATGTCTGATCAGGTTGATCTGAATGGTAGGTTTTCTGATGCGGTTTAAATTCCATAACCTAATAATATCCTTTAATTCATTTTGTAGAAGACGGATATAGCAAAATAGGATACACTGAATATCTAATTCTTTAGATATATCAATTATGCCAAAATTAGAGAGATTCTTTAAATGACGTATTCATTCCAGTTAAACCAAACTTACTCCACCAACTCTCTATCCTTTGATTTCCTGTTGATGTACCTTACGGAAAAGACACAGAGTTCTCTTCTTCTAAATTTTTAAGTGTACATTGCATATATTCCAAATTTACATTTTCAGTTGCTCGATCTGCACTTGTTGTTTTCGCCACACCACCAAGATTCTGAACACATCTATAAAGATATCTGCATACAACATAGGAGTCAGTACTCATCTATACAGTCATGTATACACAACTATCTATGTGTCAAAGGTAATTAGGACCATAAGACACATACTGCCTCCGATGCAGTCTTAAATTGGACACCGTCTCGATCAACATGTCCTAAAGTCCTTCTTACCCAATGATGATACTTTTGTCGAAGTTGAACGGTAACGAAGGCACTGTCCGCTCTGTTGAAGTTCTTGGTGAATGACCCTCCTTGCTTCGTGACAAACATCAATTTCTCTCTGAGAATTATTTTGGCGAATACCAAGTCTTCGTAGAATACGCTGAAATTGTCTGAACCAATGATATACATGTATGTAGAAATGACAAAATTTCGGAATATGAAAAACCACTATAAAAGTATGATAGTATTGTATCATTTCTGTCACCAATATCGTTTTTAAATAGCGACCATCCAATGGTATACGACAGCAATGAGGTAAAACACAAAATAATAAACTGAGGTATTGTATAATAGAGTCTGTAAGGCTAATTTGTTAACCGATTTATTTCGAGGTTTCTTTTAAATGTTTATTGTAAGAAATTGAATCTGATGCCCAAAAGAAATTTAAACCAAATTTCTAACTCAGTCGCTAATCCGATCACTTCCGTTTTTGGTGTTAGGACTTTCGGTTCTCAAAATTACGCCTAGTGACCCCACCTCCAGTGAAAATTGAAAATATCGACAAAAACATATATATTTTGTATAATACCACCACCTGGCGTCGATAGCATTATTTCACATGCCCTATCAGGTGAAATCAATCAAATTTTACCAAACCATCATCGAAACCAAGGCCAGAGGGAAATCCCTACCAACTCAAATGGATATTGAGCACCATACACCCGCTCCAACTAGAATCACCACCCTTGAACCAAACCTCTAAACAGTCCCGAACTTCACCAGTTTCTAGTTCTGTGTAAAAACGATCACGTAGAGATGACACGGGTTCCGCAGATCTTCTTCCTTTTGTGCGTACATGGACCAACAAACAACCCCGAATTCCCCAACCCAGTTAATCTCATCCTCGAACCAGATCCCAGTCCGTGCCCATGGCTACTTTTTTTTAACAACTACCAAAACAGTAAAATTAACCCGGCGACAACCATTATATTCGCTACCAACCCTTTGTATCACCAAACCAAAGACAAATCATCATGGAATCTACCTGCTCTACAGAAATCTACCGTAAATATTGGGTCCTCGAATTACCAACAACTGGCTTCACCAACCACAGCCTAGAAATTATTCGCCACCGCCAATCAAATATCGATTTCCAAGATCATCTTCACATGTGTGCCTATCTCTAAAAGGATCTCGAAGAAAGCTCAACAGAATCCCAAAACCTTCGACAGTATGATGATGGATCAATCCTGCTACCAGTTGATAATCTTCATTGGACTCCAGACTCCAGCAGAGATGATTTATTTGATTTGGATACGCCAGTATCAAGCGCCTAGTAAGTTTTAAAATAATCATTTTGGACAAAAATACTACGCCGTTGTTGATTTGTCACCTACAACAGAAACGATATGACTATCTGACTCCCAAAATGATTGCCTTAGTTCAATATGAATCCTACCAAGCAGTGATTTATGCCTAATAGAAGGCTACCTGATTATATCTGACTGTGGTAGTGTCAGAATACATTGATCATTTCTTTCTACTACTAGCATCTCAACCTCTAGCCTACCTTATGGACACAACTGATTATGTCATTCGAGTTCCGTCCGATGTTTTTTTTATTTCCACTTCGGTAACACTGCTAGTCGGATGGTAGTTCCGAAAGCTTTTAAGAGAAACCCAGATCCAAACGGAACCGGCGATGTTTTAAAAAAACTTAGAAAGAGATTTGTCTCTCCTCATCCCCTTGGGCTTTTTATCCTTATATTACGGACGCTTTGTAGACGACTTTCTTGGTTTAAACTTATTCTATAGAACTCTTAACACCACTATCACCCATAAAATTAACGACCAACGTCAGCCACAAAAGGCTTTCTGACTACCACTGTCTTTTATAGGAGATTCCATAACTTTTGAATAAGGGCGCATTCCACCCAAAACATGTCTTTTTGGCATAATAAAGTCACAAGTTTTACGATTTCACCGAATTTGCACAAGGTCTTCTGATTTCGACCAAGCCTTTACGATTGTTTTCTCAAGACTGAAAGAGCGTGGAAACTAAACGATTTTTTACGAAACTTAAAAATTCCACTCTACATTCAAAAAAAATCTGTAGAATAACGGGTATTACTATTACTTATTTTCTTGATCAGAACAGAAGAAAATTACCAGACAGATCAGGGCTCTTCATCCCAATTTGTCAATAAAGTATTTGTTCTTCCCTAGGCATGTAAATCAGGGAAAATCAATCCTTCATTCCCCGAAATTTAAAAATTTATCTGTTCAGAGATTTCAATCATTGTAGAAGATATATAAATTTGATTTTATCTTATTCAAGATAAGATTGGGAGAACCTATAAATTAATCCGGACCAGGATTTTATCTAATGAGATTGTGATAAAAGCCTTTGCTTCAGATAGTAGCAGAGCTACTCAAATCATGTTGAGTTACGGTAATTAATAATTATATAGACAGAACGAAGAAAATTTAGAACTGAAAGCGTTCACAATAGATTATTTTGATATTATGATAATCCAATATCTCGTGCTATATTGGTAAACCAAGTCTGTCCATTTCTTAGTTCTTGTCCTTACTTGTTGGTTAGTTGTGTCGAGGGCTAATGTACCATTGAGGAGTATTTTCAGTACACATGGTTGGTGGAATTTGTCTACATTAAGACGCTGGTATAATACACCATAAACTAATAAAAATATTTTTAACAAACATTCTTAGTCAAGCTATATTAAAGGACATAAGTGTTGCATATAACATATTTAAGATATTGCATTGTCGATACTGTTACTTTAATACATTATATTTTTCTGTGTGAAATCTCAATAATAAACACTCACGTGACCTCTTAGGTACATCATGCAATGTAATGATAATTTTTAACGAGAATTACCATATTTTAATTCCCATATTGCCTTTGAAATCAAGCTGAAACCATATCTCTATAGGCTACATACCATAAATATTCTTGCCGATTTAGTCAAAACAAGTCATTAAAAACAGAAACAAGATAACTACTTCCTACAAGTTTTACGATTTCACCGAATTTGCACAAGATCTTCTGATTTCGACCAAGCCTGTACGATTGTTTTCTCAAAACTCAAAGAGCGTGGGTATTTTAATGAAACATTAAAATTCCACTTTGGCACAGACAGCAGCTAAAATAGACTCTATGGCCTTTAGGCTAAAGGAGTGCTCTATGTATGTCAAGCAGATATGTCCCGTTATATCAGCAACTCTACGAAAAAAAGATACCCGACCCAGAAACAAAAAACAAATTACGCACTCGTTTTAATGCTCACAGATCAGATATTCAAAATTTAAAAACCATTTCAATCTCGACGACAATTCACTTGACGATCTCACCCTACCCTAATTGAGCGCATAGAAATCGACTTGCCCGAAGATGAAACTACCAACTTTTGCCAATTTAGGGAAGCCCGTTGAATTGAGACATTAAAGGGATAATAGGCGTTAGAATACACTCGTCCTACGGCTTATATTTGTGTTTCATATTGACTATTAGTTAAATAAGTATGCATCCCACACTTTACCAAATTTTAAAAAGCCACAATAAAAAAATGTTCGGAATTTTAAAAAAAAGTGAGTCAGCGACGATTCCATTCAGTTTGAGAATAAAAGCGTCTGGTAAATCAACGCTAAAACGTCATTGTGGAATTCAACAGTAGGGGTCAAGGACGCGTGAAAACCCACATGTTAGAGTTACTTCCCTTTATATTTACACGATTTGAAAATCGCTTGATGGATGGCTCAAGCGTTTTATGATTAACTACTTTATTTTGGGGATTTATCGGATTTTAGAGGGATTTTGATATATAGGTAAGTACACTGATATATACTGTTATTGTCCAAATTTGAGTGAACTTAAAATTTTATGTTCGTTCTAACGCCTATTATCCCTTTAAATACATCAAGACCCATAGGACTTAATATTCACCATAATGCGGGCATAGCACCCTTTGTCGTCCCCTTCAATACAACCAGTATTCAAACAAGCAAGATAGTACCTGTTACCATTATAAGAATCTTCAAGAGAAATTCCCCAATGTTTATAAGCAGAAAATGATAGTGGTCTATTCCAAAAATCAAAACTTAAATGACAATCTTGTTCATAGCAAAATACAAACAATCTGTACATAACAGGTACTATGAAATATTTGTTCCACCCTAGGCCTGTATATCTGGGAGAATCAATCCATTCCTTCCCCGAAATCTAATGTAACAGGGCCGAAGGAAACTCCGAAAAAGCTGGGAAAGCTAATGCATTTAATATGATTCTAGATACCGCAGGCATCTTGGGTTGGTCTTGGGTTTCCACAAGAAAACTTTTAAAAACTAGGATTAATTTGACACTATCTGAGGTCATTCAAAATTTTCCATACGATCCACATTTCATGGGGGCGTATAAAAATAAAAGCTTACATTAAGTTATGTTCATGTAGATTCTTAAAATTATTGAATACTTACCAGTAATTTAGGTGAAGCAATAGCTGACATTCGTATTTGCACCAATGGATTATTTGGCTGTAAAACAGATTCCAAATGAAAACAATCCAAAAATGTTTGAAGATTTTTATCATAAACACTCTTGCGTATTTCTGGTGATCTGATAAAAAAAAGTGCACACATTTGAAAAATTATCTCAAAGACTTGTCTATCCTAATGGGTTAGGCTCAGTAAAGAATAACTGTTAAATGGTTCCAATAACGGGAATTGATACAGTTCCGGCAAGAAAAATTGTAGCCATTATTCACTTGACGACAATAACGAAATGCTTTACAAGATGGCGGCATTTTAAACTCAAAATTGTGTTCTCATTCAAAATTTGCTCTCACCGTTGCCTTATTAACTTTTTACTACGTCTTATGTGCCTTAGTTTAGGGGAATGGAAGAGTTGTATGATATTTGAGTACATCATTATTTATGATAAAATTGCGTTTGAATACAGTGAGGCGATATGTGGTAAATGAAGTTAGATTTTCTAGATCCACAGACAATGGACGAAGAATCTGTATGTCACAAATATAAGTCAAAAGTGTCCTCGATACACACGAAAAAGGCTAGAAAACCTCTTTACAATCAGTTGTTTACTTAGTTTATTTGACAAAAGAATACCTTTGCTCCTCGGACAGATCATCCTCTATAGGTATGGCTAACATGACTTGAATACCATTGCGGTGTAAAGCTTTCACACATTGTTGTATTTCATGATGGTTTTCACCCGCAACAAACTGGTTATAAACACATCTCTTTAATAAAAAGTCGAATACTCTTTTGCTTAGCAGACGTCGACCTATATAAATAAACTGAAAAAAGGGGAAACGAATATAGAAGTTTATTTTCGATTAAAAATCCCACACTTGAGCAATTTTGAAAAGCGACAACAAAACAATATAGGAAATATTTTTCGATTGGTCTGATTTACAATAGGGTTCATCCTTCATTTACAGATAATATTTCGATATTTATAATCAATTTCTGATCTAAGATAATGTTCGGGTTCATGGGTTGCTTTATATAGTTTATAAAATCTTAATTTACTTGAATTTTCAATAAAGCTAAACGATTCTTGTTAAAATCCTTTATTCTACGTTTGATTAATATAACATCTCCTGTGTTGTCAGCCTTTTGATTTTTCCATAGATATGAAAAACCAGTAAAATCCAGTAATTTTATCGATCACTAACCCAATTACATTTCCCATTTATGTTATCAATGCACAAAACTGAATGTTTTCGATAGAACCACTGATTCCGTATTTATTAGTTTAAACCAGTACCTTATAATTCTTATTTTCCTAAACACAGACATTGTGAACACACCTAGTTCGCCATACATAAACACAAGTGGGGTACTTTTACCATGTTTAAGAATACAGTAAAACCTCGTTATCTCGATGTCTTCAAATTCAAGTTTTAGGCAATAAAGCGTCCAAGACAGGTTTGCCGGTATTCTACCTCGATGAAAGATATCAATTTTAGATTTATTGACATTAAATTTGTCCAGGAGTGATTGGGGCGCCTCGGGGCTATTTGCAAATAAACTGGTGTCATCAGCAGATAACAGCTGATATATTACAATATCTTCGTATGACACCAAATTATAATTATCGGTGAAAATAAACTTTCTAAGATCGTTAATAAAAATTAGAAATAGAATTGGTGACAAAGGTTCCATTGAAAACATTGAAGACGGGTTAGCGTAATGTAATGACAGTGAAATCTTGTTCTTACTTTTTTATATTAACATAATCATTAACTATCAATTAATGCTTACTGTAGGATTTGGTGAAAATAACTTTAAAATCCTTTTATTAATAGCTCTAAACTAATACAGAGGTATTCATCTTTAGTTATTTAACAACAGTAGTTGCAGCAAATATTCCATGGTCCTTGACCTTGTAGTCGGGATGTTTGGATAGATTATGATCAGGTATTCAATTTTGGAATATACAGTCAATAAATTTAAATACAAACATCACTAAACGTCAGTTAAATCAGCCACAGCCAATTAAAATAGTCGTATAGCATCACGAAATCAGCGGAGATACTCCCACAAAAAAGTAAATAAATATAGCGCCGTTCTTACGAAATACGTAATAACCATGCTGCCCTTTTCAAGGAAGTCATCTTAGCAACAAACTGATCATCACGGATGGGGGTTCGAATCTGTGGACCATCAAACACACCTGCTTTGCTCTTCTCAAATGATAACCCTGGTATTGCTGTGATGATGTGTTGGAAATATTCATCTTCGGTATTTATTCCCTTTAAATTGATTCATCAAACCTAATTTGATGTGAAGAAAGATAATCCTATCTTCATTTACGATTGGGTCGTGTGATATTTAGCATGCCTGCTTCAAGCGTTTCACGAGCAGGCCAGACCCAGTCTCGTGCTCGGCTGCCCCACATAAAGATAACATGGAAACTTGTAAAACCTTTCTGCTGACCAAGAAGAAAGATGACCATTGTCAATTCTACACAAATGATCCAGTTGTGCTCACGATAATTTAAGAACTTAATGACCATTCTGATGTCATCATAGTAATATCGCAAAGGCACTGAATGACCAATAGCAATGCTCTATAAATATTGCCATTATGTAAGAGACCACATTTTAGACTGTGTTTACAACTGTCTCAAAAGAGTCTCCATTCATTTGGACAATATAGAGGAAAACCCAGTTCTTTAAGCACCTCTTGGATATCACGGCAGTTAACAAACTGTCTGTTTTCAGGAAAAGAAGTCACTAAAAGATGGTCTCGTTTTCTGAAATATGAAACTTTTAACAGTGTGATCAACAAGATTTCTGCTCTATAATATTGATGCCGAAAAATCGGCTGCTTTGTTTGAAAAGCTTAAATACCTCACAAGTTATTTTTGGTGAAGGGGGCTTCGTGGATGGTGGAGGTTCAGTCTCTGAAGAACAGTCCTTCGATGGTGCCCTCTTATCCGGCAATTCACTGTCACAACTGTCACTGTAACCAAATCGCTTACTTTGTATGGTTTATGTACGTTCACAATTTCATAAACCTCAAATTGCATGAAAAATAGGACTTGTGCAGAAAAACTAATTTGTGCAGAAAAACTAATTTCAGATTTGAAATCAACTCCTTTAAAATCAGTTAAAACAATGCAACCGAAAGTTTAAAAAAAATAGTTTTCCCTGTGTTATTAATGAGATTTTCAATTTTTCTTACCAAGTGTTATTTGCTCAAGCGAGAGCCTCAACCAGTCTGTGAGCACTGCCAGGTTTGCCTGACAGTGAAACACATTCTGATTGAGTGCACGCATCTCAAACCTATAAGATCTCAGCACTACCGTGCTAGATCCTTGTTCCATCTGTTTGCGCAATCTTCTCTTTATGAGAAGGTTGTCGCGTTTTTAAAACAGACTAATCTGTATTTTAAATTTTAAAATATATTTTGTGTTATAGTTTTGTTTTTGCTATTTTGTTTTTAGCCCATTTTGGGTTACAACCATTCTGTGATATTGTTTTTAGCATTGTTTTGTTGCCCTTTTTGGGTTTTCTGTGATAATTTTTATTTTAATGTATTGATTTTCTAGTTTTAATTCTTGTTTTTTATTTTAAATCGTATTCAAGTGCTATATAGCCCGTTTTGGTGCTGATCCACTTTAATACATTTCATTTCATTTTTTTTTTTCAATTTTTCTTATTAGTATACTTGTAAGCTGATCGTCAATAGATTTTCTTCATAGCCTATGATATCTTGACCGAGTAGACTTAATCATTAATCTCGAATAGGAAGATAAATGTGGGAATTACGCTCGATTTGGAAACAAGATGGAAGCAAAACGACTATTTTGTTTATGTCGCGTCACGCTCTGACCTATGACCCACAGCCATGACGATGGCCCGTAAAGGACCACACTCATTATTTGAATAATATTTATCTCTACGCATTTTACAAGAAAACTTTTTCACCGCGGTAAAATGGTGGTTGTACACTACTTTGGTGCTTGGCTGTCGGGAACTTTCTGAAGTTATGAAAATATCGTGGAAAACTATTAATATAAGGTTATCCATGCATTATTAAATATTTTTAGGTGAAGCAATTGTCACGCCAAAAACTCGTTGCGGGCCTGAACAATAAATACATGTAGAATGGGCACTAGTAGCGAGCAAATAATGATGAACAAGAATTTACTCAAGCAAGTTTTAAATCCAGCTTTATTGCCGAACACGCTGCGTTTCCACTGAGTTGTCTAGTTCCCGAACCACTTTAGTCTCGATAAAAAAAGAAACATTGACAGCTCGCGGTATACAAGATTACCGATGCGACCGTAAAACTAGTACTTCTCTATTGCCGAACGAGAAAAAGCCGGCTTTTGGGGTTCCCATTGTGATTTTAAAAAATGGCTTTAAAACTAGCTTCCAATTGGCCCCAGATAAATTGTCGAAAGCAAAAGGGAGGTTTTAGGTTCCCGAACCGTAATGGTTCGGCAATTTCACAAGTGTGACACTACCAAATATATAGAAGCATAAAAAAGAAAGAGTGAATTCACGAACCTTGTTGGCATGGTTTACGACAAAGTCTATTGATGAGATTCTCAGAATAAACAGTGCTCGAAGTATTTCGCTGGTAGTTTTCGAACTAAAGGCGTTTTTATGACCATCGAAATGCACCTTATCCACCACCTCTATTGATTTAACTTTCATATTAGGTCCGCAACTCAAACTTCGTTTCAAATAATCAGTCCTGGCATAGTGCTTGTTAAATTTCATATTCATATCTATAACTCGGCATCTTGCTAAGTATTGTTTTAGCAACTGGACCCTAAATATCATTCTTGTAACTGCTAAACTTTCATCAACTAATGTTGTCTTTCTTAATTAATCAACTTATCATTAAGCCTACTATTGTTATCAGTTTAAACGTGAACAGACTAAAGTTGGTCAATTACTCCCTTGACATATTTTGTTTGTGATAACAGCTATATTCATAAAAAAAACAATGACTAGAGATCCAGATTTAACGGGAATTGTCCGAATTCAATCGGGTCAGAAGAGACTAAAAAATAGGAACGAAATTTCCGCCGTAGGTCGTAAAAATTTAGGATCAAAACATCTTACGTCAAAAAAAGAATATTTGGTCAAATCAAAATATATCTTTTTCTATATCTTTACAGAAATTCTATTTCTAGTGAAATAATTTATAAAATAATGCTGTCTATAATTTAATTTAATTTCTAAAAGATATAATCGCTAATTGTAAATGTAAACTTTGTGGTCTGTTTACAGATATGTATTCCCATTACCTCCCTTGATTATGAGCCTTACCATGAATACCAGCTATAACTTAAATTTGACTTAAATTTGAATAGCTACCAGAGGTTTGGTTCTTGCAGTTCCTTATAACCAGGAAACAATAGAAAATTGATTGATAAGGAGACTGCGAGGGGAGATTGAAAACATACCTGCCTCGTAGCATTTAGACAAAACAACCTAAATGGCAGTCAGATTCGAATGTTTTGATCCTGAAATTGTGCACAACCTATGACAACACATTTCTAGCGTATTTTGTTTTAAGATGTTTTTGTAATATCATTCACTATCAATACCCGTATTATATCAGAACAGACTGTACCAACCACATAACTATATTTCATACTGGTACCTTAGTTTCATTAGTGCAGGGAGGCAGTTATAGAGCTCACAGTTTTCAACTAATGTAGGTCATGCTTATACAGGTTTACATATTGTAACACCCAATTACTTACACTCCAGACTAGAAAGAACTACACTACATGCGATCACTAGCCTTACGACAATGGACGCTTCCTCCGATCACTGTACTGTACCTGCCATATTTGTGCCTTATGAAGCTGCGAGATCTTATGATTTGAATTAAAGCATGCTACACAAAAAATGCAATGATGCTGCGAACAAAGCACCTGATAATGTTCAAAAAGTGTTGATTGTAGACAACACAGGTGTTAGAATTCGGGGAAGGGAGGGATTGAATCTTCCAGATGTACAGGCCTAGGGTGGAACAAATATCTTATTGGGAAATTGGTATCTGGATCTGTTGGATAGTTTTCTTCTGTTCTGATCTGAAATTAGAAATAAATAATAAATCTTCCAATCGGCGAGAAGTATAGTATCTGTTAAGTACAGATTGTTTTTAGTTTGCAATGAACAAGGTTGTCATTTAAGTTCTGATTTTTGGAATATGTCACTATCATTTTCTGCTTATAGACATGGAGAAATTTCTCTTGAAGACTCTTATAACGGGCATGAACTGTCTTGCTTGCTTTAATACTGGTTGTATTGAAGGGGGCGACAAAAAGTGCTATGCCAACACTGTGGTGAATATAAAGTCCTATGGGTCTTGCCGTATTTAATGTATCAATCCAATAGGCTTCTCTAGATTGACGTTTGGTAGCTTCATCTTCGGGCAAGTCGATTTCTATGCGCTCAATTGGGGTTACGGTGTGATCGTCAAGTGAATGGTCGTCAAGATTGAAATGATAAGAAACAGGCTTGTCTTTTATTTTAATTTAATATCTGATCTGTGAGCATTAAAACGAGTGCGTAATTTGTTCTTTGTTTCTTTTCATATATTGTTTGGGACATTTTTTTACATGAAATTAAGTAAAGAAGCACAAGATATATATATTATTTCTAACAATTTATTAACTCAACGTTTCACATGCTCATACAGGCAGCGTTATCAAGAGAAATGATATGTCTATATGTCTTATAAACAGTACATGAAATTAAGTATATTACATTGGAGTTTTCACATGTTAGGTGCTCTTGGATCGGGTATCTTTTTTTCGTAGAGTCACTTAAAAAATAATGAGTTTCGGATATAAAGGGACATGTTGACATACACGGGACTCCTTAAGCCTGGAGGTTCTTCGGCATAAAGTCTATTTTAGCTGTTATCTGTGCTAAGGTGGAATTTTTTATGTTTCGTAAAAATCGTTTAGAGTATCCACGCTCTTTCAGTTTTGAGAAAACAATCGTACTGGCTTGGTTGAAATCAGAAGACCTTGTGCAAATTCGGTGAAATCGTAAAACTTGTGACTTAATTATTCCAGAAAAAAGTATGTTTTGGATGAAATGAACTCTTATGCAAAAGTTGATGAGTGTCGTTTTCTTTGAAATATACTTTAATATCTAATTTATTAGTCTCTGCTATGGAATCTCCTTTAAAGACAGTGGTATCGAGATAATCTATGCTTTTGTGGCTGACGTTGGCCGTAAGTTGGATGGACGGATGGTGGATGTTGAGGATTCCAAAGAATTGCCAAAGTGTTCTATGGAGTAAGTCCAAACCCCATGAAAATGTCATCTAAAAGCGTCCATAAAAAAGTGGGTCAAATGGACAAAAGGCGTAATACCTCACCTTCCCACTCTGCCATGAAAAGGTTTGCGTACGAAGGGGCGAATGTTTGCCCATGGCTGTACCTGAGGTTTGTAGATATGTTTTACCATTAAATGTGAAATCATTGCGGCTAGGACAAATCTCGAAAAACTGTAAAATTGCATCGTCGGGTCGGTCTGGATCGGGATTTCTATTGAAAGCTTTGCGAACTGCCATTAGGCCAGTAGTGTTGTCGATATTGGTGTACATAGAAGTTACATCAATGGAAATTAAAATAGCATTTGAAGGAACTTTGAGATTTTTTATTTTATTGACAAAGTCAAGTCAATGTTGAGGCCTACATGCCGAATGACCGAAGCCGGTTTAAGATCATGGTCGTCAGATTCAAGGATGTGATGGATTTGGGAACACGATTTGACATGGTTGGAGTATTTGGGGTTGTTTGTTGATCCAAAAAGTTACAAAAGGAATAAAGATCGGCGGAACCTGGGTCATGTGGTGAAGATTCAGACGGTGTGGATGACGAATCTGGGAGGGAAAAGACAAGTGAAGATGATTTTGGAGCTAGGAAAGGTTTGGTTGACTGCGGCAATTAATTTCTGGGCTTGGTTAAATGAGGTTTTGGCTAACTGGTCACGATTGTTGAGGCCTACATGCAGAATGATCGTAGCCGGGTTATGATTATGGTCGTAAGATTCAAGGATGGACTGGATGTGATGGATTTGGGCACCAGGGTACGAGTGTATTTCGGTATCTGGGGCTGTTTTTGTAATTCGGTTTAGGTTTGAGGACCCAATAATTGCGGTAGATTTCTGTAGAGCAGGTAGATTCCGTGAATGATTTGCCCTTGGTTTGGTGATAAAAGGGTTTGGTAGCGGATATAATGGTTGTCGACAGGGCGATAGGTACTGGATTGGTAGTTGTTACGAATGTAGCATTGGCTAGGGGCTGAGATCTGGTTCGAGGTGGAGATGGTCTGGGCACACGACTTGACATGGTTGAAGTATTCGGGGTTGTTTGTTGATCCAAAAACTTACAAAAGGAAGAAAGATCGGCGGAACCTGGGTCACGTGGTGAAGATTCAGACGGTGTGGATGACGAATCTGAGAGGGAAAAGAGAAGAGGGGTGCCTTCTCTACGACAGCGTTTTCCAACATCTGCAGGACTAGGGGATGGTGAACTGCGGGCTCGTTTAGGGGTTTGATTCGATAAGCTGGTGACTCTTGTTGGTGCAGTTGTTTGTTGATCAGTCTCCATTTCTGTTGGTAGGGATACGGTTACTTTAATAGACCAACGGACATTTTGGTAAAAATTATATAATGTATTTAGTTTACCATAAGGGCAAAAGAGTGTAAAATCTCGTGGTAAAAGGGATGGTTGTCCTTTAGATAACTTCGAGCATATATCATCTTTGACTTTTCCTTTAAATAGTTATCATTTCGCAACACTTTTCTAATTGGATCAGAAAACACACTTTCCAGAAAAACAAAAATCTTCAGCAGGAGGAAGGAAACTGCATAAGGGATGGGCAATGCTGTTCTTGAATATCACATCTAAAAGATTTATTATGGAATTGTTTTCATTTGCAACCTGAACAAGATTAAGAGTCTTTAAAATATTTTCTTTTGATATTTCCTCTGTTTTGACATATTCCAACAAGCTTAACCTTACTACTCTAGAAGAAAGAGTCTGCTCTTTCACCCTATAAAAGAGCAAAAATGCATTTAAATTACAGCAAGAAATGTACTCATTTTACTAAAGAACAATTTAGAACAAATATTTTCAAAGTCTTTGTCATAATTATTTGATCTATGTCATGTTCTCTTTGATAATTGAAGATGTTGACATGCTCAGAGTCATAAGTGTAAAATGCACAATATTATATTATTAAATATAACTATAGTTTCTTATATGAGGTTTATCTATAACATCAAACCTTGAAGAATCAGCTCTGTCATAAGGTTCTGATATATCATTACTACCGCTAAACAAACTCTGCCATATCATTTCCTTACGGAATGATACTGATGTAGCGACCATAACTACAGTGTCTGGATCTGGCCCACAGTCTGGGCAATAAAATTAAATTTGGTAGTTGATATCTAATAAATTCCTTCAAGTCTTGGTAACTCATTCTTTCTGAGAAATTCTGGAAACCAGCTGTCTTTTTAAGAACACTGTATTCAGTAAAAATAGTTGTCCTGAAAAGTGGAATAATAATGCATATAATCATCAACAAGGAGCATTATAATCTAGACGTTTTATGTAACAAAAAATGTCCATGTACATAATGGTGGTACACTCTATTGTTCTAAAATAACAAATGAAAACTATTTCCTTCTTTTACGCATCATCCTATCAAATGATATCTCACCAAACCCAGGCCCAATCCAAACTAAAACAAAATGCCTATCAGTCTTTCATCTGAATGCGAGGAGTGTTCGTACCAAGATTAATGACTTGCAAATGTTGGCAAATGAGCACGATATTGTAGCAATTACTGAAAACCATCTTGACAAGTCCGTCGACGACCATGATCTATACTGGAAAGAGTACCATCTACCTAGATCCGTAGGGATAGAAACTGTTTCGGTGGTGGTGTCCTCGTATATATATCTGAAGTTATAAAATGCAAGCAGCGTATTGACCTAGAAATAGGTAACGATTGAGAAATAAAGAAAGATAGTTACGAAAAATTAGTTTAAATACAAATTTTGGGACAGCACAAGCCCTAAATTCATTTTTTAATACCGTGGATAACAATACCTTTAGTGATCCGCTACCAAATTTTCCTTACCGAACAGCCAATACATTCTCTTTTCCTAAAATATGCAATCAGAAATCGCTGATCTCATTCGCTGATCTCATTCTGTGTCTCAATCTGAAAAAAATAACGATGGCGAAATGTGGATTCTCGTTAATAATATCAGCAAAAAGTTCAACATTCTTTATTTTTTTAATACTTGATGTTGATAATATGCAGAGGATATTTGGCACCGAGTGCCACGGGTTTTTATTATTTGCCACTTGTCTTCATAAATGATAAAATAAACGATATTTTTACAAATAAGATGGACATCATGATTATATTGACACATTTTGGTGAATGACGGAGACATAATTTAATCAAATTGAAGCGATTTTTCCATCATTAAATTTCGAAAATGAAAATCAAAATTTTTACAAATAGTAGTCAAATGAGTAGTCACGATTAACAAATTGGCGGTATTGATTCAAACACACGCATAGTAAAAAAAGTCCTACCTATAAAATACTTTTTGTAATACATTTACAAATGAGAATACATCAATAAGCGATAATTATTTGCAGTATGAATACCAATACTGATGAGATTTTAACACAATTTCGGTCGATATACAGGCTAATGCTAGAATATTCTTGTTTAAGTGAAAAAATCTAAATAATATTATAAACATTCCTAAACACGGAACCGTGGTAAATAAGATAAAACAAGTGGTAGGGGTTGTAAGCTAACTACGATACACGGACCCGTGGTAAATACAATAAAAGAAGTGGTAGGGGTTGTGAGCTAACTACTATACATCGTCTTCGTAATAAAAAACGTGCTGTTATCTGACAATATCATAAATATTCCCAAACCATTCCAGTTGAAGGGAGCTAACTCTAGTTACACAACAGTTGAAGGGAGCTAACTCTAGTTACCGTTTGACTCTGCTCATGACAACAATATGGAATTTTAAGCTAAATTTAAATAGATTGCCTTAAATTACATGGTACCCATATACATTCCTATAACAAAGCTAACATCCATTCTTACTAAAATTATTAAAACCCTAGACAATAACCTAAAAAGAAAAGAGAAACGCATTTCTACCTGTCATTACTTAACGAAGAATCAATTATAAGAATTGAATGAGCTAGGAAAGAAGAAACAGATCAATTTAGTCTCTAACCTCCAAAGGTAGTATTGAAAGTATGGTATCCAATACATACGGTATCTGGGATAAGAATGAAGACAGATCACTCTAGAGGACAGAGACAAACCAAATTGGTATTTTACAATTAATTAACTTGTGCAGTATATAATATATATAATAGTATTTGCAGTACCGTACTTAAAATATATTAATCTGACGCTATGAATACCCATGTCTTATATTCAGCCATTAAACTGTAGGCCTATCTTTTATTATAAGCAAATGATAACAATCATATCCTTGAAAAGTGGTCCTAGCTCTTGTCTTCTGTCTGTGTTTCCCTGCACCCATTTATTCTTTTCCATCAATTTACCAAACCTTTGATCATGTGGCCCAGAAAATCATGTTTACTATACACCGATGAATAAAGTGGAAGAAATGTTGTTTAATCTTAAGATATGTTTTGCTGTCAGCGTATGATAACAGCTTTTCGATTACTAAATAGAAGCCAAAAATGCTCAAAAAAAAAAAAAAAAAACTTGGGTGACAAAAAGTATGTCTAGATTGGTCGTTTTAGGTCACTTGAATGGACGAATTGTCCCGGAAAAGGATATACAGCCGATGAAAGAAAATGGCTGCACAACTTTGGCTGGAGGATGAGAATTCATGTCAATCACAAAAAGATGACGATCAAGATTTATTTGTGTTCGGTTATGCTTGCAAAATATTTAGGAACGACGAAAAGGCATTGTATGTAGACAAGGGTCGCCATTTGATACCATGGATGGGCGATGACAGCCTCATGATAGACAGGTCGGTGAACATATGATCAAAATCCTAATATACTTTCATCAAAGCCAATCAGTTTTCAGAATTCTGTTTTATAAAGTGAAGACGTCTACAAAATTGTACATCATTCTCATTGAATATTCTGAAATTCTTTTCGAAATAGATCGAAAATTACAAAAAAAGTAACAAAACTTTAATAGGGTTAGTCAAAATCGTATACAAAAGGGTAGCCTACCAGTAGGCTAGTCCATTTGGTTACATCTAGTTAAAACATTAACATGTCAAAACAGTTACTTGAACAACTCAACCAAATAACTGAAATTTGTTTAAAAAGGTAACAAATATATCCCTATATACGTATGTTTATGGTTATCGCGATTATATTTACTGTCGGTGATTGAAAACAACTCAGCGTCTCATGTCAGGTTGTTTTACTTGAAGATTATGAACTGGAACAACTTGAACTTGCCAGAAGGGATGATATTATGGAATTGTCATTGTTGATGGCTTGAGTATGGAAACAGCATATTATATAAGAAAGATAGTTGAGATACTTTTGGCATTGCTCAAGTGTGTCATTTAAGCAATTAAATGTGGTATACAATATGGCTCTCAAATTAAACAATATCTTCGCATATTATGGTTCAAAAGCAGTGTAGGACTGTAGCAGACTGGTCTGTGTACAGGAAATCCCTAAAAACGAACAATGATTTGGAACGCTGGCATAACAACTTGAGTAAGGCTACCAGGGGGAATATTGAACCATTTCTCTTGGTGCAATGAATAGAAGCCCATCTCACTAAGATAAAACTGAAACTATTTACAGGAGAAAAAAGTGTATTGCCAGCAGCGAAAGGAAACAAGAATTGTTCAGTCAGATATATTTCGCAATTTGGTGAGAATAATATAAAGCTGGCGACAGAGTAAACAGACCACTGATTAAAGACATTAGCCTACTTGTCTCCCGCTTATCGATCCAGGCGTACAACTATATTTTTTTTTATTTAAATTAAAAAATAAAAATTCAAGTAGGCGGTAGATTATTTATATTGACATGCTTATATTGAATGTTAAATAAATTATATATAACATTTAATTATTTTATTCATCATACTATTCCTCACAAATTTGG
Source organism: Nipponacmea schrenckii (assembly GCA_030562195.1). Lineage (NCBI taxonomy): Eukaryota > Metazoa > Mollusca > Gastropoda > Lottiidae > Nipponacmea > Nipponacmea schrenckii. Next base: position 27,223,128 of record CM060201.1, read on the forward strand.
TGGAGCTGTTGATGTTTTGACTGTAAATTTCTAGTACTATTTTGATGGAGTTTTGACTGTAAAAATTTAGTACTGTGACTTTCGTTTTGACAACTATTTCCAGATATTGGTGTCTGTAAAATGCAAACTTAAAGTTGGATTTTTACCATAAAAATGAGTGTGCACTGTATATGGGTAAATGACTGAGTGTATTATACGTGTTGGAGCACTATATTTGGAATTATTCAGTATGCCTTTATGGATGACTTCTTATTGTAAGACAATCAGTGAGATTGAAACCACATTAAGACTTGAAAATACTCAAAAATTTGATGTGACAAATTTCTATTATGTTCCAAGAATACTTTTTATCATTCCAAAAAAAATATATTTGCCGGTACATGATATTATTTTGTTCCAAGAAATTTATTTTTATTTTCATTCCCGATTTTATGTTGCAAGATAGTTTTGGTCCAAGATCAATGTGATCATTCAAGATTCACGTGACCACACATCATCAATATCGATGACATCAATATCAAAACATAAAACGGAAATATTTCTCCTGTTCAGGTCGAGATAAATATATATATCTGATCATTCAACTAGGTCCCATGGGCGTAATAACGAGTCTTTTTTTCAAATTTAAAAATTACTTTTAAAGTTATTTCATTGACAATCCTTTCAGTGTCATTATGAAGATGATCCCTATTGATTTTCGTAATGATCCGATAATTTCTTTTATGGTGTCTGACTTGGCATTTTTCACTCCATTACCTATAGGGTGCTACTCGTACTCACTCTACAGGCTACAATTCTTTATGATTTCCGTTGATTTTTATGTTGTGGAACAGTATCATTTAGGAAGACGATCCCAATTGATTTTCATGATGATCCGATGATTTTTCACTTATTTACGGTGTCTAGTGTTTTTGACTCCATCAGCTGTAGGGTGAAACTCGTGCTCACTCTACAGGCTACAATGCTCAATGGATTCTTATGATTTTTATTTTATAGGTCATCATCATTATGTAGATGATCCCTATTGATTTTCATAATGATCTGATAATTTTTACCGACTTAAGTTCCAGTACGTAGCAGTAGTGTAGGAATGTTCTTTATGTTAAAAATTATTGAATAATGAAAACTTTTTTTAATTTATATGCAGATCAAGTTATTCATATAACAATAATGAAGTATTTTCACTGCTTAATATTGCACAAAACGTTATGTGGTATAGACATATTAAAACAGGTTCTGTAAATGTTACTTCCACATACATGCAATTGTAATAGTACCAATATCAAAGGTATTATTGACAACATAAGATGGTCTATGGGTTGATAATACATTTCTTTGAAAATATCTTTAGTTTAAATAGATTATCTGAATTAAAGATGGTGTATGAACTAGTAATCAACATTTACAAAACTGTTTTTAGGTACGATGGTAGAGGACATTTATATGATTTATCTAAATATGAAGCTGATGTTGAGAACCAAGAATTATCAGAGGAAGAAGAAAAACTAGAGAAATTATGTGATGAGGAGAGATATTTGGAATTGAATACTGATATAGCAGAAAAAACTGTTTATGAAGGTATAATCACTCTTTTATCTATATCACCATTATTTAACTAATCTATCTAAATAAGCCTAATTAAATAATAAAGCCCGATCTTATAGATAAACCATAAGTCATATTTTTTTAGGGATCCAATAAATGTAGGCCAGTCAGTTGATACTTTATGATATTAAGTTGTGACCTAATACTTATGACCTGTAAAGTTTTTGACAAAAAAAGGAACTTATTAAAATCGTTTATCACCTGGGGATGATCTGTATTGAAAATCTAAATTTTTGCTCTTTAAAACTCTAGTAAGCACAATTCTTAACAGATTTAACTTGCTGAAAATGTTTATTTCTACTAATGGTTGAACCGTTTTTAGAAATATCAAAAAATATTTTATATTAATTATTGACATTGTTCTTTGAATTGCGTTTAATTTTTGGCTCGTAAATACTCTACAAGGCACAACTCTATACAGAGTTTAAAAAGACTTGCTGAAATTATTTGTATCTGTCAAAAATGAACCCTATTGAAAATCAGATAGATCACAATGATTTAAGTACGGTATTAGTTATTGCCCTTGTTCTTCAAAATGTGTTTAATTTATTGTGGACACGGTAGAGAGATGGTTTCTTGATAGATTTTGTTGAAACTTGGGGTAGTCAATCACAACAGAACCCTAATGAAAATTAGACCAGTTATAAAAATATTTTACTATGAGTTATTGCTCTTATCTATGATTTCTTGACATGGCAGAGAGCTGGTTTCTTGTGTTGTAATCACCAAAAAAAACCTTTTAAGAATGAGAATAATAATATTTAATACATGAGTTAGCATATATAGAGGATCTTAAACGAGTGCTTATGTAATATGAAATTTATGAAATGAGTTGACAGATTAAACATTACCTGAGCCTTGGCAAGAGAAATTTTAAATCTGGCAACGAATTTCATAAATTTCATATTACATAAGCACAAGTTTAAGATTCTTTTTATCACACAACTATCAATAAACGCATATTTAGTTTAATTTCCATGTCTTGTGTCAAAGAATGAATGGCTTTCATTTTGACGTCAGCCTCTTTGTGCGTGCCTAAAATATCATTGCGCGTAAGAAATAAGATCCAGAAAATAAACGGTAATTCTTCATTTCACATGGATATCATGATCATGTGATAAAGGATTGAAAATTTGAATTGAATTTATAATATAATATAACAACAACAACAAATAAAACAGGAATAAATTGTTATTGTTCACATTTGACGTTGTCTGCTTCGTAACTGTTTGAGGAATTAATGTTCATCTGTCGCTTGATATTTCTGCTACATAGTCCGAGCCGCTGAATTTCAATTCATGAAATATTGGCCTACCAAATCCTTTTGGCACAATTTTAGTGACAATGGCATGCCCTTACCGCCAATTTTAACCGAGACATCAACAAGAAACGAAGCCATTGTTGTTATGGGAAAGTTGGGCATGAATACTTTATTTACATTTTATCTAATTTGCATAGTTATTAACCTTTGCTACTGTGTCATATCGTTTTTCTGAACTCGTAAACACAAGTATTGTGTGATAAATGTTATCGAACAACACTTCCAATGTTTTGTGAACATGGTGGATGATGAATTTTAGTGTGAGTGATATAGTTAAGGTAATATGTTATGTTGATAGTTAAAGACAAATACACTACAAGATGAACATATTTTAATATTGAACCTAAGATTTCTCATGAATAATTCATTTCTTTCATGATTTATTTAGAAGAGGAATGGAAACGGTATCAGGAAGCTTTACAATCAGGTTATAATGCTGTAGGATTTAGTTATGAACAACCCCAATCTAGTCAAGATATATATCATCAAGGTAAGTTTACAAACATGTTGTTTTTGTAGCCTACTTAAAAAGAATTGTATAATTACATACAATAAGGTTGACTCCATCTTAAGTTAGTTCTATTTATCCATCATGTGAAATGTTTGAGTATTTGTAGTATCGCTTACTTACATCCATTAATTTTTAAAAATTGTCCAATATTCTGGGTGTCTCACCACTCTTTTATGCAGTTTTCGTTTCATTTTGTACTCAAAGTAGGTGAAGGAGAATTCTTCATAAATTCTAAACCAAATTTTTGAACTCGACCTTTATGTAGTTTGATTATCATACACCCACATAAAATGTGGAGTGTATTTTGTTCCCACCCATGGCGGTCCGTGAATAATTTCTTGTAATCTATCAGACACTATTCTGTATGGTTTTCAACCAAACTTGCTGGAATTGTTTATTCCCACACAAGGATGGACCCTATTGAAACCTTGTTCTTTGAAATGTGTTTGAATTTTAGCTTGTAAAAATTCTTGCACAATTATTGTCCCATCCAAACGACTAGACGCTTTTTGTCAGTGCCTCCAATCTGCATCACTGACAAGGGGATACTGGGCTGAAAAATCTGAAAGTTCATCTCAACCTTTGCTGAGATTGAACCCTGGACCTTCAGGTTAACTAGCAAGCAATTAACTCATTAATCCACTGTGGCTCCGACTAGTGTTTGTAATAATGTTTTATTCTGAAGGTTCCAATTGAAATTTCCATAGTTACAGTGAATATAGATAAGTTAAAACGTAATTTTTGAAAACTGCAGGCCTAAAGATCTATTTATCTTCTTTGACTATGCCCTATTTCATCATTTACTTGAAAGCCCGGTATACTTTTGAGAGGGTAGCTAGGGTTTTTAATATTGAATAGCATCACTTTCACAATTGAGAAATCGTTTTAAAAATGTGTTGATAAAAAATATTATTTTTGTGAATTCTGAATATCTTCAATTTTGTAGATGAGCACCAGTCAGAAGAAGAAAAACCATTCATACCTCCATCGTGTCTCAACATTCCTCCGGATTTAATTTTAGTAAGTAATAATTAATTTTAGAATGAGCTAGTCATGCTTTGAATATATTAAAAGATGTTATTTGATTTTAGATCAGTAAAAAAGTGTGAATCATGTGTCTCTATTTTATTGGACATATTCTAATGTGGTCTAATTTTGTCATCGCCCTTATCTATTGGTTTGTTTAATTGACTGGTGAACACGATAGAATTTTTTGTCCATCCGTCCTCAATTATTGTGGACAATTATTGAATATTGAATATCAGACCGATAGAAAAATATTTGGAATGAGTTATTGCCCTTGTTCTTGAAAATTCTTTAAATTTATTGTGGAAATGATAGAGAGCTGGTTTCTTGATGAATGTTGGTGAAAATTGGTGTGAGTCAGTGCAAATATTTTGATCTATAAAAATCAGCTAATGTTCTGAAGGAAAAAGTTTTCAAATCCACAGATATTTATTGATTCTCAATTAAAACACAAGTAACATTGTGCTAAAATTTTGCTTCTATGGCCAAATTTTTTACTTTTTTCCACATTTGTTATGAACTGTGGATTTACAAATGTTACAGAGTTTTTTAGGTACCTAGTAAAAATTTGGAAAATAAACCAGTGCTTTGCAATTGACATTTCACCTGTTTTTTTATACGCCCACATGAAAATGTGGACGCATAGTGCCATCACCCCTGTCCTCCCGTCGGTCTGTCGGTCCGTCCGTCAACAATTACTTGTGTACACGATACAGGCCAGAGTTTTTATCCGATTTGAATGAAACTTGGTATGTGTATTCATCTTGATAATGTCTCGGACAATTTTGAAAATGGCACGATTCCAGATGTCGGTTTATGAGTTATGGCCCTTGATTAGATGGAAAAACGTTGAAATTTACTTGTGTACGCAATAGAAGCTGTAGTTTTCATCCGATTTGAATGAAACTTGGTATGTGTATTCATCTTGATAATATCTCGGACAAGTTCGAAAATGGCACGATTCCAGATGTCAGTTTATGAGTTATGGCCCTTGATTAAATGAAAAAACGTTAAAATTTACTTGTGTACGCAATAGAAGCTGTAGTTTTCATCCGATTTGAATGAAACTTGGTATGTGTATTCATCTTGATAATAGCTCGGACAAGTTCGAAAATGGCACGATTCCAGATGTCGGTTTATGAGTAATGGCCCTTGATTAAATGAAAAAACATTAATATTTACTTGTGTACACAATAGAAGCTATAGTTTGCATCCGATTTTAATGAAACTTGGAATGTGTATTTATCTTAATAATATCTCAGACAAGTTCGAAAATGGCACGATTCAAGATGTTGGTTTATGAGTTATGGCCCTTGATTAAATGAAAAATGTTAAAATGTACTTGTGTATTCAATAGAAGCTATAGTTTTCATCCGATATGAATGAAACTTGGTATGTGTATTCATCTTGAATATATTTCGCCAGATGTCTGTTTATGAGTAATGGCCCTTGATTAAATGAATAAATGTTAAAATTTACTTGTGTACAATAGAAGCTGTAGTTTTTATCCGATTTGAATGAAACTTGGTAGTTGGTATGTGTATTCATCTTGATAATATGTCGCCGGATGTCTGTTTATGAGTTATTGCCCTTGATTAAATGAGAAAATGTTAAAATTTACTTTTGTATGCAATAGAAGCTGTAGTTTTTATCCGATTGGAATGAAACTTGGTATGTGTATTCATCTTAATAACATCTTGGACAAGTTAAAAAATGGTGTGATTCCAGATGTCGGTTTATGAGTTATTGACCTTGATTAAATGAAAAAACATGGAATATTCTGTTTGCTGAAGTGGACGTATGTTACCTTGCCTGGCAAGCTATCTTTCTATTTGCAAATGTTATCTTACTATTGCCATGTTTTACTTTCAGCCTACTACAAATAAGATAAATGCAGTAATAGAAAAAACAGCTAAATTCATAGCAGAACATGGTACACAAATGGAAATTGTTTTAAAAGCCAAACAAGCTCTAAATTCTCAGTTTGATTTTTTGGACTATAATAGTTCCTTGAACAGTTATTATAAGTTTATGGTGAAAGCTATTAAGAGTGGTAAATATATTCCAAGAAATGAACCAAATGATATGGAAAATCATGAAAGTAAGTTCATTGGATACAAACAGAGATTTTTCTTAGACTTATGAAACTGTCTGAAAAAGACATACTCACTTTAAGGGCTCCAGCTAGGTACGTTTATCACTTGGATGTAATTTTTCCTGCTTATCTGACCACAATTGCTTAAAATTGATATGAATGCTTTTGAAATGTTGCCCTTGATTTAGATAAAACACATCAAATCTCTGATGAACAAGTTCAAATTGACTAATATTCAATGATGAATGGTTTTGGAGTGGAGTTGAAAGACTTCTGTCAAAATAAACTATTTATTGTGTTGGTTTTGGACTCCTTGAATAAGTGTTTTAATACACACAAAATTTACGAAAAAATGGTTTATTTTGACAGAAGTTTTATTATTTAAAGCCACATGAATACCGGTATGTGGTCATGTATTGTCGTTATTGTCTGTCAACATTTGTTGTGGGTAAAATAGAAGCTACAATTTTCAATGAACTTTGATAAACTTGGTTTGAGAATTCTTCCAATTTAACAGACGGTAGTCATGTCGAATATGGTGATTTTCAATTGACGTTTTTTTAGTTATTACCCTTGACTTAGTAAAATTGCCTAAAAAAATTATTGTGGGTATATTTTTGCACCAATCATTATATATTATAATAAACCTATACCTCAATAGAAGCTACAATCTACAATGTTGATGAAACTTGGTATGAGTATTGAAATTGATGACAGCGATCAAGTTTGAAATTGACAATTTTTCGATGAACGTTTTTTTAGTTATTGCCTTAGTGAGTATTGGAATTGATAAGACCGCATGCGGTCAAATTTGATTTTTACCATTTTTCAATGAATATTTTATAAGTTATTGCCAATGACTTAGTGAAATAACATCAAAACTTTATTGTGGGTACAATAGAAGCTATAATTTTCAATGGATTTTGATGAAACTTTGTGTGAGTATTGAATAATTCCGGGGTTAAGTTTGAATTTTACTATTTTTCAATGAACAATTTTAGATGATTTAACACTGCTGATGTGTGGTCGTATGTTACCTTGCCTGGCAAGCTATCTTTATTTGAAATCAAAGCTATTAGTGAACGTATATTGTCAGACAAGTTATTTTTTCTTAGATTTTTAGCATATTGATTTGAGATAAAAATTCAATTCCTTAGCGAAAGAAATATCCAATAAAATTGAATTATACTGATCAATATATATATTATAGATCAAGAAGATAATGAACATCATGATCATCATGAACATGGTTACTTGCATAAATCTTTAGCCAGTAAAGTACAGGTAATATTAAATATCAGTTATTATTAACTGTCTAGAGATTACAGAGTCCTTGTTGAAGATAGCTTTTCTTGCATTGTTTAAATATCTGTATAACTGTAAATTTTACAAACTTTCTTAGGTCTTTTGTGGGTTAACTGATTTTTATTGGCCCAAAATTTAATGTGCACAATCAAACTAATAATTATGGTTGAAAATCCATACCAGCTATGATCACAGTTTACAATAAGCTGGATTAAGTGTGATCATTTAAATTAATGTGATCCTGTACAAGTTTGATAGTGACAACTTCACTTCGTCAAAATGAGTCAAACTTGCCATAGAGACAACAGTTCTCATCTGATACGAATGAAATTAACTGTGTTATATTATGAGATTTTGAACAAGTTTGAAATTAAATTGCGATTTTTCAATGAACAATTTTTGATTTATTTGCGTTGACTTAGTAGTCCAAACGCGTCAAAATTGGCTTGTGAATGTGATATTGACTAGTTTTCATCAGATTTGAATGAAATTTGGTGTGATCATGTATATTAATGAGATCTTGGATCCGGCCCAAATAATGTTAAGAGTTTCTGTCTGTGTAAAAACAGGAAATATGCTTTAAAGTGGGCGTATCTTGCTAGGCTACCACTTGTTATTCTTGAAATATGTTTGTATATATTGTAGCCATGTAAATCTGTTAAAATGCCTGTTGTATCTATTAATGATACACCTTATGGTCAGTTAGTTAAATCTATAAGAAAGCATCATAAAGAAGAAAATGTGTAAGTAAATTTCATCAATACAAGTTCATATTGTTCAGAAATTTCAGTGTGATTACTTTGGAAATGCAATGCATTATTATTAGTTGTTTTAGAGGAAAGAAATGAATGGAGTTTTATGTCATACTTCCTTGAACCTTCTGGAAAAAGAAGACAAAAACCCCACGAACTAAGCAATTTACACAATTTGGCTTGGTATTGGCCTGCTCTGTTGGATTTAGAGTATTTCTGAGATGTGCTTCCAGCAAAATACAGCACAGCCAACAATGGTGCACTTCGATCTAAAGTTGCATTTGAATGTTCTTTTTTGTTTTCTCTATAACATTATATTGATTTGTGGCTGTCACTTCATTGTTCTATGATAATGCCTCGATTTTTTTTTAATATTGGATAAAATCGGTAGCTTGAAAAAAAAAAAACAATTAAGATTTGAACTCAGCAGACTTAATAGACACTTAACTAAATGTCATTTAAGATTATAAACTCAGTAATATTGTACATTTATCATCCCAGAAAAGAAGTGTATGACCAAAGGTTGAATAGTTTTGTTCAAATTCAATATGCCATTGGGTGTATATTACCTTGCCTGTCTTTTCATCTCCAATTCTACAAATTTTCTGCCAACCTACAATTTATAGTTTCTGTATTAAAACAGACATTTGACTCGGTTTGTCAGTCATGTTCAAAAAAATATATCTATTTCAACAACCCTGATATTACAAATACACCAAATATTGGTTATCTCTGGAGTCAGTTTCTTTACTCTTTTCCATATAAATCTTATTTAAGTAAATTTTCTCAGGTATATTCTTACCATTCCTTTGCCTTCCTACTATTTTATTTGTTTTTACTTTATGAAGTAAAAAGTAATTGAATGTGATGCTAAAACATCATGTAATGGCCGTAACTACAGTGTTATTTTACCATATGTATATTACTTCCAGACCTGAACCTAGTTCTGATTCGCTAGATTCAACACCTTCTTATGCCTTACATCAACAACAGCATAAGCTAGAACATCATCAAACAGATGAACAGTTTTATAATCAACAGCTGATGCTATCAGCAAGGGAAGATAATGATAGTTACCATGCATCATCTGTAATAAGTAAACCACCATCTGTAGAAATACACCAGTTACAACATACTGAAAACAACTCATCTGTTGGGTAAAATATTTTCTAGTTTAAATGTTGTGTTGTATGTAAGAAGTCAAGTCATTGTCATTTAAATAATTTTGACGTCGGGAGCCAAGGGTCAACACTGTCAGTATCTTATGTTAGACAGTAGGGTAGTGATAATTATTTTCCGTCTTAGATTTTAGCATTTTCTGCGTCAGGCAAAAAAAGGCAAATTTTAGACGGAGTTTAGGTCAAGGACCATGGCTGCATACGACTCTGATTATGAAAATAGTCTATATATTGTAATCACATTGTGATGAAATATTTGTTGTAAAGATCCATACAATCCAATGTTATGACCTTAAGATTAAAAAACTGTTTCCAGCAATCCACCAAACCCTATAATACCACCTCCACCAGATATACAACCTATAATAGATAGAATGGCTATGTATGTAGCTAAAAATGGAAGCGAATTTGAAATGGTTGTGCAAAGTAAAAATGATGTTAGATTTCAATTTCTCAACGACTGGCATGTTCATTATAAATACTATGATTTCAAGAAGAAAATGCACCAACAGGTTGGTATCATTGATTACTATACTGTTTGTCAATCAATCTCTTCACCCAGTCCTAGTAAAATACTTCAGACAGCACAATTCTTGAGAGCAGTCCTAGTAAAACACTCCAGACAGCACAATTCCTGAGAGCAGTCCTAGTAAAACACTCCAGACAGCAAAATCTTTAGAACAGTCCTAGTAAAAAAAACACTCTTAGACAGCACAATTCTTGAAAGCAGTCCTAGTAAAACACTCTTAGACAGCTCAATTCTTGAGAGCAGTCCTAGTAAAACACTCTTAGACAGCACCATTCTTGAGAGCGTCCTAGTAAAACACTCTTAGACACCACAATTCTTGAGAGCAGTCTAAAACACTCAGACAGCACAATTCTTGAGAGCAGTCCTAGTAAAACACTCTTAGACAGCACAATTCTTGAGAGCAGTCCTAGTAAAACTCTCCAGACAGCACAATTCTTGAGAGCAGTCAGTAAAACACCCAACAGCACAATTCTTGAGAGCAGTCCTAGTAAACACTCCAAACAGCACAATTCTTGAGAGCAGTCCTATTAAAACACTCCAGACAACACAATTCTTGAGAGCAGTCAGAGTAAAACACTCCAGACAGCACAATTCTTGAGAGCAGCCCTGGTAAAACACTCCAGACAGCACAATTCTTGAGATCAGTCCTAGTAAAACACTCCAGACAACACAATTCTTGAGAGCAGTCCTAGTAAAACACTCTTAGACAGCACAATTCTTGAGAGCAGTCCTAGTAAAACACTCCAGACAGCACAATTCTTGAGAGCAGTCCTAGTAAAACACTCCAGACAGCACAATTCTTGAGAGCAGTCCTAGTAAAACACTCCAGACAGCACAATTCTTGAGAGCAGTCCTAGTAAAACACTCTTAGACAGCACAATTCTTGAGAGCAGTCCTAGTAAAACACTCTTAGACAGCACAATTCTTGAGAGCAGTCCTAGTAAAACACTCTTAGACAGCACAATTCTTGAGAGCAGTCCTAGTATAACACTCCAGGCAGCACAATTCTTGAGAGCAGTCCTAGTAAAACACTCCAGACAGCACAATTCTTGAGAGCAGTCCTAGTAAAACACTCCAGACAGCACAATTCTTGAGAGCAGTCCTAGTAAAACACTCCAGACAGCACAATTCTTGAGAGCAGTCCTAGTAAAACACTCCAGACAGCACAATTCTTGAGAGCAGTCAGAGTAAAACACTCCAGACAGCACAATTCTTGAGAGCAGCCTTGGTAAACACTCCAGACAACACAATTCTTGAGAGCAGTCCTAGTAAAACACTCCAGACAGCACAATTCTTGAGAGCAGTCTGAGTAAAACACCCCAGACAGCACAATTCTTGAGAGCAGTCTGTGCAAAACACTCCAGAAAGCACAATTCTTGAGACACTCCAGAAAGCACAATTCTTGAGACACTCCAGAAAGCAAAATTCTTGAAAGCAGTCCGAGTAAACACTCCAGAAAGCACAATTCTTGAGACACTCCAGACAGCACAATTCTTGAGGCACTCCAGAAAGCACAATTCTTGAGACACTCCAGAAAGCACAATTCTTGAGACACTCCAGACAGCACAATTCTTGAGAGTTTTATTTGAAATGTGGTAATTGTCACATTTGTTGGTGTCCCCCCCAAATAAGGACAATTTATAATCCAAATATTTCCATGAAAATTTCTATATGTATAATTATGTATTGTATGTTGAAAATGAAAATTATCGCATGAAGGTTTTTGAGTTTAAAATTTATTTGATTAGTTTAAAAAAGTTAAATATTGGAAATTTTTAATCCACAATAGAGGCTACGTTTTTATCCGATACTTAAAAAAACTTTAAAAACAGTAGTTTTAGATCAGTCTTTTTAGTAATGCTACCTCAGAAACAAATTGAAAATTATCGAATGCACGGTTTTTGAGTATGCAACCTTGATTAGTAAAAATCGCGTCAAATTTTGAGATCATCTGTAATAAAACGATAAAGGCTACAGATATTTTAAGTCTAGATCTTAGACTGTAATATCTTGAGTATAATGCTAGTGTACTTGATCAGCAAATTCTTCAGTCTAAGTATCAAAAATTAGGTAAATTTATAAGGATGTAAAACAGTTTTGACAGTAAAATTGCTTTGAACTTAGTAAAAACAGCAGCAAATTTTAAGAGCAGTTAGTAAGAAAGATAGAGAGCAAATTTTAGCCAATCTTGAATGAATCTCAGGTATTCATGTAAGCAAATTATGAAAGAACAGTTGTTAACACCCGACAGAATATCTTTGGGTGTATATTGTCGTTGCCCCTGTCCGTCGGTCTCGGTCCGTCAACATTAGTTGTAGACGCTATAGAAGCTACAATTTTATATGGATTTTAATGAAACTTAGTATGAGCATTGGTATTGATAAGACGGCAGTTAAGTTTGATTTGGACAATTTTTAGATAAACAGTTTTTGAGTTATTGCCCCTGCCTCTATATTTGTTGTAGACACAATAGAAGCTACAATTTTCAATGGATTTTAATGAAACTTGGTGTGAGCATTGGAATTGATAAGACGGCGGTCAACTCCGAATTTGAAGATTTTTCAATGAACTGTTTTGAGTTAATTGCCATTGACTTCGTGAAATTGCGTCAAGATTCTATTGTGGTTTCAATAAGAAGCTTTAATTTTCAAAAGATTTTGATGGAATATTTCCCATGATTGCTATTTCTATAACTTATGTATTTTATGTTGATATAATATGAAATATTAAGCTATGAAATTTTCTGATTGACTTAATATATATATACATGTATATATTAATAAAAGTTATAATATGAAATATGATATAAATCCAGGATAATCTTCCAGAGTGCTCTACGTGCACATCCACGGAGCTTTATAGATGATTAGAAAATGAACAATTTCACATAAACATTAAGTTTTCTCAACAGTCTGTTTTGTAGTAGATTCGCTACCCGTCAGGAGAACAAGACGGTTTGGTTTGAAATATTGCTATGCATGCACGTGGTAGCGAACTTAATGTTTATGTGAAATTTTTCATTTTTTAATCATCTGTTAATAAAAGTACCGTAAATATAACTACCAGAAGTATAATAATTTAAGTTTACATTTTAGACTTAAGTATCTTCCATGCTATAATGCAAGTGCTCCTTGTATTCCCTTATATATGTGCTCTCCACTTCTAAATGTCACTCAAATAAATTTTTAGTGTTAAAGATGTTATAAGGGATTAAAAAAGGTTTTACTTAAATGATAAAACCTTGTTTAATTTTACTTAAAAAAAAAAATATTATATACAACATTTCAGATTTTACTTAAAGAAAAGAAAGAGAAAGAAGAAGCCCAAGTAGCATTGTTAAATAAATCAGTCAGTTTTTCTATTAAGACAAGAAATAAAGAAAGTGAACCAGTAACACAACTGAAGAAACCTTTATTTGATTATGGCAGTAGTGATGATAACAATGGTAATGTTTATATTTATTTAGATAATATACAGTGGAGCCCTGTTTATCAGCATATTTTGTAATGTTTGATAATTCATTTGCCATCTTACTCTATGTTAAAAATCAAATTCAGTATGGTCAATATGTGTATATATTCATCAGTGAACTTATCTGGTGTCATAAAGTAATAGAATCCCTTAAAATCTGGAAAACCCACAAAACACAATCATTTTTGAAAATCTTTTTGGATAATTACTTTTTTTATATTTATTTATTTATGGTATCAGGTATATTTACTGATGATTAGAGCTCTTACTGGCCAAGTTTAAAATTTTCAAATTTTATGCTCATTCTAAGACCTATTATCCCTTTAAGTGTTAATGTATTGCCTGTATTCTTATTGTAAACTATAAAACTGGATTTCAGTGATTATGTCAAATTTTGCACGGAAAATAATGAAGATGATGAAATTTTGTATTTTAAGATTCTGGTAGTGAGAAAGAGAAATCTTCGTCCTCAACACCATCTAGCGATCAAGCTAGTAGTAGATTTGAAGAGACTCCTGTATGTCCCAATGAATTATTTCAAGACGAAAATAAAAAAGCTGGTAGGAATCTTCATAGATATTACAGATTTTTATACACCAAAATGAAATCTGGAGTTTATATTATTGTCTCCCATGTCTGTTGGTCTGTCTATCCACAATTGCTTGTAAACACTCTACAAGACACAATACTTTACGCTTTTCAACAAAACTTGCTGAAATCCTTTTTTTTTAACTCAAGGAAGAACCTTATGAAAATCAAAAATATCTAAATATATTTAGTATGAATTATTGACCTTGTTCTTTCAAATACATTTGACTTTTAGCTCGTAAACACTCTACAAAGCACAACTCTTTTCGGATTTTGATGAAAATTGCTGAAATCATTTCTTATCACTCAAAGATGAACCCTATTGAGAATCAAAAATATCAAAAAATAGTTCATAAGAATTTTCGTCTTTGTTTAAAATGCAATTGAATTTTAGCTCGTAAACACTTCACAAGGCACAATTCTTTACAGATTTTGATCAAACTTGCTGAAATTGTTTGTAAATCACCCAAGAATGAACCCTATTGAAAATCATAAATATCCAAATATATCTAATATGAATTATCGCCCTTGATCTTTAAATTGCGTTTGAAATTTTTATCAGAATATTGTGTCTGACATTTTTGACTTGGCGTTTCAAACGCTCTAATAACTACCATAACAAAACTTGGTTATATTGTTCATTTTCACTCCAAACTATTCAAATAAATTGTATGTCTGAAGGGTGAACTGCTTTATTTTATTTAATTCAAAGCTGCCAATGGACGTATATTATCACATCACAAACTTAGACATGTTTTTTGTGTTTTTATCAATTATATTTTGGTTTTTGAGTTATTGCCCCTGTCTTAATATGAAAGAAGAAACAATTACCCACTTATTGGTATGTCTATATGATGTATCAATTGATGATATTTTAGATAAGTTCTACAAATTTAAGATGTGAGAACATTATATCATGGAGGCTGAATGTTTTATCCTATCCTACTTTAATCAAATAAGTGCGTTCGTATGTTGATAAGATCTAGTTCATGTTTGAATTTGAGTGGGCATATGTTAGTATGTTACCGTACCTTGGGAGCTATCTACAATTCACTTCAGTACATTTGTTGGATGTTTGGACATGTGGCCAATCTCTGCAAGAACTGCACCAGACACTTGAGGCAGTATTGAGAACCAAGAACACATTGTTGATTGTTCTAGTTTACACTGAAACATGTCAGTACTTTGTTACAGACTAATAGTGATAAAACTGATATTCACTTGTTGTCATCTGAAATGACATACATGTATATCTTTATCTTATCTTTAGCTGAAGGTAAATTGATGAATAAGTTAGCTGGTGCTGCTCGAGAAAAATTGGCACAAACGAGTAAAGAAAAGCAAATCCAAGCAGAAAGAAAAAGAAAAGCAGCTATGTTTATTTCTCTTCTTAAGGGAAAAAATCAACAAAAGAATGGTAAATATTTGCATTGCTTCATGATTTACTTTGTTATTTTCAATGCTCACACTTAAAGAACAAGGACTATGGTTGAGACTTGAATCTTTTCTAGAAAACTGTGATATTGGTTTGTAAATATAATTTTTAGATAATGGAAACCAAGAACCTAAAGTTGTTATTGATTATGGACATGGCCAAAAAGATGACAAGGAGTCTCCAAATCATCATGATACTTCAAAATCCATAACACCACCACTTTCTTTTAATGTATCAAGAAGGTAAGGTTCAGTTTTAGTTCTATTTTGATGCACCTACAGCTTCACAAATCATATAAGGACTCACTGTTACATTTCTTTATATGGATTAGTTCACCTTTATATCTGTGGGCATATATAGCCATTGCCCCTGTCTGTCCGTTTCTGTCCTCCAGATCTGGTATCTGGATGGAATTAGATGAAACTTGGTGTGATTGTTTGTAATCACCATATGAACCCTATTGAAAATCAAAATATTCTTTGTTAACTCTTGTCAACCTGCCGTACGATTGGCTGCCATTTACAAATGTGGGCATATTACAATGGCCATTGCAATATTTTCTCTGTAAATCATTGATCTCTTTCTATTGATATTATTTCTTTTTCTCTTTTACTTGTTATCTTTTGATATTATTTCTTGACTGGTGCTTTTGGCTTATGATGCTTTGCCTGTTGTTCTCATTCCTTGTTTCTATCTATTTCAGGTCTAAGTCAAGGTCTCCCAGTAGAAAGTCATTTAATTCTAATAATTCAGGATCTAGATATCGATCTCCTTCCAGTGCTAATCATATATCTCAGAGGTCTTCACCTAGTAGACATAGAAGAACACCTAGAGTTTCAAGTAATAGAAGAAGCAGAACACCTAGAATTTCACCGAATAGAAGAAGCAGAACACCTAGAATTTCACCGAAAAGAAGGAGTAGAACGCCTAGAATTTCACCTAATAGAAGGAGTAAAACACCAAAGAATTCACGCAATAGTAGAAGTAGAACACCTAGAATTTCTCCAAGCAGTTCGATAAGAACACCCAGACATTCAATCCAAAGGAGTCGTTCACCTGTTAAACATGGATCAAAGAGTGACAGTAGATCTACAGTTGACAGATCATCACATTCAAAGGATTATAAATCAAACTCATCGCGATCTAACAAAGACAGCACATTACAATCTAGCAAAGACAAATCATTAAATCATGAGAGGGAGAAGAAATCTCCTTCAAGAAACAATGATTATGATAGTCAGCCTGATTTGATTGAACTAACACATTTGACTAACATAGTAATCAAAAAGGAAAAAAATGATCCTGGCTTCGAAAAAGCTCAATCCAACTCCAGTAGTTTAGTGCCTTCTGAAAATAGCAAATGCAGTGAAAATAGGACTAGTGAAACAAATGAAAACAATTCAATAGCTAGTGATCAACAAGTAGATGACTTTGATGATGATGATGTTAAAATTGTGGAAGTACCTGTAGAACCTATAGAACCAGTGGAGTTAGTTGACTTGACGTATTTATCTAGTGATTCTGATACAGACAAAAAACGAAAATTGTCTGAAAAACATGATAGGAAAAAGAGAAAAAGCAGATCTCCATCCAAATCAAGAAAAAAGCGTAGAAGATCTCGTAGTAAGAGTCCTAGGAGAAGAAATTCACCTTATCATAGAAGAAGATCACGCTCTAGAAGTCCTACAAGAGGGCGACATCACACATCAAATTCTTTACAGAGTAAACACTCAAAAAGACATCGTTCCGCATCAAGATCAAGATCTCATAAGAGAAAAAAAGATAAATCTTCTTCACCTAAACGTAGAAAATCAAAGTCGAAATCTGTTGACAGAAAAATTCCAAGACGCCACCGGTCAAAATCCAGATCACATATTCGAAAGCGTTCTAAATCAAAATCACCAATAAGGAAAGCAGTAAAATCACCGTCGCTATCAGCAACCAGAAAAAAAAATCATAGCCCATCAGTTTCTCCTTTAAGAAAAGGATCAAAAGCAAAAAAGAAACACAAGTCTCCATCGAGGTAAGATTGTTACACATTTTTACATGTCTTATTTTGAGGCAATGGTGAGTCAATATTAGGCTTGATTAGCAAGATAGAAATTACTATTGTCATAATTTTAGATGAAACGTGATACTTTTAATTGTATATTTACAATTATCTTGTTTGACTTTTAAAGTGATTTTTATAATCCAATTTGGTTCAAGTGATTTTTATAATCCAATTTGGTTCAAGTGATTTTTATAATCAAATTTGGTTAAAGTGATTTTTATAATCAAATTTGGTTAAAGTGATTTTTATAATCCAATTTGGAAAAAGTGATTTTAAACGTGCTTTTTATAATCCAATTTGGTTGAAGTGACTTTTATAATCCCAAATTGTGCATATATTGCTTTTACCCATGTTATCTGTTTGGACATTGAAAAATGTAGGTCCTGTTCAAATTCTGGTTACGAAAGACTTAAGACAGGATGCAAAATCGGTAGAAACCCTACCAAATCGGTAGAAAGCTACAAAATCGGTAGAAACCCTACATGTATGATTTAATTTCTATACTACTTATAGATCTCCTAAATCCCACAGAAGGAAGAAAACAAAAGAAAAAAGTAAAGAAAAAATGTTTGAAGCAACAATGATTGAAGTGAAAACAACTTCAGGTTATGAAACAGGCAGTAGTAAAACAGTGTCTGATCAAGTACCTTGTAACAGAGAGTAGGTATTATTGTATTTGTTGAAGTTGAGGTGTCTAAAAAATACAACCAATTTTTAGCTAGGAAACATTAAAAATTTCTAAAAATTGTTTATACTAATCCACCTTGTAAATAATCATTCCATTAATGTTCTATGATCGTTTTTTAAAGTTTACCACCATCCTCGAATGAAGATTCATTAGATGCTATCAATTCAGAATCCAGTAATTTATTTCCTCCACAGGTAAGTTCTTTCTAGTGCATTGTTTTGCTAATTTTTGTTTCCACGATTCTGGTCCAGCTACCAAGACTGCAAATGTCAAACATAATCTGATATGATAATCTGTAATGGCTTTGGTGCATGAATGATGCAAAATAGAATTGACCTACATGTACCAATATATATAAAAAAAAACCTTTTTAGGGTTTTTATGTACCAATTTTGAAACATGAATGTTTTGTTAGTGGGAGATTATTGCTACAAGATAGCAATTTCACAATATGCAATTTTTATTGTCACTGACTTTTTAAGCTCCTTTTTGACTGATTTTCCATTTTTGCAATTTTATATCATCAATTTAAGTATAAATTTCTACTTTCAAAAGTTTGATAGAACTTCCGATTCGCGTGAACCTAAACTTCCGATATTTGACAGATATTCTAAAAATTCTATTTGCAGTTTGATAGAAATGTTAAATCAATAGATAAAGAATTATAAAATCAACCCAACATCAATGGATGATTTTTATTAATCCATTATTTTAGGGTCTCATTTGTGTAACTATGATGTCTGCCGCATCTGCAATCGATTGCCAACAAACAGCCGTTATTTTAATTTCAATTTAGTTATTTCTGTTTGATGTTTTTTCAGTATTAACCAAAACTTTGAAGATTCATTGCTCTTGATCTTTGGAAACTTTTTAACCTGCACAAAAGTTGTTGTCCCTGACAAGATCTATTAGACCAGGAGCTAGCTCAAGCTATTCATGTAAAAGTGATTATAAAAAGTTCGATTTACTTTCAACAAATCAGAGAAGCCTTTACATTTGACCCCAAGAGCCCAAAACAATAGGTTCAAAAACGTGTTTAAAACACTTAGATCGATATGCTT
The DNA here is from genome assembly GCA_030562195.1 of Nipponacmea schrenckii. Classification (NCBI taxonomy): domain Eukaryota; kingdom Metazoa; phylum Mollusca; class Gastropoda; family Lottiidae; genus Nipponacmea; species Nipponacmea schrenckii. Next base: position 27,242,746 of record CM060201.1, read on the forward strand.
AAATTAACAGCAATTGTAATACCAAAGTCGTATTTTCCTATAAAATTTAAATACCTTTTGAAGAAGTAAATTTAAATTTTCAGTTGTGAAGACGTTAGTCCCTGTTTCCTTTTTTTTTTAAAAACTAAAGCCAATTCAGGCCATATAAAAATAAAAGCAAATAACTGCATCGGTACAGTCCATGGTTCTAGTTGTTGTTCTTGAACACATGTTCAAATTTAAGCTCATAAACACCCTTGAAGAGTACAGAAGTTGTCCATAGTTTTGATGGTTTATTGTTCAAATGAAGTCTTTATCTTCCTGGTATTGATAATATAAAGATCCTGAAGTTCCTTCTCTTTCCTACTCGACCATTTATCAATTTTACAAATCCTGTAAAACTTTTCATTTCAGAATCTTCTTCATAAAGTCAGAGCGATGTTAAAGGCATCTCGAGATGTAATGAAATCTGATGATGAAACAACATAAGTTTTATGGAATATTTTAATTTGTACAAACCCAGTGAATATTTAAATGTTATTTGTAAATATGTATTATAAATAGAAATATCAAAATAATTATCCTTCTTATTTTAATAGAACCCTTATAGATTCCTTGAATTTATTCCTAGATTCAATCCAAGACATGTAACAGTTTATTTTGATATTTTGTCGTTACAACCATAATTTCCCATTAGGTTATATTGTGCAGCTCGTGCACAGTCTGCAGGTTACAATTCTTTACAGATTCTTTTGATTTTAATGACTTCCTTAAGTGAAATTTAGTAATTGGTGGATATAGTATGGAAAACAATTTCTTCATTAAATATAACGAATATAATTTCAATGATCATTGCTTGGTAAAGACGAGAGCATCATCGTTGAAACGTCGTGAGTTATTTTATAAAGGAGTTGTTTTCCATAAAATTGTGTCCAGTTACTGACTTGTACTTGCTACCAATGGGCGTATGTTACCCTGCCTGGCTATCTTTGTGTTTCTAGTGGAATAAATACTGGATGAGTTTGCTTCTAAAAAGCAGGAACTATAATAAATGAAATAGTAAAAAAAAATCTGATGAATTGGAAGAATTACAGAAAATAAAGGAATTATGAGACAGGAGAATGAAACAAGCTTCAGTGAAATACTGACCCGACTTTTGACCTTTATCCTGGACTTTAACCCGGGTCAGTTTGTAAAACTTAATTGTTTCGGGCAGAAGGAAATATATTAGGATTTCGACTCGCTACCAGTGGAGTAACACCGGTGGAAAATGAATTTTATTATTGTATTCTGATACTGTCCGGTTATATCCTGCAATTCGATGTGAAAAACTCCTCATCAATCCAATACATATGGCAATTAATTCGCTTACATATATGGCTATAAATCCACTGGTGCTCACTTCATTGACTATAATAATATTTATGTAGAATCTGATGAAAGGGCCGAAGACCTTTACCAACACCTATCAGAAAAAAGCCTTTTACGATAGGGTAGTGATATCACACATCATGGAGTCAACATAACCGAAGATGAAGAAGCCTAGCCAACGCTGGAAACTTTTGTGGTACTTAATGGCTGAGACTCAATCACAAGGACTTGCTGAAATTGGTTAAACAACGTTATGCCACAGAATTAAGAACATGAACTCTTGTCTCGAGAAACCTCTCAATCCTTGGAGTCTTTGCTTCTTGAAGTTCACACAAGCGAGGACGTGAGAACCATGCGGACGAACAAAGTTAACAAGTCTTTATTTAATAGGAGCAATCCGAAAGACCACAACCAAAGCATAGGCCTACCGACCAATGAAGGCATGCCCCATATACATGTATAAACAAGCCAAGCATACCGACCAATGAAGGCATGTTCCATATATCAACAAGCCAAGTGATCCGACTTTAATCACTTTTTAAGATTGTCGATTTTTACCCGAGCGGGATCGTAAATTCCTGGCTAATGCCAGGCAAAGCATGAAGGTTCTAGAAGGTTCCTGTTCCTGAATATACGAAAGAGGATACTATTTTCACTCCACAGTCAACAACGCTACGAGGGCAATTAAGAAGATAGCTTGCCAGGCAAGGTAACATACGCCCACTGGCAGCATTGAATTTGAAAAATAAATAGAGCGATAACTCAAAAAACATTCACTGAATTAATATTGAAGTTAAGGGCAAAAACTCAAAAACTGTTCATGGAAAATTGTGAAATTAGAACTTGACCACCATCTTATCTATTTCAATACTCATACCAAGTTTCATCAAATCTATTAAAAAATTGTACCTTATTTTGCACCCACAAATATTTTGACGCAATTTTACTAAGTCAAGGGCAATAACCCAAAAACCATTTGTTAAAAAAAGTCAGAAATTCAAACTTGACTAATGTCTTATCAATTCTGATGCTTACACCAAGTTCCATCAAAATCCTTTGAAAATTAAAGCTTATTATTGCAAGTCAAGGGCAATAACTTAAAACAATTCATTGAAAAACTGTCAAATTCAAACTTGACTGAGGCCTAATCAATTCCAATGCTCACAACCAAGTTCCATCAACATCCTCTGAAAATTGGAGGATTTATTGCATCAAAACTAAAATTTTGACAAGATTTTTCTAAGTCAAGGGCAATAACTCAAAAACCGTTCATGCGATAATTTCCATTTTCGAACTTGACCGAGATATCATCAATATATACATGTATACTAAGTTTCATTAAGATCGGATAAAAACTGTAGCTTCTATTGTGGATACAACCCGAATTTGACGCATTTTTATACGCCCACATGGAAATGTGGACGTATATTGCCGTCGCCCCTGTCCGTCGTCCGTCCGTCCGTCGGTCCGTCCACATTTGTTGTATCCACGATAGAGGCTACAGTTTTTATCCGATCTTAATGAAACTTAGTATACATGTATATATTAATGATATCTCGGTCAAGTTCGAAAATGGAAATTATCGCATGAACGGTTTTTGAGTTATTGCACTTGACTTAGTAAAAACGCGTCAAATTTGGTTTGTATCCACAATAGAGGCTACAGTTTTTATCCGATATTAATGAAACTTGGTATACGTGTATATATTGATGATATCTCGGTCAAGTTCGAAAATGGAAAATATCGAATGAACTGTTTTGGAGTTATTGCCCTTGACTTAGTAAAAACGCGTCAAATTTGGGTTGTATCCACAATAGAGGCTACAGTTTTTATCCGATCTTAATGAAACTTGGTATACATGTATATATTGATGATATCTCGGACAAGTTCGAAAATAGAAATAATCGCATGAACGGTTTTTGAGTTATCGCCCTTGACTTAGTAAAAACGCGTCAAATTTGGGTTGTATCCACAATAGAGGCTACAGTTTTTATACGCCCACATGGAAATGTGGACGTATATTGCCGTCGCCTCTGTCCGTCCGTCCGTCGGTCCGTCCACATTTGTTGTATCCACGATAGAGGCTACAGTTTTTATCCGATCTTAATGAAACTTGGTATACATGTATATATTGATGATATCTCGGTCAAGTTCGAAAATGGAAATTATCGCATAAACGGTTTTTGAGTTATTGCACTTGACTTAGTAAAAACGCGTCAAATTTGGGTTGTATCCACAATAGAGGCTACAGTTTTTATCCGATCTTAATGAAACTTGGTATACATGTATATATTGATGATATCTCGGTCAAGTTCGAAAATGGAAATTTTCGCATGAACGGTTTTTGAGTTATTGCCCTTGACTTAGCAAAAAGGCGTCAAATTTGGGTTGTATCCACAATACAGGCTACAGTTTTTATCCGATCTTAATGAAACTTGGTATACATGTATATATTGATGATATCTCGGTCAAGTTCGAAAATGGAAATTATCGAATGAATGGATTTTGAGTTATTGCTCTTGACTTAGTAAAAACGCGTCAAATTTGGGTTGTATCCACTATAGAGGCTACAGTTTTTATCCGATCTTAATGAAACTTGGTATACATGTATATATTGATGATATCTCGGTCAAGTTTGAAAATGGAAATTTTCGCATGAACGGTTTTTGAGTTATTGCCCTTGACTTAGTAAAAACGCGTCAAATTTAGGTTGTATCCACAATAGAGACTACAGTTTTTATCGATTTTAATGAAACTTGGTATACATGAATATATTGATGATATCTCGGTCAAGTTCAAAAATTGAAATTATCGAATGAACAGATTTTGAGTTATTGCCCTTGACTTAGTAAAAACGCGTCAAATTTGGGTTGTATTCACGATAGAAGCTACAGTTTTTATCCGATCTTAATGAAACTTGGTATACATGTATATATTGATGATATCTCGGTCAAGTTCGAAAATGGAAATTATCGCATGAACGGTTTTTGAGTTATTGCACTTGACTTAGTAAAAACGCGTCAAATTTGGGTTGTATCCACAATAGAGGCTACAGTTTTTATCTGATCTTAATGAAACTTGGCATACATGTATATATTGATGATATCTCTGTCAAGGTCAAAAATGGAAATCATTGCATGAACGGATTTTGAGTTATTGCCTTGACTTAGTAAAAACGCATCAAATTAGGGTTGTATCCACGATAGAGGCTACAGTTTTTATCCGATCTTAATGAAACTTGGTATACATGTATATATTGATGATATCTCGGTCAAGTTCCAAAATGGAAATTATCGAATGAACAGATTTTGAGTTATTGCCCTTGACTTAGTAAAAACGCGTCAAATTTGGGTTATATCCACGATATAGGCTACAGTTTTTATCAGAAATTCAAATTTTGACGATTTTTTGATGAATAGTTTTATGAGTAATTGCCCTTGACTAAGTAAAATTGCTGTAAAAATTCATTTTCTGTAGACACTATAGAAGCTACAATTATCTATGGATTTTAATGAAACTTGGTATGAGCATTGGAATTGATAAGAGGGCGGTCAAGTTCGATTTGGACGATTTTGTGATAAACAGTTTTGGAGTTATTGCCCCTGCCTCTATATTTGTTGTAGACAAAAATAGAAGCTACAATTTTCAATGTATTTAAATGAAACTTGTTGTGAGCATTGGAATTGATAAGACAACGGTCCAGTTCGAATTTGAAGATTTTGCGATGAACAATTTTTTAGTTATTGGCCTTGACTTAGTAAGATTGTGTCAAAATTTTATTGTGGGTTCAATAGAAGCTACAATTTTCAATGGATTTTGATGAAACTTGGTGTTTTTGAGTTTTTGCCCTTGACTTCAATATCCATTTAGTGAATGTTTTTGAGTCATTGCTCTATTTATTTTTCAAATTCAATGCTGCCAGTGGGCGTATGTTACCTTGCCTGGCAAGCTATCTTTTACTAAGTCAAGGGCAATAACTCAAAAACCGTTCATGCGATAATTTCCATTTTCGAACTTAACCGAGATATCCTTAATATATACATGTATACCAAGTTTCATTAAGATCCTTCTGTAAGTTTTTGGATCAACAAACCACCCCGAATTCTCCAACCAGGTCAAGTGTGCCCAGACCATCTCCACCACGAACCAGATCTCAGTCCGTACCCAATGCCACATTTGTAACAACTACCAATCCAGTACCTATCACCCCGTCGACAACCATTATATCCGCTACCAAACCCTTTTATCACCAAACCAAGGACAAGTCATCATGGAATCTACCTGCTCTACAGAAATCTACTTAATTATTGGGTCCTCAAACCTCAACCGACCTTACCAAACAGCTCCAGACACCGAAATACACTCGTATCCTGGTGCCAAAATCCACCACATCCAGTCCATCCTTGAATCTTACGACCATGATCATAAACCGGCTACGATCATTCTGCATGTAGGCCTCAACAATCGTGACCAGTTTAGCCAAAACCTCATTTAACCAAGCCAGAAATTAATTTCCACAGCCAACCAAACCTTTCCTAGCTCCAAGATCATTTTTCTTGTATACCTATCTCTAATAAAATCTCTAAGAAAGCCCAGCAGAATCTTAAGACATTCAACGATATGATGATGAACTCCGACACTGAGAACGCAACAATCCTGTCACTCACTACGAAGAAGAATTCGAACCAGTTGATAATCTTCATTGGGTCTCCGGAAACAGCCAACAATATATACTTGTTTTGGATACACCAGCTTCAAGCACCGGGTAAGTCTTTAAACTAATTACTGGGATAAAAATATTGAGAGCGCCGCTAGGCCAAACCGTCGTTAACTTAAGCCGAAAAATTCTCACACCCCTCCAGCATTCAATCTTAGACCGTGACTTAAATTTATTCCGACTCCTAAATTACCTAACCTTGATTATCTTTCAACCGTCTATTCAACGATTTTCAACGGAATCTCAGTTGCACATACTTTTTTCGAAACCACCCTCCACGCGGTGCTAGAACAAAGTTTATTCCTAAATCCACGTGGAAACCACTAAAACCGCTATCCATCCAGAAATATTAAACGTATTTACAAGTATGAATAACCAAATATCAAATCTTTCCATAACACACGAGAAGCCTAATCTAACGCGAGTAGAACGTGAAGCATTAAATGTACTTAAAAAAAGACGATAGCATTGTAATTAAAAAGAGTGACAAAGGTTCATGTTGCGTTATATTAAATAGGGAAGATTATATTGCAGAAGCAGAGCATCAATTGAATAATCCTAAACACTATGCAATTTTACCGGAGCCGATTTTAAAGAAACTGCTAATATGATAAACAATATTCTTGCCGACTTAGTTAAAACAAGTCATTTAAAACAGAAACAATATGACTATCTTTCTGCCAAACCTGATTGCCGCGAGAGACACTTATACACTTTGCCGAAAATTCATAAGAATCCTACCAAGGATTGGTTCATGCCTAATAGAATCCCTAAAGGCCGCCCGATTATCCTCTGACTGTGGTAGTGAGTCTTATGCAGTGTCAGAATACATCGATCATTTCTTACTACCACTAGCATGTCAACATCGAGCCTACCTTAAGGACACAACTGACTTTGTCAATAAAATAAAAAACCTTCAAGTCCCTTCAAATGCTATTCTAATTTCAATAGACGTAACTTCTATGTACACCAATATCGACAACACTACTGGCCTAATGGCAGTTCGCAAAGCTTTTGATAGAAACCCAGATCCAGACAGACCCGACGATGCAATTCTACAGCTTTTAGAGATTTGTCTTAGTCGCAATTATTTCACATTTAATGGTAAAACATATCTACAACCTCAGGTACAGCTATGGGCAAACGATTCGCCCCTCCATACGCAAACCTTTTCATGGCAGAGTGGGAACGTGAGGTATTACCCCCTTTGTCCATTTGACCCACTTTTCTAAGGACGCTTCTTAGATGACATTTTCATGGTTTGGACTTACTCCATAGAACAATTTTGGCAATTTATTTGAAATCCTCAACAACCACCACCCGTCCATCAAACTAACAGCCAGTGTCAGTCACAAAAGCATAGATTTTCTCGATACTACTGTTTTTAAAGGTGATCCATAGCGGAGACTAATAAATTAGATATTTAAAGTATATTTCAAAGAAACCGACACTCATCAACTTTTGCATAAGAGCTCATTTCATCCAAAACATACATTTTCTGGAATTATTAAGTCACAAGTTTTACGATTTCACCGAATTTGCACAAGGCCTTCTGATTTCAACCAAGCCTGTACGATTGTTTTCTCAAAACTGAAAGAGCGTGGATACTCTAAACGATTTTTACGAAACATAAAAAATTCCACATTAGCACAGTTAGCAGCTAAAAATAGACTTTATGCCGAAGGGCCTCCAGGTTTAAGGAGTGCCCCATGTATGTCAACCAGATGCAAAACATGTCCCTTTATATCAGAAACGCATTATTTTCAAAGTAACTCTACGACATAAAAGATACCCGATCCAAGAGCACCTAACATGTGAAAACTCGAATGTAATATACTTAATTTCATGTAAAAATGTCCCAAACAATATATCGGGGAAACAAAGAACAAATTACGCACTCGTTTTAATGCTCACAGATCAGATATTAAATTAAAAAAAGACAAGGCCTGTTTCTAACCATTTCAATCTTGACGACCATTCACTTGACGATCTCACCCTAACCCCAATTGAGCGCATAGAAATCGACTTGCCCGAAGATGAAACTACCAAATTCCGTCAATCTAGAGAAGCCCATTGGATTGAGACATTGAATACAGCAAGACCCATAGGACTTAATATTCACCACAGTGTAGGCATAGCACCCTTTGTAGTTCCATTTAATACAACCAGTAATAAAGCAAGTAAGATAGTTCAAACCATTATAAGAGTCTTCAAGAGAAATTTCCTCATGTCTATAAACAGAAAATGATAGTGGCATATTCAAAAAATCAGAACTTAAATGACAACCTTGTTCATAGCAAACTAAAAATAATCTGTACTTAACAGGTACTATACTACTCGCCCATCAAGGGAGTTATTTTATTTTTTCTAATTTCAGATCAGAAGAGAAGAAAATCATCCAACAGATCCAGATCCCAATTTCTCAATAAGATATTTGTTCCACCCTAGGCCTGTACATTTGGGAGATTCAATCCCTCCCTTCCCCGAAATCAAAAACCGCTCATGCAATTATTTCTATTTTCGAACTTGACCGAGATATCATCAATATATACATGTATACCAATTTCATAAAGATCGGATAAAAACTGTAGCCTCTATTGTGGATACAACCCAAATTTGACGAGTTTTTACTAAGTCAAGGGCGATAACTCAAAAACCGCTCATGCGATTATTTCTATTTTCGAATTTGACCGAGATATCATCAATATATACATGTATACCATGTTTCATTAAGATCGGATAAAAACTGTAGCCTCTATTGTGGATACAACCCAAATTTGACGCGTTTTTACTAAGTCAAGGGCAATAACTCAAAAACCGCTCATGCGATTATTTCTGTTTTCGAACTTGACCGAGATATCATCAATATATACATGTATACCAAGTTTCATTAAGATCGGATAAAAACTGTAGCCTCTATTGTGGATACAACCCAAATTTGACGCATTTTTACTAAGTCAAGGGCGATAACTCAAAAACCGCTCATGCGATTATTTCTTTTTTCGAACTTGACCGAGATATCATCAATATATACATGTATACCAAGTTTCATTTAGATCGGATAAAAACTGTAGCCTCTATTGTGGATACAACCCAAATTTGACGCGTTTTTACTAAGTCAAGGGCGATAACTCAAAAACCGTTCATGCGATAATTTCCATTTTCGAACTTGACCGAGATATCATCAATATATACATGTATACCAAGTTTCATTAAGATCGGATAAAAACTGTAGCCTCTATTGTGGATACAACCCAAATTTGACGCGTTTTTACTAAGTCAAGTGCAATAACTCAAAAACCGTTCATGCGATAATTTCCATTTTCGAACTTGACCGAGATATCATCAATATATACATGTATACCAAGTTTCATTAAGATCGGATAAAAACTGTAGCCTCTATCGTGGATACAACAAATGTGGACGGACCGACGGACGGACGGACGGACGGACAGGGGCGACGGCAATATACGTCCACATTTCCATGTGGGCGTATAAAAATCGCCTTATCTCATAGCATTCAACGCCCACCATGCCAGCTGATATATAGGCAGTGGTGCTACTGGAAACCAAAATATTTTAAAATGTAATACAATCTATTGGATTAGCCATTAACTTGACACAATTATATGGATAACAATTTCTTTGATAAATAACTTGCGACGTTTCGGCGAAGGTACTTTCGTCTCCATCAAACAATGATGGATTAGCCATGAATTTTCCTTATACCTTGGCGTATAAGACCATACTTTGATAAAAGTCTTTTCTGCATAGCTCCATATCCTAAACCTATACTACTGCCACGGAGCTATTCCTTGTCATATTGATATTTAGTAATAATAATAATAGTTTATTCATACAAAACATTTCACAATTTACAAAACTACAAAATATTACTAGATATTGTTAAATAAAAATTAAAGTTGGCTCATTTAACACATCAGTAATTCACAGTTTCATTAATATTTTCGAATTTCCATTCGTGCTTAAAAGCTGATATATTGATGAGAAGTACAGGACATAAACCATTCAATGAAATGAGGTCTTATCTAATGCAAACACATAAACTCAAACTACTTACCCTAACGACTACAATTGCGGCTCTGAATGTTTTGAATCCATCGAACAGATATATTTTTTCTGTAATAAGTCACTAATCATTTATTAGTTAAAAATATTCAGATTAGCTTAACTACTTTCACCAAAACATTTGTATGACCATGTTTAAGCTTGTAGTGGATTTCTGTCTAACATGATCCAACCTTTGTATGGTGATGTATGACCGTGAATGGCCAATTATGGAAAATGAAAACACGGTTGCTCAAAGAAGTCTGTTGAATTGTGCTGTATCAGATATCATTTTGACAAACTTTCGTCGCTCAAGGCGAAAGAGGAGAGCGTGATATGTTCGCCAATGGGTCAGCGACTGATCCAAAGAAGAGATCAGTCCTTATAGAGTGAGTTGTAGTTCTAACGCATGGATGTATCTTACTTTTATCAATTATTAGCCAAGGCGAGGCTATTAATTAAAGTATTGAAAGGCATGGGTTATCCTTAAACCGATTAATTTATTTAGTAATATTAATGACTGTTCAGAATTTTTAAAGTTAAGTCTCATGGGAAGGCAGTCACTGTGCTACAGATGCTTTGTTAAAGAATGATACCTAATTTCAATATTGCCAACATTTGTTAAAAAGATGAAACATCTAGCTAAAAATAAAAACAATGTCATACAATGGTTGACCATGTTCAACGTTGTAGGAAAAACCGCCTACACGATCTAACAATTATCCACCGTCATGTTTTGACGAAGCTGTAGTAAAAAAGATGCAAATATTTCTAACCTTTATGGCAATATGTTATTATTCTTACGGAATATTTAATATATATAACAAAACTTCAAAATCTGATCTAAGTAAATGAACCCGGGCATTCAAACCACAATGTATTATTGAAGTATTAGCTAACGAAAGCCCTTTCGGTTTACTCAGCGTGAATCAGCTATCGGGCTATCTACTCCTTCATCTGTGCATGACACCACGGTCATGATACTAGAGACATTGATCCACACGATGCTAGAGACATTGATCCACACGATTCTAGAGACATTGATCCCCACGATGCTAGAGACATTGATCCACATGATCCAAGAAGAATTAAGTAGCAAAAGTCTAATTGCCAATAGGTGCTCTTCCTCTTGGATATCTGGATATATTTCATACATTATTTGAATTTGAGTAAGATTTAAGATTGGTTCTCTTATTTTCTTTTGCATTTATACCAATTGAAAGTAGAGGTTTTCTTATGGATTGGAAAAATAACAGTTTGTCTCAGAGGCCATTAATTAAACCGTAGTTAGCTAATTGTGATCTCTAACTTTTCCATTTTTTTATGATTATATTTACAAAAAAAGAAAAAAGATGTACATCGACCGAAAATATCTATTAGAGTGTAAAAAAATCGCGTATTCTATCTTTTACATTTTCTTAGGTCTCAAACAGTCTATGTAGCAAAGGTCGAGAAAATACTTTCAGATTTTTCAACCTGGTTTCAAGTTGTCAGTGATGCAAATCAGAGGGACTGACTGACATGGAAAAGGGTCGATTTCGGATGGGACGGTATATGCTTCAGGTTGTGCAAAATAAGGTTGTAAAAGAAGGCCACTGTCCCTCATTGCACGGCGTTTACAATAATGTATTGAATTTTATATTTTTAACAGTGAGAATTATTTGTTATTGTATATTATTTTATAAATATACATTTATGATATATTTTAGTTCTATTTTATTTTTCAAATTTCTTTACAAGCTTGTATTATATTGATAGCTTTTTATTTGTATACAACCACATTGAAGCATATTGTATGATGTAATATCGGAAAGGGCGAAATGGAAATGGGTGTAGTAGGAAGGGGCAATACGGACAACAGGGGGCGAACCTAAATAATGGTGAAATTGGAAGGCGAACAGGAAAAAAAGACGAATTGGGACAAAGCGATATGGGTAAGGGTACGGAAATGAGAATACATATTTAAGCAATAAACGGTCACCCTATGGCGGTTATGGTCGTATATCAGGACAAAGGTTTGATGGAAAATTGAATGAATGCGCGTTAGCGCATTTATGATTAATTTATGATTAATTTAAGTTTTCAAAACCTGTCACCACGACAAATTCTACTCTTTGCGTGAAAATTTCATATTACCCGCCTTTGTCGCTGGAGATAAACTTGTTGATGGAATAGCCATTTTCTTTTCGTCAGAGAATAGTTCGCGGGGGAAAGCTCTCAAAAGTAAGAAAAAACAATTTTTATCTCAATTTTATGTTTAATCTTTATAAATCAATTCATTTATCAATAAATATAAAACATTTTGGTATGAATTCCAACTTTAACGATGAAAAGCAACAAAATTAAAATTGCAAGAAGATACTGATGCAATCTTAAACTGGTGTCCCTTTAATGGCATGATTTTAAATAAAACCAAATGTATGTTAATTACAACTGCTCAAAAAAGAAGATATTTATCAGAATCTCTCATGGACTCCGCACGTAAAGTTCGTTGCTTAAATTTTAAATACTGAGTTATTTCAACTGCGACAATTAAGAAAGATCATGCCTGAAAAATATAGATCTATTTTTTATAAAAAAAAGTAAGTATAATACTGATTTGTCACTGAATCTTAAAAGGCTTAATATTTTTGACATTAAAACCAGGCATAATTTTAATTCGTATAAATTTATGTATAAAACTCTGAACAACTTGTCTTCTTCCTACCTTTCAAGCCTCTTTAACTATAAACAGACGCCTTATTCTAGCATAAATTCAAAACTTGTGGTGCAAAAACCACGAATCAGTTTGATTAAACAAAGTATTAAATACAAAGGATCAATTTTATGGAATGGTCTAGACGAAAATTTTAAATCAGCATCAGATTTTAAGACTTTTCGAAGGATGATTCTTGGTAATCTTTCATTAACATAAGCATACTTCCTGTTACACAGGTATTCTTTTCACCACTATAGGCTTTCTTGCAGATGGCTATCTTAACAATTGTGTTTCTCCATGATTTAATGATTTAAGTAATTTATTAATTTTATTTTTCCCTTTCTCACAGGTATATCACCACCAACAATTCTATTTTGGCCTAACTTGAACCATGTAAATGATCGCAGAAAAATGAATCTGTCCATTTTATACACATGTAGGCCTACTTGTGTATTTTAAAACGAATTGTACGTTGAAATGATATATGGTTTTTGCTGTCATGTACTTGATCGCCGGAAGATAAATATGTCCATTATTTACACATGTATTTTTGTGTATTTTAAAACAAATTGTACGTTGAAATACGTGTTTTTTTAGGTCGTGTGCTTGGTCGCTGGGGGTAGGTTTGTGCGTTTTATGCACATGTGCTTGTGTGTTTTGGACGGGTTGCGCATTGGAGTGTGGTGATTTTATTTTTCTTTCGGCTGCGCGGTGCATGGCCGCGGGAATTATATATTATATCCATTTTATAATCAAATTGTAGGTTGAAAATCTGTCCATATCATGCACATGCACTTGTGTATTTTAAAAAAAAAAATTGTACGTGGAGTATTGTATATTTATTTTGTGATCATGTGCTTGATAGCCGGAACATAGATCTGTCCATTTGATGCACATGTACTTGTGTATTGTATTTTTAGTATTTAAGACGAATTGTATATTGAGATATTATGTTTTTTCGATTTTTTTTTTTCCAATGTATTGGCCAATGGGCTGAATGTGAGACAGGACCTTGTCATTGTTTATTGGGCCTAATTCTGACCCATGTAAAATAAAGAGTTTATTCTTATTATTATCATTATCATGAAATTTGATGAACGCAGGTACAATTTAACAACGGAGAGGTGATTAGGCTAGTCCCGACCACATGTAATCAAGTAGGAAAGTTGAGAAATGAAAGAAACTATAAAGACCAATCTAGAAGAAGGCCCGCTCCATATTATGTTGAAAGGTGACCACAGTTTACACTCAATTCAGTTAATTTTCAGTAAAACGTATAGTATTTTGAAACTTATTATTAAACAATCCATAAACCTGCAATTTTAGGCTCCTAAACTGAAGCGAGTAACTAGGCTAGATCAAATGGGTCTATAGACCGAATCATCTAGTCTCTCACTGCCTTCAGCAGTATTATTATTAGAGTCAACATGTAGGTCTAATGGGTCTACGACTATGGCCAGTACTCTCAGGTTTAATTGGCTTTGGGTTAGGCTAATGGAAACTTTATTACACATTAGAAATTCACATTAAAATTGGAATTTTACGTTCAAGCGTGAAGATGATCGACGTTAATAGCGCGACGGCCATTTTTATTTACATTGGTGACCGTGTATTACTACGCTCAATGTTTTAGTAAGGAGGCAATGGCAGTTATTGTGTCATAAACGCCACACGTATTAACATTAGTCCAATGGAGAAAAACAATAGCTAATGTAATTATAATTTAAGGACGAACTGGGAAGGTGCGATATGGGAAGTCATCAAGTGTTATAGATGTCGGCTTCCAAAAGGAGCGTTAATTCAGTGTAGGCCTATTTATCATACGTTTTGGTCAAGTCCAAGAACAAATCATGGTCCGAAATTTCGTAGAAATAGAGTGAAGTAGGCCTACTATTAGAGGTTAGAAACGACCTTTCTGACAGTACATATGTCCTTCTTTTAACCCCAATGACACCACCACTTTTAGAATTTAAAACTAAATTCAATTCTGTAGGCCTATGCATGCCATTGTTTCAGTTCAAAATAAACCAATCAAAATCTCTTATTTTTAACACATAAATCGATTATGACGTCATAATGGAATATGCATAATTTGCCACAGAGCCTGAGTTTTCTTTGGAGACAAACGCTTGCTATTTTCTCTGAATTTTTCAAATTTTGGCAAAGAAGTAGATTACAATTTTTAAACCAAGTTTTGAAATGGCTGCATTGTAAGAAGATCTCCACTAAGTTTCAATTAATTTCAGTTATAACTTAGCAAAACCAAAGCTTATAATGAAAAGTATTAGATCTATAGCCAATCTTATGTGAATAGTTTTGAATTTTTTTTTCTATTCTATTGGTATAGATTGAAACACACACTGACTTCCTAAAACCTAAGTTTCATTACCGGTATTTTATTTTCAGATTTAAGAAGGCTTTGACTGACTGTTTGACTCAAAAGGAAGCAAAGTTAAGACTAAATAAAGGTATTTTATTATTTTTTTTTCTAAATAATAAAGAGCTAGAGCTTCTTAAAATGTCGTTATTAATATCCACAGCACGTTTTAATGATTTCTAAGAATGCTTTCCAAGTTTGGAAATCTGTAGGCCTACATGTAGGCCCTACTTATACTTAAATCTAATTCGAACTTTTACATCGGAAAGCTTCTTCGGATTTTCTTCAAACTTCCACAAAACCACCATTTTAACTAATAAAACTTGATGGGCGCAAAAAAGTTTTTTGAAAATTTTCTATTCATTTGAAATTTAAGGAAAAATGGTGAAAATTTTACCATGTACAAAAATAGGTTTTCACCATAGCTATGTTATTCCCAAACATATTCTAGTGCCGTTTTGACAAATTAACTAACATGGCCATGTTCTTATGATGGAAAAATAAAATTCCCTTAAACTTTAATAGAATGCCATAATTTGGACAAAATTTGAAAATTTCACTTCCCCATAACCGATTTGACGTCATGGTAACGCAGAGCGTAGAGATTAGGTTTTAGCGTCACGTCATTATGACGTTATAAGACTTAGAAGAAACGGAAAAAGACAAAAAGATCTACTGAGGCAATTTTCGCAAATATAATGCTTCTTCGGGCCAGGATAAAGGCATCCGAGATGATCAGAATATGAATAAACATAGGCACGCAAAGCGTGCAGATACGCCCTCCTCAAGCTTATCAGATAATGGGCAAAAATTCACGTTCCGTTTTATCAGATAATGGGCAAAAATTGATAGGTGTAGGCCTACCATGAAATCAGACTAAATATGAATCAAAATTGACACTTTAGTAGAGTACTTATTAAAATGCAATCAAAACTGTAGTTTATAGAGTGAGCACAATACAGCTATTCTAATTTTTGCGAAATTCCGCTAAGTCGGACACTGTATTTCTGCTAAAAATTATCCGATCATCACCAAAATCAATACAGTTCCTCTTTGTGATGACATGAACTCACATACCAAAAATTATTAAAATCAAATCAAAACTGTAGTCTGTAGAGTGAGCACAAGCAAAGTTACTCGCATTTTTCCGAAATCGCGCTAAGTCGGACACTGTATCTCCGCTAAAAATTGTCCGATCATCACCAAAATCAATACAATTCCTCTTTGTGATGCCATGAACTCACATACCAAAAATTATTAAAATCCAATCAAAACTGTAGTCTGTAGAGTGAGCACAAGCAAGGTTACTCGCATTTTTCCGAAATCGCGCTAAGTTGGACACTGTATCTCCGCTAAAAATTATCCGATCATCACCAAAATCAATACAGTTCCCCTTTGTGATGCCATGAACTCACATACCAAAAATGATTAAAATCCAATCAAAACTGTAGTCTGTAGAGTTAGCACAAGCAAATGTGAACAGACGACAGACAGACAGAAAGTTGATCACAATATACGCCCTACATTTCATGTGAGGGCGTATAAAATGGAGTTGTTTACGATAATTGTATTATATTTTATATTACAGTTTCAAGTGTATACGACTGTTGTTGGAATTATTGTTTACCAATCGACGAACGTAAGTGGAGTGGGGAGCTAGAGTTTATATACATTAAAATCTGGGCAGAAGATGTAGAATTGACAGGAGGTATGGACATTGTTTTTAATATGATTTTTGTTGCAATGCCCCACAGAACGGTTGATTCATGGATATTTGTTGAGCATTTCTGGGGTGCCTAACTATAGGTTCTGAAACGATTTAAATTATTGTATGTATAAGTAAAATAGCTAGT
This sequence comes from Nipponacmea schrenckii, assembly GCA_030562195.1. Taxonomy (NCBI): domain Eukaryota; kingdom Metazoa; phylum Mollusca; class Gastropoda; family Lottiidae; genus Nipponacmea; species Nipponacmea schrenckii. The sequence continues at coordinate 27,259,809 of CM060201.1, forward strand.
CTATTGTGAGACAGACTTAATCCACAGTAAATCGTAACTTGTGTCTTTCAATGTATCATAATTATTATTTCAGACGAGCACATAAACAACAATGTCAGAACTAAAGAACCTGATACAAGACCTGCTAGTAAGATTTTTAATAGTATTTACTCATAAATTCCCAGTCATCTACTGTACTTTATAATTCTAGATAAATGGACCTTTTTTTTAAATGATAACAGACTTTTAAATGAACAATATTAGCAATGTGTAGCATCCGCAAAGGGTATAGGGTTGACAAAACATGTTTAACAGAACATGTTACAGCGAGACACTATATCATTTAGAATAATGATTTATTCCTTTATCTTTTTAGATGCCATCGTAGGAGAGTCGTGGGAAGAAGAATTGTTTTCTGGGGATTTCGTTTTGTCTTTTGGGGGTAAAGGGTTAAGTGTTTTTAAGGAATCTTGGGATGAGGAGTTATTTTCGGATAGGTATATTAGGTCTTTTGGGGTTAAAGGGTTAAGTGTTTTCAAGGAATCTTGGGAAGTGGAGCTATTTACGGATAGGTATATTAGTTCTTTTGGGGTTAAAGGGTTAAGTGTTTTTAAGGAATTTTGGAAAGTAGAGCTATTTTTTGATAGGTACAATAGGTCTTTTGGGGTTAAAGGGTTAAGTGTTTTTAAGGAATCTTGGGAAGTAGAGCTATTTTTTGATAGGTACAATAGGTCTTTTGGGGTTAAAGGATTAAGTGTTTTTAAGGAATCTTGGGAAGGGGAGCTATTTTCGGATAGGTATATTAGGTCTTTTGGGGTTAAAGGGTTAAGTGTTTTTAAGGAATCTTGGGAAGGGGAGCTATTTTCGGATAGGTATATTAGGTCTTTTGGGGTTAAAGGGTTAAGTGTTTTTAAGGAATTTTGGAAAGTAGAGCTATTTTTTGATAGGTACAATAGGTCTTTTGGGGTAAAGGGTTAAGTGTTTTTAAGGAATCTTGGAAAGTAGAGCTATTTTTTGATAGGTACAATAGGTCTTTTGGGGTTAAAGGGTTAAGTGTTTTTAAGGAATCTTGGGAAGGGGAGCTGTTTTCGGATAGATACATTAGGTTTTTTGGGGTAAAGGATTAAGTGTTTTTAAGGAATCTTGGGGGGGGAAGCTATTTTCGGATAGATACAATAGGTCTTTTGGTGTTTAAGGGTTAAGTGTTTTTAAGGAATCTTGGGAAGGGGAGCTGGTTTCGGATAGGTACAATAGGTCTTTTGGGGTAAAGGTTAAGTGTTTAAGGAATCTTGGGAAGGGGAGCTATTTCCGGATAGATACATTAGGTCTTTTGGGGTTAAAGGGTTAAGTGTTTTTAAGGAATCTTGGGGAGGGGAGTTATTTTCGAATAGGTAAATTAGGTCTTTTGGGGTTAAAGGGTTAAGTGTTTTTAAGGAAGCTTGGGAAGTAGAGCTATTTTTTGATAGGTACAATAGGTCTTTTGGGGTTAAAGGATTAAGTGTTTTTAAGGAATCTTGGTAAGGGGAGCTGTTTTCGGATAGGTATATTAGGTCTTTTGGGGTTAAAGGGTTAAGTGTTTTTAAGGAATCTTGGGAAGGGGAGCTATTTTCGGATAGATACATTAGGTCTTTTGGGGTTTAAGGGTTAAGTGTTTTTAAGGAATCTTGGGAAGGGGAGCTGTTTTCGGATAGATACATTAGGTCTTTTGGGGTTAGAGGGGTAAGTGTTTTTAAGGAATTTTGGGGGAGGGGAGTTATTTTCGAATAGGTAAATTAGTTTTTTTGGGGGTTAAAGGATTAAGTGTTTTTAAGGAATCTTGGGAAGGGGAGCTATTTTCGGATAGGTATATTAGGTCTTTTGGGGTTAAAGGGTTAAGTGTTTTTAAGGAATCTTGGGAAGGGGAGCTATTTTGGGATAGATACAATAGGTCTTTTGGGGTAAAGGTTAACTGTTTTTAAGGAATCTTGGGGGGGGAAGCTATTTTCGGATAGATACATTAGGTCTTTTGGGGTTAGAGGGGTAAGTGTTTTTAAGGAATCTTGGGGAGGGGAGTTATTTTCGAATAGGTAAATTAGTTCTTTAGGGGTTAAAGGGTTAAGTGTTTTTAAGGAATCTTGGGAAGGGGAGCTGTTTTCGGATAGATACATTAGGTCTTTTGGGGTTAAAGGGTTAACTGTTTTAAGGAATCTTGGGAAGGGGAGCTATTTTCGGAATGGTATATTAGGTCTTTTGGTATTTAAGGGTTAAGTGTTTTTAAGGAATCTTGGGAAGGGGAGTTGGGTTTCGGATAGGTACAATAGGTCTTTTGGGGTAAAGGTTAAGTGTTTTTAAGGAATCTTGGGAAGGGGAGCTATTTTCGGATAGGTATATTAGGTCTTTTGGGGTTAAAGGATTAAGTGTTTTTAAGGAATCTTGGTAAGGGGAGCTGTTTTCGGATAGGTATATTATTTTCTTCAAACTTCCACAAAACCACCATTTTAACTAATAAAACTTGATGGGCGCAAAAAAGTTTTTTGAAAATTTTCTATTCATTTGAAATTTAAGGAAAAATGGTGAAAATTTTACCATGTACAAAAATAGGTTTTCACCATAGCTATGTTATTCCCAAACAGATTCTAGTGCCGTTTTGACAAATTAACTAACATGGCCATGTTCTTATGATGGAAAAATAAAATTCCCTTAAACTTTAATAGAATGCCATAATTTGGACAAAATTTGAAAATTTCACTTCCCCATAACCGATTTGACGTCATGGTAACGCAGAGCGTAGAGATTAGGTTTTAGCGTCACGTCATTATGACGTTATAAGACTTAGAAGAAACGGAAAAAGACAAAAAGATCTTTACTTTCAATCTACTGAGGAAAATTTTCGAAAATATAATGCTTCTTCGGGCCAGGATAAAGGTATACGAGATGATCAGAAAATGAATAAAAATGGAGTTGTTAACGACAATTGTATTATATTTTATTATACCACAGTTTCAAGTGTAGGCCCTATACGACTGTTGTTGGAATTATTGTTTACCAATTGACGAACGTATATGGAGTGGGGAGCTAGAGTTTATATACGGTACATTAAAAACTGGGCAGAAGATGTAGAATTGACAGGAGGTATGGAAATTGTTTTGAATATGATCTTTGTTGCAATGCTTTACAGACCGGTTGATTCATGGAACTTTGGTGAGCATTTCTGGGGTGCCTAACTATAGGTTCTGAAACGATTTAAATTATTGTATGTATAAGTAAAATAGCTAGTCTATTGTGAGACAGACTTAATCCACAGTAAATCGTAACTTGTGTCTTTCAATGTATCATAATTATTATTTCAGACGAGCACATAAACAACAATGTCAGAACTAAAGAACCTGATACAAGACCTGCAAGTAAGATTTTTAATAGTATTTACTGATAAATTCCCAGTCATCTACTGTACTTTATAATTCTAGATAAATGGACCTTTTTTTAAATGATAACAGACTATCATATGAACAATATTAGCAATGTGTAGCATCTGCAAAGGGTATAGGGTTGACAAAACATGTTTAACAGAACATGTTACAGCGAGACACTATATCATTTAGAATAATGATTTATTCCTTTATCTTTTTAGATGCCATCGTAGGAGAGTCGTGGGAAGAAGAATTGTTTTCTGGGGATTTCGTTTTGTCTTTTGGGGGTAAAGGGTTAAGTGTTTTTAAGGAATCTTGGGATGAGGAGTTATTTTCGGATAGGTATATTAGGTCTTTTGGGGTTAAAGGGTTAAGTGTTTTCAAGGAATCTTGGGAAGGGGAGCTATTTTCGGATAGGTATATTAGGTCTTTTGGGGTTAAAGGGTTAAGTGTTTTTAAGGAATCTTGGGAAGGGGAGCTATTTTCGGATAGGTATATTAGGTCTTTTGGGGTTAAAGGGTTAAGTGTTTTCAAGGAATCTTGGGAAGGGGAGCTATTTTCGGATAGGTATATTGGGTCTTTTGGGAATAAAGGGTTAAGTGTCTTTAAGGAATTTTGGAAAGTAGAGCTATTTTTTGATAGGTACAATAGGTCTTTTGGGGTAAAGGGTTAAGTGTTTTTAAGGAATTTTGGAAAGTAGAGCTATTTTTTGATAGGTACAATAGGTCTTTTGGGGTTAAAGGGTTAAGTGTTTTTAAGGAATCTTGGTAAGGGGAGCTGTTTTCGGATAGGTATACTAGGTTTTTTGGGGTAAAGGATTAAGTGTTTTTAAGGAATCTTGGGAGGGGAAGCTATTTTCGGATAGATACAATAGGTCTTTTGGTGTTTAAGGGTTAAGTGTTTTTAAGGAATCTTGGGAAGGGGAGCTGGTTTCGGATAGGTACAATAGGTCTTTTGGGGTAAAGGTTAAGTGTTTAAGGAATCTTGGGAAGGGGAGCTGTTTTCGGATAGATACATTAGGTCTTTTGGGGTTAAAGGGTTAAGTGTTTTTAAGGAATCTTGGGGAGGGGAGTTATTTTCGAATAGGTAAATTAGGTCTTTTGGGGTTAAAGGGTTAAGTGTTTTTAAGGAATCTTGGGAAGGGGAGCTGTTTTCGGATAGATACATTAGGTCTTTTGGGGTTAAAGGGTTAAGTGTTTTTAAGGAATCTTGGGAAGGGGGGCTATTTTCGGAAAGGTATATTAGGTCTTTTGGGGTTAAAGGGTTAAGTGTTTTTAAGGAATCTTGGGAAGGGGAGCTGTTTTCGGATAGATATATTAGGTCTTTTGGGGTTAAAGGGTTAACTGTTTTAAGGAATCTTGGGAAGGGGAGCTATTTTCGGAATGGTATATTAGGTCTTTTGGTATTTAAGGGTTAAGTGTTTTTAAGGAATCTTGGGAAGGGGAGCTATTTCCGGATAGATACATTAGGTCTTTTGGGGTAAAGGGTTAAGTGTTTAAGGAATCTTAGGAATGGGAGATATTTTCGGATAGGTACAATAGGTCTTTTGGGGTAAAGGTTAAGTGTTTTTAAGGAATCTTGGGAAGGGGAGCTGTTTTCGGATAGATACAATAGGTCTTTTGGGGTTAAAGGGTTAAGTGTTTTTAAGGAATCTTGGGAAGGGGAGCTGTTTTCGGATAGATACATTAGGTCTTTTGTGGGCAAAGGATTAAGTGTTTTTAAGGAATCTTGGGAAGGGGGGCTATTTCCGGATAGATACATTAGGTCTTTCGGGGTTAAAGGTTTTAAGTGTTTAAGGAATCTTAGGAAGGGGAGATATTTTCGGATAGGTATGTAAGGTCTTTTGGGGTTAAAGGCTTAACAGAATCTTGGGAAGGGGAGCTGTTTTCGGATAGATACATTAGGTCTTTTGGGGTTAAAGGGTTAAGTGTTTTTAAGGAATCTTGGGAAGGGGAGCTGTTTTCGGATAGATACATTAGGTCTTTTGGGGTTAAAGGGTTAAGTGTTTTTAAGGAATCTTGGGAAGGGGAGCTATTTCCGGATAGATACATTAGGTCTTTCGGGGTTAAAGGTTTTAAGTGTTTTTGAGAAATCTTGGGAAGCTATTTTCGGATATGTAAATTAGGTCTTTGGGGGTAAAGGGTTAAGTGTTTTTAAGGAATCTTGGGAAGGGGAGCTGTTTTCGGATAGGTATACTAGGTCTTTTGGGGTAAAGGATTAAGTGTTTTTAAGGAATCTTGGGAAGGGGAGCTATTTTCGAATAGATACAATAGGTCTTACGGGGTAAAGGGTTAAGTGTTTTTAAGGAATCTTGGAAAGTAGAGCTATTTTTTGATAGGTACAATAAGTCTTTTGGGGTTAAAGGGTTAAGTGTTTTTAAGGAATCTTGGTAAGGGGAGCTGTTTTCGGATAGATACACTAGGTTTTTTGGGGTAAAGGATTAAGTGTTTTTAAGGAATCTTGGGAGGGGAAGCTATTTTCGGATAGATACAATAGGTCTTTTGGTGTTTAAGGGTTAAGTGTTTTTAAGGAATCTTGGGAAGGGGAGCTGGTTTCGGATAGGTACAATAGGTCTTTTGGGGCAAAGGTTAAGTGTTTAAGGAATCTTGGGAAGGGGAGCTATTTCCGGATAGATACATTAGGTCTTTTGGGGTTAAAGGGTTAAGTGTTTTTAAGGAATCTTGGGGAGGGGAGTTATTTTCGAATAGGTAAATTAGGTCTTTTGGGGTTAAAGGGTTAAGTGTTTTTAAGGAATCTTGGGAAGGGGAGCTGTTTTCGGATAGATACATTAGGTCTTTTGGGGTTAAAGGGTTAAGTGTTTTTAAGGAATCTTGGGAAGGGGTTGCTATTTTCGGAAAGGTATATTAGGTCTTTTGGGGTTAAAGGGTTAAGTGTTTTTAAGGAATCTTGGGAAGGGGAGCTGTTTTCGGATAGATATATTAGGTCTTTTGGGGTTAAAGGGTTAACTGTTTTAAGGAATCTTGGGAAGGGGAGCTATTTTCGGAATGGTATATTAGGTCTTTTGGTGTTTAAGGGTTAAGTGTTTTTAAGGAATCTTGGGAAGGGGAGCTATTTCCGGATAGGTACATTAGGTCTTTTGGGGTAAAGGTTAAGTGTTTAAGGAATCTTAGGAATGGGAGATATTTTCGGATAGGTACAATAGGTCTTTTGGGGTAAAGGTTAAGTGTTTTAAGAAATCTTGGAAAGGGGAGCTGTTTTCGGATAGATACAATAGGTCTTTTGGGGTTAAAGGGTTAAGTGTTTTTAAGGAATCTTGGGAAGTGGAGCTGTTTTCGGATAGGTATATTAGGTCTTTTGGGGTTAAAGGGTTAAGTGTTTTTAAGGAATCTTGGGAAGGGGAGCTGTTTTCGGATAGATACATTAGGTCTTTTGGGGTTAAAGGGTTAAGTGTTTTTAAGGAATCTTGGGAAGGGGAGCTATTTCCGGATAGATACATTAGGTCTTTTGGGGGTAAAGGGTTAAGTGTTTTTAAGGAATCTTGGGAAGCTATTTTCGGATATGTAAATTAGGTCTTTGGGGTTAAAGGGTTAAGTGTTTTTAAGAATCTTGGGAAGGGGAGCTATTTTCGAATAGATACAATAGATCTTACGGGGTTAAAGGGCTAAGTGTTTTTAAGGAATATTGGGAAGGGGAGTTGTTTTCGGATAGATACATTAGGTCTTTTGGGTTAAAAGTTTGGGGTTGTTAAGGAATATTGGGAGGGAGAGTTGTTTTCTGATAGATACCATAGGTCTTTTTGGAGTTAAAAGTTCGAGGTTGTTAAGGAATCGTGGGAGGGAGAGTTTTTCTCAGATAAGTGTCTTAAGTCTTTTGGGGGGCGGGGGTAAATGTTTAGGGGTTTTAAGTAATCTTCGGAGGAGGGTTGTTTTCGTATAGATACATTAGGTCTTTTGGGGGTCAAGGGTTAAAGTGTTTTTAAGGAATCTTGGGAGGGAGAGCTGTTTTCGGATAGATACCTTAGGTCTTTTGGGGGTTAAATGTTTCTGGGTTGTTAAGGAATCTTGGGAGGGAGAGTTGTTCTCAGATAGGCGTCTTAGGTCTTTTTTGGGGGGGGGTTTAAAGTTTAGGGGTTGTTAAGGAATCTTGGGAGGGGGAGTTGTTCTCAGATAGGTATCTAAGATCTTTTTGAGGGTTTAATATATAGTTGGGTAATATGATAGTGAAGAATATAATATATTGTCACTTTAAAGATTATAATATATAGTTAGGTAATATGATAGTGAAGAATATAATATATTGTCTCTATAAAGATTATAATATATAGTTAGGTAATATGATAGTGAAGAATATAATATATTGTCACTATAAAGATTATAATATATAGTTAGGTAATATGATAGTGAAGAATATAATATATTGTCTCTATAAAGATTATAATATATAGTTAGGTAATATGATAGTGAAGAATATAATATATTGTCTCTATAAAGATTATAATATATAGTTGGGTAATATGATAGTGAAGAATATAATATATTGTCTCTTTAAAGATTATAATATATAGTTAGGTAATATGATAGTGAAGAATATAATATATTGTCACTTTAAAGATTATAATATATAGTTAGGTAATATGATAGTGAAGAATATAATAAATTGTCTCTATAAAGATTATAATATATAGTTAGGTAATATGATAGTGAAGAATATAATACATTGTCTCTATAAAGATTATGATATATAGTTAGGTAATATGATAGTGAAGAATATAATATATTGTCTCTATAAAGATTATAATATATAGTTGGGTAATATGATAGTGAAGAATATAATATATTGTCACTTTAAAGATTATAATATATAGTTAGGTAATATGATAGTGAAGAATATAATATATTGTCTTTATAAAGGTTATAATATAGTTGCATAATATGATAGTGAAGAATATAATATATTGTCTTTATAAGGATTATAATATATAGTTGCCTAATATGATAGTGAAGAATGTAATATATTGTCACTTTAAAGATTATACTATATAGTTAGGTAATATGATTGTGAAGAATATAATATATTGTCTCTATAAAGATTATAATATATAGTTGCGTAATATGATAGTGAAGAATGTAATATATTGTCACTTTAAAGATTATAATATATAGTTAGGTAATATGATAGTGAAGAATATAATATATTGTCTCTATAAAGATTATAATATATAGTTAGGTAATATGATAGTGAAGAATATAATATATTGTCACTTTAAAGATTATAATATATAGTTAGGTAATATGATAGTGAAGAATATAATGTATCGTCTCTATAAAGATTATTATATATAGTTAGTTAATATGATAGTGAAGAATATAATATATTGTGTCTATAAAGATTATAATATATAGTTAGGTAATATGATAGTGAAGAATATAATATATTGTCTCTTTAAAGATTATAATATATAGTTAGGTAATATGATAGTGAAGAATATAATATATTGTCTCTATAAAGATTATAATATATAGTTGGGTAATATGATAGTTAAGAATATAATATATCATTATTATAATACTACTTTAAATAAAATTTGGATGAGATTGTAAATATAATACAGAGATTTAAATGCCTTCCCTGGTATATATAAAGATGTATAAAATATATTTATTAGTTTATTACTGTCACTAAAATAGATTAAGTTATGTAATAAAGTGTTATTTTGTTGTTATATAATGTCCTACTAACATCTCACCGCATTTAAAGATAATATCGAAATAAAAAGTATATATTTTTATTATCTTCATTATATTTATTTGGCTACATGATAGTGGATTATGCCCTCTTTAACATGCTGTTGGTGAAACAATAAAAGGGACCTTTAAATTTTTTATTTATGGGTACACAATGGGATAGTCAAAATGTTCACAAACTCACGAAATTTCTATTCAGGTTAGCCTACTCTTTAATTAGCAATTATATGGTTGATTTTCATTAGTACTAACCATGTGTTTGAACATCAGTTTTAAGTTGAATATACTAACCATGTGATTGAACATTAGATTTAACTTGAGTATACTAACCATGTGTTTGAACATCAGATTTAACTTGAGTATACTAACCATGTGTTTGAACATCAGATTTAACTTCTGTATACTAACCATGTGTTTGAACATCAGATTTAACTTGAATATACTAACCATGTGTTTGAACATCAGATTTAACTTGAATATACTAACCATGTGATTGAACATCAGATTTAACTTGAGTATACTTAACATGTGTTTGAACATCAGATTTAACTTGATTATACTAACCATGTGTTTGAACATAAGATTTAACTTCAATATACTAACCATGTGTTTGAACATAAGATTTAACTTGAATATACTAACTATGTGTTTTAACAAACGATTTAATTTGAGTATACTAACCATGTGTTTGAACATAAGACTGAACTTGAGTATACTAACCATGTGATTGAACATAAGATATAACTTGAGTATACTAACCATGTGTTTGAACATAATATTTAATTTGAATATACTAACCATGTGTTTGAACATCAGATTTAACTTGAATATATATGGTTGATTACAAATACTCACACCAAGTTTCGTTAAAAATTGATGAAAACCAGCTCTCTATCCTGTCCACCATGAATTCAAGAACTTATATTAAATATATTTCAATTGGTCTCATTTTCAATAGGGTGAAATACTCACACCAAATTTCGTCCAAATTCACCAAGAAACCAGCTCTATTATGTCCACACAAAAAAAGTCAAGAACAAGGGCAATAACTCAATAGTAAATATTTTTGATTTGTCCAATTTTCAATAGGGTTTACGCTTGACCAATATCATTTAACACCAAATTTCATTGAAACCATATAAAATATATGCAATGTTTATTGAGTTCACAAACAAATGGTGCGTTTTCAATAAGTCAAGGGAAATAACTCAAAAACCGTTCACTGAACAATTGTCTAATTCGAACTTGAAAATGGACAGCCTAAGGGGCATATAGTTTTCGTACTTTATCCCTCACAGTATGAACAAAAAAAACATCAACATCGCTAAAAAAAAAAGCTGTAAATGCTGAAACATTTATAAACATATTTATAATAGGCCTACATCAATTCTGGTTGGATAGAAAAGTATCATTTTATATTTAAACGACACTGAGTACTAAGAAATGTTGAATTATTGCGTGTGGCATTGGCATTTTTGTTTTTTTAAAAAAAATCTTTACCAACCACAAAAAAAACATACTTTTTCTATTTGATGTTTTTAGCTAGATTTTTAGTTTTTTAGATAAAAATGTCTATGCAGAAATCGGACTGTTTGTGTAAGAAATAGGATAATATCTTTACTTTGACTTGTATTTACAAGGATAACCTCATCTTGTGTAATTCAGTTTCTCAACTGTCTGAAACTTGAAGACTGAAGTGAAGGAAGGTTAACCTACCTTTTTCCTACACAACCCTATTTGTATCATGTAGGATTTTCACGATTAGTGCAATAGTTAGTTTATTGGAATGGTACAGACGTCTCATTGACAAATTGAGCAAATTGAGGTTATCAGTGTCCCTGATAATATCACAGCAGACTCAGTAGATTAGTGTGTTAATCTTGACCTATACTTTTGTAACTGCTATTTCAGTTCCATCATAAAACATCTAAAAGTTTCAGTGCTATTCTTTTCTTGTAAACATCAATATTTGTGACTGATACTTGGACTTTGTCTCCAAGATGAAGTTCTTGTCTTCCTTTTTTTGTATACATATTACTTGTATGTATTAAGCCATCCTGACCTACTCCTACATCTACAAAGGCACCAAAATGTGTGACATTAGTGACTCTTCCAGTCAAAACAGATTGAGTTTTTAAATCTTCTATACCAGTAATACCTTGTTTAAATAATGGTTTCTGATTACCTGTAATACACAATATGAGAAGATTTTTTTATATTTTACAATAGGTTGCATTAAAACAGGAATGTGCCTAGACCAGTACTTTTATTCAAACTCATCTCCTTATAGGGACAGATTCCCCAATTATGAAATTTAATTATTTTGAAAGTTAGAATTCAGAAAAGTCATGAAATAAAAATTAAAATCCCTATTTTGAGGTATTTTTGAATAAATTCTTTTTTTTGTGCAGTTTCATTACTGCTGAAGACTATTTACAAATATTCAAGCTTCAGGTAAGCGAGCAAGCGTCTGAGCCACCGCGGCTCCCACCATAAGATTTGCATATGTACTGTTATTGATAAAATTTGAGACTATAAATCTAATGTCCATTCTAGGAGGTGGCATTCCTTTAACAATTGGTAGGCTCTCTTAATAATTACCCTTCTCAAAGTAAATCAAGTAGATATACAGAAGTGACTAGTATATTGTATATTTTTCATGTATAATTTACAATGTCAATATAATAAAAGATTTGTATACTGCTTCTTTTGCTTTTAATTAGACAATACACAAGAATAATAATGACAGTGTACCTTCTCTTATATCATATTTAGTTTGTGTTAAAGCATCTACTATTAAAGTTAATGTTGGTAAACCAATTCCATATTTATCACTTAATTTCTTCAAATCTATAAAGAGAATGAGCATATTGGGCATAACAGCTGTGACATAACCATGTGTTTGAACATAAGATTTAACTTGAGTATACTACCCATGTGTTTGAACATAAGATTTTACTTGAGTATACTAACCATGTGTTTGAACATCAGATTCAACTTGAATACACTAACCATGTGATTTAACAAACGATTTAATTTGAGTATACTAACCATGTGTTTGAACATAAGACTTAACTTGAGTATACTAACCATGTGATTGAACATAAGATTTAACTTGAATATACTAACCACGTGTTTGAACATAAGATTTAACTTGAATATACTAACCATGTGTTTGAACATAAGATTTAACTTGAATATACTAACCATGTGTTTGAACATAAGATTTAACTTGAATATACTAACTATGTGTTTTAACAAACGATTTAATTTGAGTATACTAACCATGTGTTTGAACATAAGACTTAACTTGAGTATACTAACCATGTGATTGAACATAAGATATAACTTGAGTATACTAACCATGTGTTTGAACATCAGATTTAAGTTGAATATACTAACCATGTGATTGAACATTAGATTTAACTTGAGTATACTAACCATGTGTTTGAACATCAGGTTTAACTTGAGTATACTAACCATGTGTTTGAACATCAGATTTAACTTCTGTATACTAACCATGTGTTTGAACATCAGATTTAACTTGAATATACTAACCATGTGTTTGAACATCAGATTTAACTTGAATATACTAACCATGTGATTGAACATCAGATTTAACTTGAATATACTTAACATGTGTTTGAACATCAGATTTAACTTGAATATACTAACCATGTGTTTGAACATAAGATTTAACTTCAATATACTAACCATGTGTTTGAACATAAGATTTAACTTGAATATACTAACTATGTGTTTTAACAAACGATTTAATTTGAGTATACTAACCATGTGTTTGAACATAAGACTGAACTTGAGTATACTAACCATGTGATTGAACATAAGATATAACTTGAGTATACTAACCATGTGTTTGAACATAATATTTAATTTGAATATACTAACCATGTGTTTGAACATCAGATTTAACTTGAATATACTAACAATGTGATTGAACATCAGATTTTACTTGAATATACTAACTATGTGTTTGAACATTAGGTTTAACTTGAATATACTAACCATGTGTTTGAACATCAGATTTAACTTGAATATACTAACAATGTGATTGAACATCAGATTTAACTTGAGTATACTAACCATGTGTTTGAACATCAGATTTAACTTGAATATACTAACAATGTGATTGAACATCAGATTTAACTTGAGTATACTAACCATGTGTTTGAACATCAGATTTAACTTGAATATACTAACAATGTGATTGAACATTAGATTTAACTTGAATATACTAACCATGTGTTTGAACATCAGATTTAACTTGAATATACTAACAATGTGATTGAACATCAGATTTTACTTGAATATACTAACTATGTGATTGAACATTAGATTTAACTTGAGTATACTAACCATGTGTCTGAACACCAGGTTTAACTTGAATATACTAAACATGTATTTGAACATCAGATTTAACTTGAGTATACTAACCATGTGTTTGAACATCAGGTTTAACTTGAATATACTTAACATGTGTTTGAACATCAGATTTAACTTGAGTATACTAACCATGTGTTTGAACATCAGATTTAACTTCAGTATGCTAACCATGTGTTTAAACATCAGATATAAGTTGAATATACTAACCATGTGATTGAACATTAGATTTAACTTGAGTATACTAACCATGTGTCTGAACATCAGGTTTATCTTGAGTATACTAAACATGTGTTTGAACATAAGATTTAACTTGAGTATACTAACCATGTGTTTGAACATAAGATTTAACTTGAGTATACTAACCATGTGTTTGAACATAAGATTTAACTTGAGTATACTAACCATGTGTTTGAACATAAGATTTAACTTGAGTTATAAAGTCAGTTGTACATATATCATAGCTATTTAAATTGATATCACTTATTAATCTGGAATATAAACAACCTTTATTAACATACAGCTCTTTCTCATTTTTATACGCCCACATGGAAATGTGGACGTATATTGCCGTCGCCCCTGTCCGTCGGTCCGTCCACATTTGTTGTATCCACGATAGAGGCTACAGTTTTTATCCGATCTTAATGAAACTTGGTATACATGTATATATTGATGATATCTCGGTCAAGTTCGAAAATTGAAATTATCGAATGAATGGATTTTGAGTTATTGCCCTTGACTTAGTAAAAACACATCAAATTTGGGTTGTATCCACAATAGAGGCTACAGATTTTATCCGATCTTAATGAAACTTGGTATACATGTATATATTGATGATATCTCGGTCAAGTTCGAAAATGGAAATTTTCGCATGAACGGTTTTTGAGTTATTGCCCTTGACTTAGTAAAAACGTGTCAAATTTGGGTTGTATCCACAATAGAGGCTACAGTTTTTATCCGATCTTAATGAAACTTGGTATACATGTATATATTGATGATATCTCGGTCAGGTTCGAAAATGGAAATTTTCGCATGAACGGTTTTTGAGTTATTGCCCTTGACTTAGTAAAAACGTGTCAAATTTGGGTTGTATTCACGATAGAAGCTACAGTTTTTATCCGATCTTAATGAAACTTGGTATACATGTATATATTGATGATATCTCGGCCAAGTTTGAAAATGGAAATTATCGCATGAACGGTTTTTGAGTTATTGCACTTGACTTAGTAAAAACGCGTCAAATTTGGGTTGTATCCACAATAGAGGCTACAGTTTTTATCCGATCTTAATGAAACTTGGTATACATGTATATATTGATGATATCTCGGTCAAGTTCGAAAATGGAAATTATCGCATGAACGTTTTTTGAGTTATTGCACTTGACTTAGTAAAAACGCGTCAAATTTGGGTTGTATCCACAATAGAGGCTACAGTTTTTATCTGATCTTAATGAAACTTGGTATACATGTATATATTGATGATATCTCTGTCAAGTTCAAAAATGGAAATCATTGCATGAACAGATTGTGAGTTATTGCCTTGACTTAGTAAAAATGCGTCAAATTAGGGTTGTATCCATGATAGAGGCTACAGTTTTTATCCGATCTTAATGAAACTTGGTATATATTGATGATATCTCGGTCAAGTTCCAAAATGGAAATTATCGAATGAACAGATTTTGAGTTATTGCCCTTGACTTAGTAAAAAACGCGTCAAATTTGGGTTATATCCACGATATAGGCCACAGTTTTTATCAGAAATTCAAATTTGACGATTTTTTGAAGAAAAATACTAGTTTATGAGTAATTGCCCTTGACTAAGTAAAATTGCGTAAAAATTCATTTTCTGTAGACACTATAGAAGCTACAATTATCTATGGATTTTAATGAAACTTGGTATGAGCATTGGAATTGATAAGAGGGCAGTCAAGTTCGATTTGGACGATTTTGCGATTAACAGTTTTGGAGTTATTGCCCCTGCCTCTATATTTTTTGTAGACAAAATAGAAGCTACAATTTTCAATGGATTTAAATGAAACTTGGTGTGAGCATTAGAATTGATAAGACACAGTCAAGTTCGAATTTGATGATTTTTCGATGAACAGTTTTTCAGTTATTGCTCTTGACTTAGTAAGATTGTGTCAAAATTTTTTTGTGGTTCAATAGAAGCTACAATTTTCAATGGATTTTGATGAAACTTGGTGTTTTTGAGTTTTTGCCCTTGACTTCAATATCCATTTAGTGAATGTTTTTGAGTCATTGCTCTATTTATTTTTCAAATTCAATGCTGCCAGTGGGCATATGTTACCTTGCCTGGCAAGCTATCTTAAAATTTGTTTATCAGATTTCTTTTGACAGTAAACAAAACGTTAAAGTGAAGGTAAAAGTCATTTGTAAACTATAATAAACTAAATACCATAAACTCCTTCTGCACCTAGTTGCTTATGCATAGTATGTGTACCTAAAGCTCGAAAAAATCATTGGCTAAATTATGTTTGCTTAGTTGCGTACATATATAACATATAAAACTGCCCTTGGTGAGACCTTAATAAAATTTTGTATGTAGGATAATATCTACAAGATATTGTCATGGAAAAAACACATAAACACACTAATAATCCCCTACTCATATTTTTTCTTTGAACAAAAATCTTCTTTGTATAAAATGTATTTTGAGTTCATGTCTAAAGAGTTTACGAACCTATTTGCTATGGTGTATGATTCAGGGTGGATTGGTGTCATATCCAATGGATTAGTTTCTATCTTCTTATCTAATTTAGCTTTCTTTGTTTTACTTGTTTCTGATGCAGCCTTTCTCTTTCTGTTTTTTATATCTTTACAAACAGGTTCACTGTAACACAAATAAAAAGGCATTTGAACAAATGTAAATATCAATAATAGTCTACTAAAGAATAGTGCATTAATTGTTACAATCCCTTTTATAGATAAAACTAAGTAAAAACCTGAAACAGCTAAGTTTCACAAAAATTCTTTCTACAAATTGCTAGTTCACAACTAATAATTCGGATTATGTGTACTCATTCACAGCAGGGTCAAGATGAATAATGAGAAAAAATTATTTTTTCAATAGGATTTCACTAACTGATAAAGATTGGAAGCCAAAAACACCAAGAAGATGTCATGTTATTTTTCAACCCTCTAACTGTCGGTGCCAAACTGATTTATAAATAAACAAGCATCACATACCTTGTAGAAGCCTGAGGTAGTTGTCCAGAATGAACTATTCTAACAAAACCAGCACATTGTTCAAAACTTTTACTGCCTACACCTTTGACAGAGAGTAACTGTTGACGATTGGTAAATACATGATTCTTCTCTCTCCATTCCACTATGTTCTTGGCTCTCGTGGCATTTAAACCAGCTATACGTCTAAAAGAAAGATTAATGGTTACTAAAATGTATTTATCCAACATATATCATATGATAGCTTGCTTAATTGAACTGATGCGATACAAATTTATGATGGTGGATCTTCCTTCCTTAAGTTTTTTAGAAATAAAACAGTTGGTTGCCATGCATGATACAGCCATTTCCCTCATAAATTATCATAATTTATAATTCAAATTGAACTAAAAACTAAATTGTCCAAGTCAAATTGTCTCAACTCAAATCCTGTAAGGCTACAAATTATTGCGAGATAGAAATTAATGCGTTAAATGCGACATATCCGCGATCGCATTAATTTGTATCCGCATTTTTAAATAGATATTTCTAAGTGAATTTTTATGGAGGTCAAATATGGCTGACATTAGATATATATTAGATATATAGTATTTAAATTGAGACTAAACGGGATTAAGTAATTAGGTAATTATCTCTAAATTTGAAGCTGATTAGTAATTAATGACTTTAAAAAAACAAAAGATTTTCACACTTGACTATTTAAAGATAAAATCTTGATCATTGTTCATGTCTTCATTCATTAAGCACTTTAGAATTTTATGATATTAAAAAATGCGACACCTATCGGGGATCGCATTAATTTGTACTCGCATTTTAGTCTCTGTACCCCATGTCGCATTAATTTGTTGACGCATTAATATCTAGCCTTACAGTAAGTCAACACACATTCAATTTGTTGAATAAGGTCTAATAAAAGACTTTCTCTAACACAGAAAAGATGAGTGAATAAGGTCGAATAAAAGACTTTCTCTAACAGAGAAAAGAGTAGTGAATAAGGTCTAATAAAAGACTTTCTTGAACAGAGAAAAGAGGAGTAAATAAGGTCTAATAGAAGACTTTCTTTAACAGAGAAAAGAGGAGTGAATAAGGTCTATTAAAAGACTTACTTTAACAGAGAAAAGAGGAGTGAATAAGGTCTATTAAAAGACTTACTTTAACAGAGAAAAGAGGAGTGAATAAGGTCTATTAAAAGACTTACTTTAACAGAGAAAAGAGGAGTGAATAAAGTCTATTAAAAGACTTACCTTAACAGACATTCACTACCAGTGTTCAAGTC
The DNA here is from genome assembly GCA_030562195.1 of Nipponacmea schrenckii. Taxonomy (NCBI): domain Eukaryota; kingdom Metazoa; phylum Mollusca; class Gastropoda; family Lottiidae; genus Nipponacmea; species Nipponacmea schrenckii. The sequence continues at coordinate 27,277,762 of CM060201.1, forward strand.
TACTCCAACAAAACTCACACATTCTTCAATAACTGAATCTAATGATGTTTTTAACTTAGTCTCAGATAAATCATGCTATAATAAAAAAAAATGTTATTACAGGTTTCGGAAACAGGCTTCCTCTTAAAAAAAAACCAAATGAGAATATATGACAACCAAGCCCCATAACATGGTTAATGTTAATGATATTTTCTATGTTAATTCCCACTTATTTACTTGCTGATTTCAGCATCAACTGATAAATGCTCATTCTATGATATATACAGATTACTCTAGATTGCTTTAGTTACATTTTAAATAGGTCTTAGAATGAACATTAAATTGGAAAATACAAATATGGCCAATAACAGCTCTGTCATCAGTAAATATACCTGCTGCCATAAGTAACATAAAAAAACATCCACAAAACTAAGTAATTATCCATAAAGATGCATTCGATTATTGAAAAAATGCTAAATTAAGCGTTTTGTTAGTTCACAAGATCTTAAGGCATTCTGTTACTTTATGACACCAAGTTCACTGATGAATTTATACTCATATTGACCATTCTTGAGAACTAAAATTTTATATTCATGTTAAGACACAGTATCCCTTTAATATATAATAACACAAACAACTACCTGGTACATTCCTACACCAATATGTTTAGGTTCTATTTTAACTAATTCAGCTAATGGATCTTGTAATCTTCTTGATATTGAAACTTGAAATAAAAGTCAAGAATTTTAAAAGAAAGCTTAGATTGAGCAACTATTAAATACGATTGTATCCTTTCAAATGATGCAAATCATCATGGTTAAAATGTCTTATAACATGGTTAAAATATCTTATAACATGGTTAAAATGTCTTATAACATGGTTAAAATATCTTATAACATGGTTAAAATGTCTTATTATATTTTTAAAATGTCTTATTACATTTTGAAAATGAAAGGACTGCATTATATGTTGATTTGCCTTTCTATGTTTTGCCCCTTTCCTATATCGACACTTGTTACTCCCCAATTTGTCCCAATACCCATTTTACCCCTTTTTTTTCAACATTCCTATTTTAAAATCTGCAAATTTGCAAATGCTTTCTGTATTCACATAACACTTTTATAATGTTGGTTATAATGGTATACAAATAATCATTTTTCAGTTTTTTTCTTTATACCTTTTATGGTATATTCTTCTTCATACGGCTTATATAACAATTGGGATTTTATCATTTGTTTCTAATCATTTTGGAAATACAATGTAAAATTTGGAAAGGGGGGAATTAGGAATGGGAGAAATGGAAAGGGGACAAAAAGAGAAAAGGCAGAATGAAAGAGGAACAGAATTGGAATTAATAGAATGGGAACAGATTGTGGGCAAATAGGAAAGGGTAATATTGAATGTTAAATGACAGAAATCTTAAGTCCTTTTTTATCTATAAGAATATAATTGATATTTGGCGAAATAACATACACATACCTGCTCCACGAAGGGTTGGATCGAGTTCAGGAAATTCTTTTTCAGCCTGTTTAGAACAGCTATATATTGAAGCACCACTCTCATCCACAATACTGTAATAGATACAACTTCAACTATAGCTTACTTCCTAGCTCCACAGTTCTCAAATGGGGGTAAATTCACCCTCAAGGGGGGAATTGCCCAGGGTCCAGGGGGGGAATGGACACGCTTGAGTTAAGGTTTCAAAAATTATAGTGCATGTACAGTGACTTCTCTATAGAGAGGTAGTATGTTCGGGATAAAGATGGCAAATTTCAGGTCGCATTTAATCAGTTATCTATTCGATTAAAGTACAAATTTAACAGAAAAATGAGTGTAAAAATTAGTAGAATTTATTATGTGTAAAGATTAATGGTCTCTTCTCATATAATATTATATTACGTCAAGTATAATATATTATGTACTCAATTCTCGAGGGGCGAATGGCTCGATTTGAAATTTGCTTAGTGGTGATTGGCAATACAAATTTGAGAACCTGGGTCCTAGCTCAAATCAAATATTTGATGGTTCATAAATTAAAGAATACTTCCTCAATAGACAATAATAGAAAAGTATAAATCTTTATCTTTAGCTTGATAAGAAATTCTTGGTTATATTTTGTCAAAGTTGCATAAATGAACTCAATAGCCCTATTTTAAAAGTTGTTCACTGACATTTAGGTACACATTTTTTAAGAACACCTCATTTAGACACAGTACTTTAGGCACGCTTCTTTTAAGCACACGGTCAAAAAGCCACATGTCATATAGGCACAGTGTTTTTAGGCACACCTTCAGTAAGGCACATATTCAAATAGGCACGCCTTTTTAGGCACACTAGTTTTTGGCACAGCCTCATTTCAGCACATTGATTTAAGCACATTGATTTAAGCACAACTTCAATTAGGAACCCTTCAATTAAGCACAATTAGACACACTTATTTGCGGTGCTTTGTCCAGACCCTCAAAAGCTCAAGTAAGGGAAAAGTAAAATCACTTCATAGTGGAAAAAAGCAAGGAATAGGTCTATCACTATCACATATTCATGAAATGCAAATGTTAGGGGTAAAGTTGTGTCAAATCCAGCCTAGCCTGAATTCTGAACAAAGGGTAAAGGTCAAACATGATTTGAGGTACGAAAATTAAGTAATTTTCAAACACACTAAGTATAAAGAGGCACAAGCCATATGTATAGAGGCACAAGCCATATGTATATCTTATTTCAGACATATATTAAGTCAAAGTTTCACATGCTCATACAGGCAGAGTTATCTTTAGTCATGGTACCCTTGGTGTATGAGCTGATATACCTAAAAAACAACTACTTATTGACCAAGTTAGATACAAGAATGTAATGTCAGTTCTAAAACATGGCAGTCCTTTAATCAAATCCCATTTCGTATGTAAAGTAAAAACTTACGTGTAGTAAACATCTAATGGTCTAAAAACTTTATTTTGTATTAAATTACTGATAAATTTCTCAGTTTCACGACAAGCTGTACCATTACCAATAGCTATCACTTCACATCTAAATAAAAACAGTCTCACAGTATAGTTAAGTATATCTTCAATAATTAATGTTACTTATAAACTTGGAGTGACATCATCACATTGTTCTGATAGGATTTAATACCTACATATAAAATTCCAGAGATATCAATAGAAATTACATCTCAAAGACGATATGTAAAATTGCCCTTCTGATAAGTGATATACATGAAGAAAGTATTAGAAAACTTATGGAAGAGCTTCTAATAATATTTATAAATCCTTTCCCTTGGATACCAGATTTTATAATAATAATAATAATAAACTCTTTATTGTACATGGGTCAGAATTAGATCCAATGCACAAGGAGAGTACTGTCCAACCATTTATGTGTAATCTACCGATTTCATCACGTTTCTATTGGTATTGCATGCTGTCTCCCGATCTACCAACGGGAGACCCAATCTACTGATTTCTTTTTTTTCTTTTGTAACCATAATTTTCACGAGACATACCGTTTTAAATGTCCGAATTTCATAAATAAATAAAATATTCTTTACTTGTATTTTAATTTTAATACAATGAATGATAACCTATACATAAGTTATTTAATTAATTTATATTTTTAACTCTTTTAATTCTGGCATTATCATCAATGTTAAATATATTCATGAACAAGTAAAAATAACAGTGATCCCAACTTTGCAAAAATTGTTAATGAGCCTATTGAAATGTTTCTGAACAATAGTTGACATTGATCCAAGCCAAGTTTACAAACAAAGGGAATAACATATTGTACATGGTCTGTTTGAAGTGAAATAAAAAAGCAACTTACTTGTATTTAGAAACCACCTCCTCCACATATTTTTTAGCTTTATAATCATGTAAATAAAACACCATTGTATGTACAACCTGACCTATCAATATAAATATAACATTTCAAACAATGATAAGTGGTAGAGAGTAATTACATGTGGACCTATAAGCAGCTGCCAATGTCAATGTCTACCTTTGCTAGTAGTCCTCATGGTGTTTTGACTAACCGTAGGCACCTTAATGTTGACAAAGTTGAATTCATTGATAAAGCATAGTATATGAAACTTTTGCTGGATGTTTTTTTTTAATATAAATAATACTTTCTTCACAAATACATTCTGCAAAGGATTGGGAAACAGGCTTCGTCTATATTACCCCTTTCCTTCTGTTGGATGTCACAAGCATCAATTCTAAATTGTTCACCACGAAGAGTTACTCAATCAATATTTAATTATTTATTTCTAGAATACTAATATTCTCAAAACACAATGTTTGTCTTCTTTGATTTCAGCCTAAATTTTAAAGGAATTCTTTAATTTTTACTCTATGATGTAAAACTGCATGAAGCAGTCATAAACCTTTGAATTCTGAGATAAAGCTAGCTTTAAAGCCAGCTTTATTACTGAACACGCTGTGTTTCCACTGAGTTTATCAGATCTGGTGCAGAACCAATTTAGTCTCGATCAAAAATGTGGCTACAGATGGTGCACATGCAACGGTAAAACTAGAACTTCTTTATTTCTGAATGAGAAAAAGCCAAGTTTAGCGTTTCCAATGTGTTTTAAAAGCCGGCTTTGAAGCTATAAAAAGGGAGGTTTTCAGTTCCCAAATCTTAATGGTTCTGCAATTTGACAGGAGGAAACAGAGAAAAGCTAGCTTAAAGCTGTTTTTTTGTCAAGTGGAAAACGCAGTTATAGTAAACTTAAGTCAAGCAGACTAGACAAGTATGTCACAGGTGAAGGTTTCAAATTTCAAACTGCTGGCAAGATACCTTGATATCAAATGACCTAGGTGTTGTAGTTACAAGAACATACCAGTAGTAGATATAACAGCTGATTTACATCCATTTTTAAATCCTGGATCAACACCCAGAACAACTTTTCCCTTTATAGGTGGTTGTAATAATAAACTTTTTAAGTTATCTGCAAAAACTTTAATGGAAGCCTCTTCTGCTTTCTTTGATAAATCTGATCTGAAGAGAAATCAAAGCTTTAAACATTAAAAACAAGTGGTTGCCTAGCAAGAAACACCCTCAAATGCACCGGTATCAAACTTGTCCAAAACTTTTTAGCATAAATTAAGTGTATGATTTATATCAGATGAAAACTGCTTTTTATTGCTGTAGTTGATAATAATAACTCAAAAACTCAATAATTAAATAATGGTAAAATTCCAAATTGACAAAATTCAATTAAAAGTCAGATTATTTTTATTTTCAGAAGGACTTTAGTTACAGAAAACATATTATTTAGGGTTCCTCCCAGCGCAGCGTTTCGCGAGGAACACTATTATTTCTGTAAAGATTATTTTAGGGTTCCTCCCAGCGCAGCGTTTCGCGAGGAACACTATTATTTCTGTAAAGATTATTTTAGGGTTCCTCCCAGCGCAGCGTTTCGCGAGGAACACTATTATTTCTGTAAAGATTATTATTATTATTATTTTTTTTTTTTTTTTACACATTTGAAATTCTCAAAATCTACTGGTGCGATCTTTACGAAACTTTCATATTTCCTGATAATGTTGTTACAACTTAGATTTTAAATGTAATTCCAGACTTCTGCGCATGCGCGAAGTATGCGATTTTGAATGCGTTAACATTTTTACAAATGTCGTTTTTCTCAGCAACTAATCAATGGATTTGAAAAATGATTTCAGATTATACACCGGGCAATGTTAACACAAAAATAAGCTTCTTTGACTTTTCACTTTTATGCAATTTTTCAATGTCATTATTTGAATTTGCATATTTTCAAAATTTCAATTTTTACATTCTCAACATTTTTTTCTTAAAAAAACGTTTGCAGATGTACATTGACTTCTTATACATACTCATACAAACATAATTGTGATAAGTTATCTCCCCTAATAGATAATTGCATAATTGCATAACTGGTCATAACTTTGACCCGAAAGTAAGAAAAACATCATTTTTTACAATTTTTTGATACTTAAATTGCTACTAGTCTTTGGATTAAATTCAAAACCAAAAAAGCATTATTGTATTAAATAATACATTTATTTTACTAACTTTTGCTCGGGGAATTCTGAAATTTTTTTTCGTTTTTGAGAAAATTGAGTTTAAAGTTGAGTAACGTTATAAGATTTACTATTGCTGTTGGGGTTATATCAGATGATCTTGAAATTCTCAAAATCTACCGGTGCGATCTTTACGAAGCTTGAGTGGAACACTGTCACGCAATATTACTGGAAGTGAGGCCAATTGAACTTAATTTGAATGGCAACACATGAATTGTTAAAGAGTTCTAATATCACTTGATTTTGTTAACATTTAGACATATGTTAACTTTTTAAATAAAACCTTTAGGAGGAACCCTTCAGTACTGCAACGCAGTTCTAGTTCTGAATTTGTTATTATCATAAAATAAGACTAATAATGAGAGAATATTACCTGATATTTCTACAAGCATGGGGTAGTATCAATCTATCATAGGCATCATTAATGCTTTTCTCTATAACATCTCGACAGTCTTTATTATGAATATTTCTGGACCAATTATTTTGACAAAATCTAATAAAACTGTATTTAATATTATCTGGTACTTCTATTTTCACTGTTATAAGTTTCTTACTTTCACCTCTATTAATAGCTAATATCTGAAATTATATTACAAAATTATACTAGATATTGTCAGACAATTTAAGATACACCAACTGTAATACTGTCTCAAAACACCAGATCAGCTATTAGCAGACCTAAAAAATTATTGCCATTGAATAAGTATATGAACAACCAGATATCAATACCAATAAGATTTGTTTAATTCATCCAAATTACTGAATTAACAAATTACAAAGATTACTTTCCTTGGAATGAATTTTCAAGTTGAATTTCAAATTGAAAACCGCAATTTAAATCAAAATTATCAAAAATTTTACAGCATTTGAAAGAATATTTAACGTGAAATTAGGACATGAGGGAAATTTTACATATGTTAATTGAGTCACGTGATGGAGATCTTCAAAGTAATAAATTGCAATGTTTAGATAGCTGTAAAACCGGAAGTTGACATTGCACAACAAAAATGAAGAGATCAGTAGATAAATGGCATGATTGAACTATCCAAATATGGATTTTATATTTGGTTCTCTATTATTCAAAAAAGTTAAAAGGCTTCTTCCTATGACAAATACATAATTACATCATGTATGAATTTATTAAGCGTTTTTCAATAATCAAATGCATCTTTGTGGATAATTACTTAGTTTTTTGGATACATATTTATTTGTTTATGTTATTTATGGCAGCAGGTATATTTACTGATCCATAGAGCTCTTATTGACCAAGTTTAAAATTTTCAAATTTTATGTTCATTCCAAGACCTATTATCTCTTTAAGTTACAAATAAGCTATCAAATATAGATTCTATAAATGTTGACAAGTCTAATTTGATGAAAGGGAAATAGCCTGACCATGTTGTTAATGTTCTGATATCAATGGATTCAACAAGATGTTTTTATATACAATTTGACAACTCTTACTTGATGTGGTTTGATATATCTAACTGGTACTTTATAATCAAAGTATTGTTCAAATTTATAACTATCTTCTTTCTTCTTATCTAGTTTTTCTACTTTCATTTTGCCATCAGATTTCTTGCCATCATTCTTCTGTCCAGTTGATTGCTTAGTTTTTTTAGTAAACAACATAACATTGCTACTATTACAACTGAAAAAGTTAAAAATATATCGTAAGTTTTATATTTAGCTTTAAAATATGCTTTTTGAAACAGAATATTATTTGAAATTTATATACAGGGGTAGTTTCAATATTATAAGAGGGTATCTAGAATCCTAGATGCATGATAAAATAATTTCAAACAAACCTAAGCAACCATTGTCATTCAAATGTGTTAAAGTTATTGTAAAGAATATGAAGCTATATAGTGGTGTATATATCTGTAATTATTCCTGTGGTTCTGACAAACACATCTACAGTGAAACCCCTCTAAACCGGCAGGGTCAGACCTGTGTTTGGAGGGTTGCCGGTTTACCCGTAGCAGTAAAAGTGTAATTAATTTGATCAGTGATTAATAAGCACTTGTCATTTGATACAAATTCAGATAGACTAATTAACTATAGATTAACTACTTTGGGACTTGATTTTGATGCCGGATTGCGGCGTAGAGGGGGTGCTGGTTTACCGGGGTTTATCTCCTATGTATTATAGAGTGATTCAGACGGGACTTTTCAAATATGCCAGTTTACAGGGGATGCCGGTTTATAGAGGATGAGGTCTAGAGGGGTTTCACTGTATTTAAAACAAATGGTACATTCTTTTGTACATAATGAAATAATAATGGTGCTATAATTCATCTAAATGCTTCACTTTATTTAAATTTAAAAATTTGTTCAACATTTTGACACATGAACTTCTATCACTAATATTTAAAGTTTGGTGATCATGGCTTTTATTAGTTCATTATCTGCCCTAATCCATATAATCCAACTGATTCGGAGTAAAATCAAATACTAATAATCTGCTGAGAAGGTGGGAACACCCAATTCATCCATGCTCGTGGATTCTAGAAGAATTCTTGTTATAATTTCAGTTTTACCAATTCTCAACTTTTAACATGGTGTGTTACATTTTTCAGTATTCTATTAATATTACCAAAGAATTTCACCACAAACTTTAGGAAGGCCTACTTACATTTTTCTAAGTTGATCAAAAGAATTTTTATCCTTAGATATAATATCAGCTATAATATGTATTATACCTTTCTCAACATTGTCTATAGTTTTAAGCTCTGAAATAAAATAATAATACATTATACAATATGTCAAGACCTTTCTGACAAAATGTTGGAAAGAAGAGGATGGTATTTGATGTCAACTTTTATCATTTATTACATATCTTCCTGCCTAATAAGCAAGCAAAAACTTTTAAGATTTTTCCTACCCTTTTCCTCTTTATTGACCAGTTTTAGAAGATTGAAATGTTTTCCATCTAATATATTTAATGCTGTAGGTTCAAGACCTAATTTTTTGGCACGCTCAGCCAATGTTCCCTTATGTCCTGGCTTAAAAGGGGCATACTGAAAAATAAATAAATAAATAAATAAATAAATAAGAAAAATGTTGAAACATAACATGTTGATACTAAAAGACAAACTCAAGCCTTATCTTTAAGAGAGTCAAAGTGTCAATATCTTAATCTCCACTCTGGATTTTCCTACTGAATTCAAAATTGTGTATGATTTGGCTTTGTTAAATAATATTTTTTTTAAAAATATTTCAAAATTAAAGCATCTACAATGATACAAATTGAAGGTAATTGTGATCATTTATGAAATGGCAGTAATTTTGAATCAGGACAAAATATTCTATTACTTATAAAATTCCATCCAGAACAAAGACAACATAACTGAAATTTCTTTTAAAATCAAATATTTTGCTTATAATATTTTCTATTCTAATTTCTTTCTCCTCCAAAACATTTTGCATAGAGTAAAATACCAACCAATATTTCAATCTCATCTAAATTCCTTGCATTTTGCAGTGATTCAGCCAGTCCACGTGTCATCTTCCCTAATTTACTGATTGATTTATGAACACTGTTTATCTTTCCTCGTACTACACTGAAGATAAATATACAAATCATGTTATATATATCAATTATAATTAAAGTCAATTTAATCCTGCTTTCTAGTGTTCATATAAGAAATATTGCTGTCTAATTAAAATAACACCAAACTTTCTTTCTTTTTTTTTGTTCTGCTTAAATTTTATCTTTAATGTAGCAAAATGGGTGTAATCTTACAAAGGCTCTTTTGAAAGTTCATTCCAATAACCTACTGACCTAACCTTATGACCCTTATGATTTTTTTGGTTTTTGGCAGTTAAATACCATTTACATCTCAAACTTTGTGCCATAACACAGCTGAACAATATTCCTTTCAACCTTGGGTACCCATTAATGTTCCACAGATACATTTGTAACAATATGTTTTCAAGACACAATCCTGATTTTAAAGCGAATATTTTTTTTAATATTTTTTTTCGCTCCACTTACACTAGATCTTTGGCTAATTTGTCAATTTCTCTTAACTTCTCAACTTCCAAATCTTTAGTCTGTTCCTTCCTATATCTGGCTATGAAAGGAATGGTTGCTCCTTCTTCTAATAAATTGACAACATTATCAACAACACCAATATCTATTTCTAAAGTAACTGATACCACTTCTTCTACCCTCCATAAAGGTTTTAATTCATCTACGTCTCCATTTGCCATCTGCAATATTTTTTCAAATGATACCAAAAAAGGTTATTTAAAGGGGCCCAGGCTTTATTTGTTTCGGACAATCATCCGACAGCCTCGAACACATGAAATCTTTTGGTTAGCTAATCTTAAATAGTCTACAGAGCTTACCTTTGAAATTTGAGCCTTCAAATCCATGTGTATCCATAATTATCCGTGTTTGAAAAATCATAATGACTTAAGAAATTACGAACGTCCCGCCAGATTGAAAACGGTTTGTCTTGATAATCAAAGAGTTATCCTTCCCGTCGTGCATTAGCGGTCATCTATATAAACAGACTACAACGCATTTTTCAATTGTAGACTTTGTCAACAGGACACACAAATTTCAGACTGACTGGAGATCAGCCGCGTACAGCACGGAAAAAATGAAAAGTGAAATTTTTTGTTTGAGGCATATTTCAAGGTATTTTGTGATTTTCTCAGAGCTTGAATATTTCTGAGGACTGTTTAAATGTAACAAAGGCCCAAAACGACCCCTAAAAATCAAGTCTGAGTCCCTTTAACAATTAATAGTGAATATTGTTGGCACTTAGTTGTTTTACCAACTTTTTTTGGGATATGGATAGTGTGCTCAAGTGAGGAACTTTGTTGATTTAATAATTAAATAGCAAAAAAAAAAACTTGAATCTATCTAGATAGCTTGGTCTAACCATAGGTTCTACTGAAATTTTGGAATGAATATTAGTGTTTATTATAGTTGCTTTAACATCATAAATATTGTGCTTATTTTGGTCAGTAAATGTGTCTTCAATTTTGTTTTTTTTTTGGTTTTTTTTCATCAGTAGTGGGAAGAATTTTCGGACTAATGGCCAGATGGCCATGTACCAAAAACTTAAAACAAAAAGGGCCTCGGCCATAACTTTACATAGTTTCTGTATAGTCTATAGCCTTGGACACTAGACCTACTTTAAAGAAAGTTTTTTCAATATATTTCACTCAATTTTGTGTCTTCTATGGTTTATTGTAGGAAGTCATAAGCAATAAAACATTCAACTTTCGCCGCCTGCTTCTGAGTTGGTCAATTTTGACTAAATTTGAGTTATCTACCTTATTTCTACTATCTATTGAATGGTAGTATTCCTTTTAACCTCTTCAAATCTAACTTAGTTGCTTTTATAAGAATAAAAATCAAATATTTTCAATGTCGAAATAATTCATTTTTAATTACAATAATCCTCTTATAGTCACCGGGACAAATCAAAAACACTTTCGGTTTAATTGTACGACCAACTAGATCAAGGACAGATAAGTCATTTTCACTTCCGGTCTAAAGGTTTCAAAATTAATGTTAAAGGTGTTTTGTAACAAGAAAGTTGTTGTTATATAAAGCTTTTCAAGGTGGGAAACAACTTGTTAAAACCAGAAGCCTGAAAGCGTTAGTACAGTCAAGATGTTAGCTTTGAAATTGTCGCGGAATAGATTTTGTACTCTTTTAAAGAGATGTCAAAGCACTTTGGTAATTGTGGAACATAACAACGAGAAAGTCACCTCCATTACCCTAAATACCGTGTCTGCAGCATCGAAATTGGGTGGCGAGATATCTTGCCTAGTAGCAGGCAGCCAATGTGCTAAGGTTGCAGAACAAGTCAGTAAGATTAAAGGTGTTAATAAAGTTCTTCTTGCAGATAGTGATGTTTTTAAAGGTTTCCTACCTGAAGCCCTTACACCACTTTTAATTGCGACCCAAAACCAATTCAAATACTCCCATATTCTGGCTGGGGCAACGGCTTTCGGTAAAAATTTGATACCTAGAGTGGCTGCTAAGATGGATGTATCACCAATCTCTGATATCATTGGTGTGGAATCAGGGGACACATTTGTAAGAACCATTTATGCGGGAAATGCCATTCAAACAGTGAAGTCAAATGATGAAGTCAAGCTGGTGACAGTCAGAGGAACAGCTTTCCCTCCTGCAGAAGAAACAGGAGGTTCGGCAGCAACAGACAAAGCTCCAGCTGATGGAATAAGTAATGACCTTTCCCAATTTATTTCACAAGAATTGTCAAAGAGCGATCGTCCAGAATTGACTAGTGCTAAAACAGTTATTTCTGGTGGGAGAGGAATGAAAAATGGAGAAAATTTCAAAATGTTGTATGATCTTGCTGATAAAATGAATGCAGCAGTTGGTGCTTCCAGGGCGGCTGTTGATGCAGGTTATGTTCCAAATGATTTGCAAGTCGGTCAAACTGGTAAAATTGTTGCTCCTGAGCTATACATTGCTGTTGGAATTTCTGGAGCTATTCAACATTTAGCTGGAATGAAGGACAGTAAAGTTATCGTGGCAATTAATAAAGATCCAGAAGCTCCAATCTTTCAAGTAGCTGATTATGGACTTGTTGCTGATTTGTTTAAAGTAATTCCAGAAATGGATAGTATGCTTAAGTGAGGGAGGGGACTGTGATTTAAGGGACAAGATACTGGTACCTATATAAAAACTCAAGAAATTGTAAAAATCATGGCAATTATTGATCTAACTAGTTGTTATCCATATAAATTTTACTTCACAATCAGAGTGACATTGCACCATTTACTTTATTAGGAATCAGCAAAGGGAACAAGGCCTATAAGAGTTTCCTTATTAAAAATACCTGTTCATATGAAAGAAGGATGATTGTTGATATTGAACATCTGTTGTATTAATTTATTAATTTGTATAATTATTTGAAAATTCTTGATATATTTGAATATATTATACTTTGTGTCATGCCACCTTCTGATTACCTTCATTTCAATTTCACATCAGCAGCTAGTGATTTTAGTAACTTTAAGGTTACGATAACTGTTACTTGAAAAAGGTTACTATTATTACTTGAAATACTTGACTAAGAAACACTAGTTAAATACAGATAATTTAAGAATAAGAAGCCTGTAAAGTATTTGAGACAAGACATTTTTAAGTGAAACATCAGGATTTTTCAGTGATTGTGATTTTTACCTGAAAAAAATCATTAGTAGCCTCATTGAATCATGACAAAAATGCCAAATCCGAAATTGCATTTGAATTTTTTTTGTTAGGTTCTTTTTTTTATCCAAGTTTGATAGGATTTTGGGGATTTTTTTCTTCCAGCCATGAGCACAGATTGCAATATGAACAACACAGTTCCAGTTCCCACCAATTTTCACAATGGTATGGACACAATTATGGCATAGGGATTTTGATGCGGTCAAAGCACTATATAATTGAAAATTTGCATGCACTTACAAAACATGGACATGGACACAACCTTTCTATCTTGGCCAAACCTCAACCATTGATACTTGATTAACCATTGAAAAATATGAAGATTGACTTTCACATTGATCAATATTAGCATTCCTTAAAGTGTTAAAATTAAATACTTCAAGCATTGACTAGAGTTAATTCGAATGCTAAATGGAATGATTAGTATTACAAAATCTTCACAACCATCTTCAATCAAAAACTTTCAGATTCAAGCAAAAACATAATTTTATGATAATTATCTCAACCCTGGCACAGTCTGTTTGCAAGTCATATGTGTAAATATAATCCATTTAAATGTCTAAAACTGTCTAATTTGTTATGAATTTTCTAATTTTTACAATCAGTAAGCCCTACAATTTCTTTATTTTAGCCTATAAATGACCTGGTATTTTTGTCACTGAGTGTTGGACAGCCTGGACAGCCTGTATTGTGCTTCCTTAAAGTTACTTATCTTATATACCTCTTCATATAGTTATATGTTAAATCAGTGCTTCTCCACCAGGGACCATATGGATTTGGGGAATGACTGAAAAATGGGAACTATAAGCATCCAGAGAGATAAACGTGCTGTTGGTTAGGAGCTTTTTTTGAAATCTTGTATTGATAAAATAAGCGTTGATTATGGAAATTCATAAAATCTGAAATAAGTGTCCCTTTATGGACCCTTTTCAATATTTATTTCACTTTTAAACGTGAACTTATACTATGGAAATCTGACCAGTGTCTATGCTCAGTCTCATTATTAAACTTTTTGAACAAATGCATCTACAGAAATGTCTTTAACTTCCTGAGTGAAAATTCCATTATGACTAATCTGAAAAGCGCCTTCTTCACAGCAATCAACAACTTCCAACTAATAGATCTCTGTCACCACTAGTTTTGTCAAGCTATTGACCAAAACTCATATAAGGGCAATGTTCTGTGACTCCAACATAGCCTTTGACAGAGTCTGGCATGTTGGGCTCTGTCAGAAGCTTTAGGGCTGTGGGCATCTGAGGAGGGGCATCTCCTTGATTGGTTCAAAAACTATTTGTCAGACGTAAACAAAAAGTACTTGTGAGTGGAATCTCCTCTGAACCTACAAAATATCAAATTTGATTGGCAGTGATGGGTACCAGCCACCAACTATTGTACAACGCAATTGGATTTATATCGCTACAGGAGAGAAGACTGCGACGTAAGCTAGTATTGAATTATAAAATCTTGAACATATGACTCCACACTATCTACCCGATACAGACAGTTCTCATATAATCTGAGAATTATTAATAACCTAAACCAATATAGGACTACTTGCAGAACCGATAATGTTTTATCCCGTAATCTGTACGCCTCTTGAACCTTTACTCCGACCCTCTATAAATCTTAAGATCTGATAAGCCAGTTGCAAATTTCATCGGCCCTCGATAAATCCAAATCCTGCCTCTTTTCTTCTAATCTTTACAAAGGGAACGTGTATAACGCCGATATATCGTGAACGACGAACATCAGCAGTTGGAAGATTTTGTTAACGTGATTGGACGATTCAACTGTTAACTTGGACGACTCAACTTCGGACGATTTGACAGCTTCATTTGGATGAATTTCGAGGGTGGGTCAAAAAGTCTTTTCTATATTTTTTTGAATCCATATTATAAATCTTTCCCTTATGTGTAATTTCCTATGCCCAGGTTCAAGAGTTACCGAAAAGATATTATGATGATTACCGGGAGGACGCATTGTTAATTTGTATAGTTTCTATAGCTCACATGAGAACAAACCTACTTGATCTTCTTAATTTGACTGATTTCTTATTGTCTGCTACTTTGTTCTCGACTTGGAGTAGGCAGTATACAGTTCTATGGAGTAGGCGAGGTCTATTTATTCTACTTTCAGTTTTGTTTGTGACTTCACAAGGAAAAGAGAATTCCAAGGGAATCCGAAATTCTAGGAACATTTTGTGAGAATATAAGACACTTGGCAACCAGTATCAACTGTCAGAAATACTGTATGCAAGATGGAAGAGTTATTCAGGTAGTATTATTATTTTTTTGTGAATTCATTTTTAGATTCCTCAAATGCTCAATATCATATAGATCTAGGCCTAGATTTTGTTAGATTTTTAAATTAAAATTAGAAATGCAAATAGAAAAAGATGAATAGGATTTGAATGTCCCTGTAGTTGTAAAATATGAAAAAGAACTTTTACTGAAAAATATAAAAGTTACACAATTTTTTTTTATCTTGTCAAAAAGTGGGTGTGACACTAAAGCAAAATTAAGGTTTTTGAAGTAAATTCATATCTTCATCATTTTCAGAGGTAGGAAATTAATAACTGGTTTCTTTGTTAAACTTTCCTTTCCTTGGGTTAATACAAACACTCACAATAATTTCCATTTAAATCCATCAAGAAACCAGCTTTTGATTTTGATTACACTTGGTTTGAGTGTTTGTAAGATCCAAAGAAAATCAGACAAATTGAAAAATAGGCTACCTACCATATTTTAGTTATTGCCCTTGTTCTTGGAATCGCATTATTTTTATTGTAAGACACGATAGAGAGCTGGTTTCTTGATGGATTTTGGTGAAACCAGGTTTGATCGTTTGTAATCACCAAAGGGTGGGCCCTTATGAAAATTAGAAAACTCTTGTCAATCACCCGGACGATTTGGCTATCATTTTAAATGTGGGCATATTGCGATGGCTATCACTATTTTACACAAATCATGAAGGGTAATATAGGCTTAAGCCTGTTTCTGATTCCTTGAAATTCTATATGAAAAGAATATTGTTAATAAAGAGAAAAGAAAAGTATATCATAAGGCTCCATTCATTTCATTTATATTAGTTGTAAGTTTAATCAGATAACACAGAAATTAAAATATGATCATATATTTTCTTCTACTACTTTAAATGATTTATCAAATGACATCAACTTGACACTTGAACTACTTTCTTATATCATATGATAATACCAAGTAGACTAACCTCTTTATAACATCTTAAAGGGATAATAGCCATTAGAATACACTCGGCCTACGTCTAATATTTGTGTTTAATATTGACTATTGGTTAAATAAATATGTATTCCACGCTTGATGAATTTTCAAAAAGCGAGAATATATTTGGATTTTTTCAAAAAAGTGAGCAAGCGACGATATCATTCTGTTCGGAAATAAAGGCGTCTGGGAACTCAGCGCTCAAACATCCTTACGGGAAATCTATATATTAGAGTTATGTACTTCCCTGTATAATTACAATTTGAAAATCGCATAATGGACACATATTAAGGGTTTTATTATCAACTACTTGATTTTGTGGATTTCATGAATTATAGAGGGATTTGGATGTATAGTGATGACGCCAGGTAAGTCGTTTGAGAGAAATTAAAATTTTATGGCTATTATCCCTTTAATATATAAGATTTCAATATCTTTCAATTGACAAGTTTGAAATTTAATTTTAAAATTTCGTAAATGATTTGGTACATTTATGGAAACATCATTTCATTATGACATATTCTAACATTGAAATTGACATATGATAGATAAACCCCACCCCACCTCCCCTCCCCCCTCCCAAAATAAACAAAACACTAGAGCTATAGTAGAAGCAGTTACATATGGACATTCTTTTGTTGGGCAAAAGGGATACTAAATTGTTCAGTAAGTTGCACATTATAAAAGTTATATCATAAACTTCTTTGTATTTCAGAAGAAATCCTCCCATCTCCTTCCCTTAATTTTTATACGCCCACATGAAATGGGGAGCGTATATTGTCGTCACCCACATCCGTCCGTCCGTCCGTCCGTCCGTCCGTCCGTCCGTCGGTCCGTCCGTCCGTCCACAATTGCTCGTAAACACTCTACACGGTGTAATTCTTGACGGATTTAGATGAAACTTAATATGAGTGTTTATGATCACGCAAGGATGAACCCTATTGAAAATCAGCGAAATCGGAAAAAAATTAGTATGAGTTTGTGCCCTTGTTCTTGAATGGCTCGTAAACACTCTACAAAGTGCAATTCTTGACCGATTTTGATGAAACTTGGTGTGAGAGTATGTTATAACTCAAGGATAAACCCTATCGAAAATCAGCGAAATCGAAAAACATTTAGTATGAGTTATTGCCCTTGTTCTTGAAAACGCGTTCAATTTTAGCTTGTAAACACTCTTGAGAGAACAATTTTTAATGGATTTTAATGAAACTTGGCCTGAGTATTTGTTATCACCCAAGGATGAAGCCTATTGAAAACCAGTCAAATCGAAAAAAAATTAATATCAGTTATTGCCCTTGTTTTTGAAAACGCGTTCAATATTTAGCTTGTAAACACTCTACAAAGCACAGTTATTGACCGATTTTGACGAAACTTGCTGAAATTGTTTAATATCACCCAAGAATGAACCCTTTTGAAAATAGCACATATCGAAATATATTTAATAGGAATTATTGCCCTTGTTCTATAAAATTTGTTGGATTTTTGCCTTGTAAACACTCTACAAGTCACAATTCTTGAGCGATTTTGACATAACTTTGCATGAGTATTTCTAATCACTTAAGGATGAACCCTATTGAAATTCAGTTAAATCGAAAAATATTTAGTATCAGTTATTGCCCTTGTGTTTGAAAACGCGTTCAATTTTAGCTTTTAAGCACTCTAGAAAGAACAATTCTTAATGGATTTTGATAAAACTTGGCTTGAGTATTTGATTTTACCCAAGGATGAACCTTATTGAAAATCAAATAAATCGAAATATATTTAGTGTCAGTTATTGCCCTTGTGTTTGAAAACGGGTTTAACTTTTTGGCTAATAAACACTCTAGAAGGTACAATTCATGACCAATGTTGACAAAACTCACTGAAATTGTTGGATATTGCAAGGGATAAGCCTAATTGAAAATTAAAAATATCAAAATATATCTAATATGAATTATTGCCCTTTTTTTTATTAAACGCGTTCGATTTTTGTCTCGTAAACACTCTACATGGCACAATTCTTGATGGATTTCGATGAAACTTGGTGTGAGAGTGTGTTATAACTCAAGGATGAACCCTATTGAAAATCAGCAAAATCGAAAAAAAATTTAGTATGAGTTACTGCCCTTGTTCTTGAAAACGCATTCAATTTTAGCTTGTAAACACTCTAGAAAGAACTATTCTTAATGGATTTTGATTAACTTTGGCTTGAGTATATGTTTTTACCCATGGATGAACCCTATTATAAAACAAATAAATAGAAATATATTTAGTGTCAGTTATAGCCCTTGTTCTTGAAAACGCGTTCAACTTTAGCTTGTAAACACTCTAGAAAGAACAATTTTTAATGGATTTTGATGTAACTTGGCTGGAGTATTTGTTGTCTCCCAAGGATGAACCCTATTGAAAATCGAAAAATATTTAGTACAAGTTATTGACCTTGTTTTTGGTAAACACTCTAGAAAGAACAATTTTGAATGGATTTTGATGAAACTTGGCTTTAGTATTTGTTTTCTCACAAGGATAAACCCTATTGAAAATCAGATAAATCGAAAAATATTTAGTGTCAGTTATTGCGCCTGTTTTCAAAAACGCTTTCAACTTTTGGCTTGTGAACACTCTAAACATTCCTTTTTGACAAACTCGCTGAAATTGTTTAATATCAACCAAGGATGAGCCTTATTAAGAATTAAAAATATCAAAATATTATTAAGGGTGAACCCTATTGCAAATCATAAAAATACCGAAAAATATTTAATGAGTTGTTATTAGGTAAAATTCTTGACAGTTTTTAATGAAACTAGAGACCCTAGAAAAAAATAGGTTGGTAGGTTGAATAATTCATTCCACTTATTGTAACCTTACTGAAAAGTTTTTATTTGAAATAAATGCTGCCAGTGGGCGTATATTACCTTGCCTGGCAAGCTATCTTTTGTTTAATTAGTGCTATCTAGTAGACAGTAGGTCAAAATAATAGACTAAAAAGATTATTAACTCTTTTCCTAGATAATTCTTGTACTTTAATAACTCTTTTCCTAGATAATTCTTGTACTTTATTAACTCTTTTCCTAGATAATTCTTGTACTTTATTAACTCTTTTCCTAGATAATTCTTGTACTTATTAACCCTTTGGAGGTAGAATTTTCAATCAAGATAACTAATGGTTATAACCGAATAAGTTTTTGTGCAAGTGCGATAGCAACTGGAAGTTATTAATTGGATAGAATCGAATTACTTTTGCAGCACAAAAGGGGTATTATATATGTCATATAACATAACATGTTATATAATAGAGAGCCCTATT